>BLKR01000329.1:0-587696 GCA_011170035.1 Teleogryllus occipitalis | reverse complement strand
AAAAATCATATTGAAAGCTATCCTTAACAAATGACTACTTCAAAGAGAATTACACGTGCCCCTCATTTCTATAAACTTTAAAGTTTAGTTTAATTGCTTTCAAAGGGGCAATTCGCATATTTTAGAATTTATGTTTATAATTTTTTTACAAGCAGCCTGCAACAGCAAAAGACTAATGAATAACACACACCAAAATGGTTTTCCAAAAGTCAGTTGCTCAAAAAGAACAAATACAATACTCACGTTTAACTATCACTTTGCCGACCTGGATGGCCGAGGTGTCTAAGAGCTAGTACCGACTCAGCGCTTCGGTCCGAAGGGTCGCGGGTTCGAGTCCCGCCTTGGGCATGGCTGTTTGTCCCTTGACTTTGTGTGTGTGTGTTGTCGCGGAGGGCCTCGCGTTCTGCTGACTCCAGATCAGAGGAGCTCGCAAGTGTTTGTCTAGTGTATGATCTAATCTGCGTCCCTTCGGGACGTAAAGGGCAACCGGCTGTCAGCTGGATAAAAGCCATAGGAAAAAAAACTATCACTTTCTGGAAATTTCGGTGTTCCCCCAGAGCCAGGCCTGTTCATAAACAAGTTGCTGCGGAAAGGCCCGCAAGTGCAGTAAATGTTGAATGTTTCCCTAACCATACCTCACGGTGTTCCCCCAGAGCCAGGCCTGTTCATAAACAAGTTGCTGCGGAAAGGCCCGCAAGTGCAGTAAATGTTGAATGTTTCCCTAACCATACCTCACAAACTGGCAAAAGATGATTGTAATATATACTAAAAATACTTGTAGGATTAGTTCTCAAATATGTACAATTTTCCTTCAATTATATTGAAGTTTATTCTGGGATTCTTCGTTGACAACCCCGCCAAATTATATTATACAGTACAGAAAACATTATACAGTACGAATGAAAATAACAAAACTGGGGAAAGGGAAACTGGAGGGAAACTAATGGGAACTGGACTCGCATTGCAAATGCTAATTAATTTCAGAGTTCGCATGGCCGAGGACAGATGAAACCGAATTTTTGAACAGAAGCACTGTGGCGCTTCGCCTTAACCGTGTGGATTCATGACCTACGTCTTTTAATCACTTTGTCAGTGGTAATTATTCAGTAAAATCTTGTCTTGAAAAATTAGATTGTATTTCCTGTTATGCGCACTCGGATCGTTTGCATGGCGAGAGTGCTCCGCCACGTGGAGAAACACTTCGAAGAGACGCCGCACCCAAAGAGCAGTGCAGGTTGCATTGGCAGCTACGATGCAGTCTTAAGGCATACAAGAACCAACAATCTCAACCCCCTTGGGATTTGACGTAAATTGCGTCCACGTAAACGAACAACGCATAAGTGATCTCACACTACGGGCACCACACGAAACCTCTGAATCATTTCTCCGAAACTGAGTGAAGAGGAAATTGTCTCAATTTGTTGCATTCAGAAGGGGAGAGGCATTCTACTCGCTGGGCCCTACTACCGACCACAGCCGTCGATGTGTGAACAGGTCCTGCGACCGCGGTCCAGTGGCCTGCGCTGCTTTCAGCGCCCGACTGTCATTGGCTCCTTTTGAAGAAGCGGCTTGGAAATGAAACGCGCTAATCCAGTTAGCGCGCGTCACTGGCGGCGCGGGGGCGGCGCGGGGGCGGCGCGGGGGCGGCGCGGGGGCGGCGCGGGGGCGGCGCGGGGGCGGCGCGGGGGCGGCGCGGGGGCGGCGCGGGGGTGGCGCGGGGGCGGCGCGGGGGCGGCGCGGTGCGGGCGGGCGGCGCGGCGGCATTCACTGCGGGTGGGCAGAGGCAAAAGCTGTAATGTTTAACCGAGGCCCCAGGAACAAATGACTTTCGGTCTGACAACATTCGGAGACTACAGGCAAGACAACGGTAATATTGGGTTTTGGTGCTTTGACGTTCTTTTAGAGTGGGTGCTGGAATTCTAAAACTCTCGTGTTCCCGAAGGAAGTGTTTTTGCAGTAGATTCAGAGGGTAAAACTTAGGCTGTACTATTGTTGTATCTAATGTTCACGTGGAACACATGTGGTGATGGAGGACAGGTACGGGAGCGCAACTGATATTTTGTCATAGAGCAACTTTCGGCAAATGAAATCAACTTATGAAATTTCAACAAAATTAAGACATTCCAATAGTTATTATTCTGCTATCCAGAACCGACAGCTTTACGCTACATGAATTGCAACGATAGGGAGTTAAAGTTTGTTTCTACGGAATTCCAACTGAAATTTGACATTATTTTACACATATTATACGTTATTTCTCAATGTCATTAAATGTTTCATCTTTTGATGATGACACGTTTTCGTGGGTCAGGTGGTGACACGGTTTACGAATAGTGGTTTTAGATAGAAAAATAAATCTTATAAAAATTTGCTCCATTGCAATTGATCCGTTCGTAGAATTAACTTTCTATTCATGCCGATTAAAAGCAACCGACGAATCGCTCTGATTAAATATTTTTGAACCCCAAAAATATTATTAAAAAACACGATAAATTACGGTATTCATTAATAAAATAGAAGTTACATTGAGCTTTGAAAATTGATTAATTGGCTTGCAACATTGACTTTTAATTAGGCATTTCAATTAAGAATTATTTCCTTTTACTTACTTCATATTCAAAAATATTTCTTCACGTTCAATTTGTCATTATCAGCATTGACCTCTTCATATCGATTATCAAAAAAATGGAAAGATACTCAGGGGATCGATTCAAGGTTTGCTTCTAAAACTCGGTAAGAGAAGTTTCATTAATCCATCTTGAGGAAAAAATTTGATATCGAATTCAGTATGGAGAATGAAAAACCACATACCAGAGAAAACGCGACGAACCAAGCATCTTCACGACACAAGTGAGGAAATTATGCTGTACACGAGGTTGGATTTACGAGCTTCGTTCGTCACTTCAGTGATTTCTCGCCAATATCAGAAAAAAGCCGAGAAAATGGACTTGAACGATAACGGGGACTTCGGATAGCTCTCCCGTCATGCTACTTTTAATAGCTAAACAAGCCTAAAAATTGCAGGATTGTGGTATGATTTGGTTCTTAAATTCAACATAAATTATTTAATATTTGTGAAGAAACACAAACTGTTTGTAAAAAGGATGTTTCAAGCAAATTTCCAAGATCTCAGTTTGAAACAAGGTTCCTGAAAAATCTCATCTGATTTGTCTCGTGAGTTCGCAAGTTGTCTTGGAAATATGTGACTTGGGAAGGGTTTTGACCTTGGGGAATTTGCTCGTGGAAGCCGCCTGGAAGAGCTTCGGTGAGGTCTGGAAGATGATCAAGGCGTAATTCTCCGACCGCATGGGGTCGTGGCGTCGTGTGGTTTCCGGCATTTTTCGTGTGGCGGCGGCGCCGGCCTTGCGGCGCCGGCGGGGCTGGGCGAGGTGGGGCGGGGAGAGGCGGGGAGAAGGGCGGGGAGGGGCGCCCGTGACCGAGTCCGGAGGTCGCCGCGCCGTCCGCGTCCGTTGCCCTCCCCTCCCCTTCGCCCCGCTCCCGAGCTCTTCTTTATCATGAGGCGGCCGGCGCGGCGTGCGCTGGGGCGGGGAGCGATAACCAGTCCAGCGGCGCCCGACAGGTAGCTCCGGCGTCGCCCCCCTCCCCCCCCCCGCCACGACCTGAACGCGCAACAATGGCTCGCGTTGCGGCGGCGGCGGCGGCGGCCGGGCAGAGGAGTTTCCAATCTCGCCTTCTCTTTTTCTGCCCTGACTCTCGCAGCGCCGCGCTCTTGCTTTTGTTGCAGTTGACGTCATTAATCATGTTGTTGGGTTCGGCCACTGACAGCGTAATGGCGCCGGGCCCGAAACAAAACACTGGCGCGCCGCGAGGGCCCGCCGCCGCCGCCGGCGGCACACCTCGCGGCCTCGCAGGCGCCCTAATAACGCGACCCGCGCCCCCTCCCCCCGGCGCGATTCGTCGCAGCGCCCCCGCCCCGCCCCCGTCGTGGCGGCGGCGGCAGCGGCGCTTCGCACCTCCACACTCGGCGGCGCTGCGCAGCGCAGACGCCTTCCCTCGAGGGAATCCGATGGCAGGGAAAAGAGCTCCCTTCATTGAAAAAGTTCCAGTTTTTAATGTCTTGGTAAGCGCGAGTGTCTCACTGCCGCGATTCCTCTTGCTCATTTGACCAATTCTATGCCAACATTTTCCAATTCTTTCTCGAACTGTACCTCAACCACCACAACGCAGGAAAAGTTGTTTCAAAATACTTCATTAAGGACTTTAAAAAATATCAACATTATTACACCACTCAATGCGATCTCGAATGCTTGCTGGGTGTGTTTTCCTTGCTGAATCCCTCCTTTCCGTGACAAGTATAAGAGAAGATTAAGAAATCTCACATCAAATAAAATACGGGTATCTTAACTCTTCTATTATCATTTGCACAGTAAATTGTAGCTCTGCTTCACCAGATGCGTTCAACGGCACGAACGAGACAATGCCGTGGCTATGAGTATTCCAATTTTAAAGGTTATGGTAATGTAGAAATTAATTTTGCCATACAAACACGTTAATATCCGATATTGTGTTATAAATTCCGTTTCATTTTTTAACTCGTCTGTATGAAACAATACACTGCGATTTTCTATAATTTGTTTGAATGACTTACTTTCTTTTCTTTTAGAAAATTCAGTGAAATTGTAAAAGATATTACAGAAGAAATTTCTCAAGTTATCAAAAAATCTCGTATGCATACACTTTTGAGCCACAAAAAACGAAACAAATAAAGGATATGGTGGTCAAGTGTTTCTTAAAAAAGTTGGAGTATTTGCAAACCACAGAAGTCGAGAACGAAGTGAGGGTCTTTGTTACATCACTAGAGCCCTCTTTGCCATGCCCGGAAGGCAGAGGGTGCTGAATTCTTCTCAGCTCAACTTTTGAATAAACAAACATAATATTTGAATGTATAATTAGAGAAGGTCCAAAGAGGCCCTGTAAAATTAGTTATAGTAATAAATTAGATTAAGTTAGTTTATTTAATATAGGCCCTGCTACTACAGCAAAAGTCAAATTGACTGCAGTTTTGAATCCGTTAATAACCGATTAGACTCCTGCCTTGGGAAATCCGAAAAAAGTCATGCGGCACCGCGCCAACCCAAGGGATCTGTATTCACGTTGCTGTTTATCGTTATGTTTTCCGTCCAGGCCCTTACATGCGATGGACGATGATTTTTACTTTTTCACCTTACTTTGTAAAAAGAGAAAGTAGTATTGTAATCGTGCAATGGCAATTTTTCTACAGAAAAAAACTCTTATTGCCGGACCCTGGTAATAAAAAAGTGGATAAATTTTATTCCCATACCAAATTACTTCCTGTAACATGCTGTATAGTTAAAACCCATGTTTTCAGGATCCTTGAAACCGGAAAATCGTTTGAAGGCAAAACAGGTCTGTCCGTCTATGGTCAACGCTAGCGTTTAAACCATGCAGATGACTTTCTTCAAAATTGATGTTCCCCAATATATTTAAAGAATCTCAAGGTTTTGCGACCGGGAGCGGTGGCTTAGTGCATCAACTGATGTCCTGCCTGCCTGCAGTGCCTCTGACCGGGAGGTCCGAGGTTCGAGTCCTGACGGCGGCAGGATTTTCAACACTAGCTTTTCAGTTAGGTCGAATTCAATCGCTGTCTGGAGGAGAATTCTAACGGCCGGCTGATCTCTAGCTGATCGAGTTTTTACTGAGACGTCGTTGCTTGTCATCACCTTCGATACCGAGTTCGATATACACTGCATATCTTAGCTGGATCGAGAGGATCGTAGTTACGCAGGAAATATGAAAACAGGTCAATGGTGCTGCATGTTCTCTTACGGAAGGAGTTATGAATGGGAATTATGGGTTGGACATATGAAAAATCAAACCAAGTCAAGTAAACCACAAGTTAATTAGTAAAAAATCTAAGTAAATAAGTAAATCTGAATAAATAAAATGACGTAAAAAATAATTTGTGTGCCACGGGCGATAACTGGTTCTAATGATCGAGTGGCGACAACCCTTATGGCGCCCTTGGTGCATAAATTACTATTTAATTATTGGGCTACTTCATATGAAGCCTCGGAAACATCAACATTTTATGAAGAAAGGCTCCCAATTTGTGTATAAACTTTGTCCTCGGATAACGTAAAGAAGATTTAAGGGATGTGGAATGTCTTATTATCGTTAACAATCCTGATTTTTCGAAAATTACAAAAGTTCAAATTTTTTTCGTCTTCCTACAACGACAATACTTAAAACTGAATTTTTTGTTAATAAAGTCAGTTCTTCAAAGACAGGTCTGGAAATGAGGTCATACAAGGGAAGCTTAAAAGTATTGCGCAAGTCTCATTTTCCTTGAATACTCTGATTATTCGAAAATTTTCACAAGTTTGAAATAAAGCGAGAAAGTATGAGCTTTAGAAGCCCCACTAGCTTGTGACAAGTTTTGCCATCACATTATAATTCCCCACACTGTGAACTTAAGCGGTTTTTATAAAGTAAGCATTTAACGCCCATTTCTAATATTCTAGTATATTTGTAGCATAGTGGAGTATATTTGTAGCAGAAAACCGATATAAACATATCTAATACACGCAGTCCTATGAATATTTTGAGTGTTGACTTGTGTGATCTCCCATATTCAAGGTTTGAAGAGTAAACTCGGTAAAGGTTTCTCTTTCACTTTAGTTCGTGCCTGCAGATTACGTACTTATCATTTTAGTCCAAACGAGATAATTAATATCATAAACAATAGGTCACTATTATTACTTTCTCGTATAATACATATATTACACGTAGTATTACACGTAGTATAGAGAAAGTTATGTAATGCTGCCGAAAATCGATTTCGAGATTTCAACTGAAATACACGTTTTGGGATCTCCTGATACCAAAAAAGTGTTGTTTTTTTTCAAAATGTCCAGCCGTCTGTCCGTCCGTCCGTCCGTCCGCCCGACCGTCTATCCGTCCGTTCGTCCGTCCGTCTGTGAACACCACTAGCGCCTAAACCACACGTTCGATACTTTCCAAATTGAAGAAACCCCTGTCCATCTTCCTTTAGTTGAAGCTTTGAGATTTTGAAAAACATTCTTTAAAATTTGGGGGTACTTTACATGAAGCCGTACGAACATTTTCAAAATTTTCTCAAAAACTGCTTCAAATTTCGTGTAAGAATAGAGTAAAATACTCTTCTGAACATAGCATAGTCCGATTTTCACGGTTAAGTCTGAGTTTTCGACTATTGACGAAATTTGAATTTTTTTCGGAGTCTTCCTACAACTACAAAATTGAAGGCAGAGATTTTTTCTTCAAATAAGATTTTTTGTCCGTAAATAGTTCTTTCATAACGGTCATGTCATTTTTTTTTAAACTTTTAGTATTTTTCGTGCAATGCGTGCTGTATTTGGAAATTTAAAAATCTATAAAAACAAGATTTTTCCAAAATGGCTACAAATTTTGTCTTTAAATTTTTTGTACAGTTAGTGCCAAACAAACCCTATACGACAACCTTAACGCTACATTGCTCAATTATTTTGTTGTTTTTTTCAAAAACTATAAAAATGTATTTTTTGACGTGTCTCTCACGTCGGTAATACTTACTTTAGAGGCAATTTCTTCACAGAATTATATTTATGAATACTTGTGCTTTAATAGTATCAAATAAAGTTTCTCAAAACACAACAGTTTACTGTAAAAAAGAGATTAAAATTCCCCATTTTCAGAAACGCTCAAACGCCATTTTCTCGAAAATGGCTCCAACTTTTTTTTTTCAAAGTATTACATGGAAATCCAAATGTTGATAATTTCCTTTTTTTAAGTGTAATTTGGGTGGCGATAGATGGCAGCAGGCAAGAAGGAGGGGCAAGACTGTATAGTTCCAGTCCACAACAACGAAATTAGAAAACTTAACTACGAGAAAGTTTGTGACATTCTGTAGCACCTCTAATTCTATATGATGGCTTGATCAGAAGAAGAAGAAGAAGAAAAAGTTTTTCCACATTGTTATTGTTAGGTACTGGTTGTAGAGCTCACCAGGTATACACTGTCTATCTACAACATTGCGTCTCAAATTGTGGGAAATATGCGCTCTTCATGTTACTACTGCGAAACGTACGGATTCTATGCTCTCAATCGAAATTGCAATTCGGTTTACTTGCCTCTTGCTTCATGGGAGATCCGGAGTGTGTGCGGGCGAGTAGATGGCCAGGACGGAGGTGAACTGTGGCGAGTTGGCCCAAGGGCGAAGGCGAGAGGCCATCGCGAGGAGCGCAGCGCTGCGACGGGCAGGCGCAGAATTGGATGAGAGGATGGGCTCTCGCACGGACAAGACACGCGTGTGACGGGTAGACAGGTGGGTCGGCGCGCCCGCGACACCGGGTGTTGGTGGGTGGAGGGGGGAATAATGAACGCGCGCTAGAGTTGCCAACTCTCCTCCGTTTGGGAAGTTTCTCCTGCGCTGTTATGAATTCTTCTCCCGTTCTTTTGTAAATCACTGACTTCTTTTCCAAAGAAATTAAATAAATGTTTTAAAGAAAAACAAACTGTCAAGTACAGATCCACAGATCCGATTAGATATTAAGAAATGTCCGTTTTTTAAACTTTTATGTTCCAAGAAATATGGATACTTGTTCAAGTTTTGTATCTACGAACTCATCTGCTTAGTAATTACTCATATCGCACCTGTTTCTACCGATATCGACACTCACCGGACGCCTCATTACTGTCCAAAAAGCATTGCTTTCGCCATTGAATCAAAGGATTTTTCAAGCACGACGAAGTTATTCTGTGTTGTCCCTTTCTTCTGGGCGGGAACCCCAACGGCGTTGGGCCTTTGGTGTTCGGGCACTATGCGACGCCTCCAGCTGCAACGATGCTATTGGAGATAAATATTTAAGCTTTTGGGGAAGAGCTCTTTCATGGCGATGTCCTGTGCAGCTTGAGCGTCTAATCAAATTAAATCTACTCAGAACAGAAATCGCAATTCTAAGATCACCCATAAATAATAGGAACCAAGACCGAATATCTTTCTTATAATATTCTGCTTCTTTAAAAATTTCTGTTTTGCACTACGATCTGCACTCCTCCACTTTCATTATTTCGTATTTATCCCAAATGGATGCGGCTGCATAATTTTTCTTTTGTCGTATGTCCAAGTATGTGTCGAAGATAATTTTGTTATTTTCCTATACGCACGCGCGAGGCGTTAAGGGGCGGCATTAGTTCTGAATATATAGTTTACACTTTAAATCGTCCAGTTTAAAGCTTATTATTTGCAATAAAAACTTGTTTCATCATTTATAAAATCAGATAAAGTGTGATAGAAATAGGGATGTAAGGTAAAACTCTTATAGAAATAGAGATGTAAGGTAAAACTCTTATTCAAATGTGAAACCACGAACAAATTATTATAACAATGGATAAGGATAATGGAAACAATGGATAAATGAGCAAACACCTCTTATTTGTCCCTGACTTGTGTTCTCGCTTCCTTCTCTCAAGGCGTAACAAAGGGGAACAGTTTCTATCCTCACTGGTTACGATGGCTCAGTGAGAACATCCGCTGCCACTGCTGCGTCTCCTGGGGTTCAACTTTCGATGGTTCTTGTTTCTTTCATTCAATTCCAAGTGAATGCCGGAGCAGTACCTTATGGACTAAATGGGCTACGGACTACTTCCTTGTCCTATCCCCTTTCCTTATACACATTTACACTTGCTTGCACCACATTACTACATATGCCGGGAGACCAGAGCTTGTCCCGAATGGGGCGATGCCCCGCTGGAAGTGACGCCTCAATCAGTCCTTTCTCAGCCTGTTTCCTTGGGCAGCGCAATGGTTAACATGAGTCATGCGATTGCGCCCTACTAATGTGACGCAATCGAGCTCGAATAGCGTCAAATGGCACCGATGCTCAAGGCTTGGTGATGTCGCGAAAAATGAAGGAAGGGAAGGTCTCAACCGGATCCGATGATTGCGCTGCTCAATGAGAATGTTAGCGCCTGCGTTCTGGAACGCTCCCTACACCGTTCGCTCCGTTGTTGAGTTACCACTGTGAAATATTGCCCGTGTTGAAATGGCAAATGCCCCGACATCCGTCCAGACGCCCATGCGCAGAACGGCAGAGAATGACCGCATCGCCGAATGAGCTCTTGTGCGCCTCCAAGGTCAAGCCACTGAGATGCAAAAGAAAATAGACATTTCTCCATGAGAGGAGAGCTCAAAATAATTTCTACAAAAAACGTTTTCTCGTCTGCTGTGTTCAATTATTATGTTTATGTATGGTGTCAAATACTTGAAAACGAGATAAGCTGGTGCTTTTGTGAAGCTTATCCCTAAAATTACCAAGACGGGTAGTTCCAAGGTCCACCGGCGATTGTTTGGTTTTTAAAGTTTTAATTTTTTAGGGAGCACAAAATCATTGATATTGTACACGATCGCATTTTCTTCAAAACATTATGCAATTTATGACAAGTGTTGGGGATACTTTTGTTGTGGGTAAGAAAAGTCGGAATTATTTACACGAAACCTGAATATTCAAAATACTTTTATGAAATATTTGTATTATTATAAGTATTTCTATTATACATTATAATGTTGCGGAGACATCAGCCTTTTTGACTTAGGAATGTAATACGTTTTTTCATTAAATACAAATTCTAGAAAGGGGATCTTTTTTCGTTTGCAAAGCCAGAAAATCAAAAAGAAATGATTTTGTTTATATGGATGCACATGAATAATATTTGATACATTAAATATTTGTTAAAACTGCAAAAAAGTCAATAAAATCAAAATTTAAGCGCTGAGCTCCGAAGACTTCTCTCTCCCCCTTGGCGATGCCCCGAACCAATTTATGTTGGTATTGCTAGGGTTAACACGAACTGCCACCACTATTGCCTACACTTCCCTCACAAAGTCCTCCCCATTCCCGAACCCCCTCCCCCACCCTTCCCCACCCACTCCCGTTCCCCCTTCCCCTTCGCCGATCGCTCGCCGCTGACGCGGTGCGGCGCGGCGCGGCGCGGCGCGGCGCGGCGCGGCGCGGCGCGGCGCGGCGCGGCGCGGCGCGCGACCGAGCGAAAATAAAAGCCGAGCGCTCCCCAGGGCCCTGCGATCGGCGCGTGCGGGGCGGGGCCGGTGGGGCGGGGCGGTGCGGGGCGGGGCGGGGCGCTGGCCCTGGGCGCAGATGGCGCGAGGCTGCGGCGCGCAGCAACTGCGCAGCCATATGGAGCGACTGCGCTTCCACCCCACCCCCCGCCCACCTTCAACGCCACTTGGCGACAAATGCTGTCAGGCCCTGCGAAATGCTTCGAATCGGTTAGGGAGTGTCATTCTATAGTATCTTTCACCTATGCGAAGAGAAGGTACATCGTTCGTCCAAAATATAAAATATCAACCGTTCCGATATCTCCAGAAGTGTAGTGGTGGCATTCAATTACTTTTTCCAGAGATTTTAAAAAACTGTGATAGGAAGAGATAGTCCTAGAAGCGGTTTGTTCACGTACCACTCAACATCTGGATAATGATATGTGGCGACATTTATTTATTTATTTCGGCACCTTGTAGTGTGGTGTGGTTTATCAATGACTCAATAAATATGCTCGTGGCAAAAGCCACATTCCGACTTGAAAATCCCGAAAATTCCATGTAGCAATGCTACCAGCTAAATTTATCTCTCAATCTATCTCAAAATTATCAGTCAAATCTTTCTATATTAAATCTCAGTTGAGTTTGATGTCATCTCAAGAATAGAGGTAACAACCTTTTTAAAATGGCCAATATAGAACTCCTGGGGTGAATCTGAGTTTTCTAACGGGTCAGAGCTTCAATAAAAAACTGGGTTGGTTGACGGCAGCTAAAACTGTCTCCCGTCGCCACTGACTAATAATAGCTTTATTATTATTATTATTATTATTATTATTATTATTATTATTATTATTATTATTATTATTAGTATTAGTATTAGTATTATTCCTTTAATTCACGACTAAAGATGTTATGAGTCGGTTGAACCTAAAATCTACTCAGGGTTGCAAACAGCTTCCTAAGGAGCAGATCTAATAACTATCGGTGCCTCTACAGTACTTTGCGTCATATATGAACTGTTAAAGCAATTTCTTACACTTCCCAGTCCTTTGAATGACGTGGAAGTTTGGCCGAGTTCTTACACAAATTTTGCGGAACAAATCTGAGAGCTCCGATAACTATCAGGGAAGCCTGTGCTTTTACGCCCGCATTCGGCTGATCTCGATTTCCCAATACGTTTCTCAGCCTCGTTGGCTATGACGTTTTAATCGCACAGCCCATCAACATCTACAAGTAGACATGTTTTTTCTTCAAATCCCGGAAACCAAAATCCTGTTTGTTTGTCACAATAGTGCGAGTAGTTTGAATGTTTTGGCTGTTCAGTACGGTACGCAGTCAAACAGACATCACCGGTTTTGGTGAATGTTCATAACACTTGGAGCACGTGTTTTGAAGTTTGAGGGTGGTACAGATCTGCCAGTGGAAGTAACTACACACCCTATCGTGTCTTTTCAAGTACTCGGTCTTTACTGGAATTGGACAAGCTGAGACAGTATGATCAATGGTTACTACTTGTTCCTGGAAAATGGTATATAATGATAATAATAATAATAATAAAAATTATTATATTTGTTGTTATTTGGTCTCTAATATTTACGATTTCAAGAGGTAGTACAAGATTCATTAAAAAATCAAGGTGTTTTTTCTGGTGTATGCCGTGAAAACTGTCCTAGGAGCGAAGATTCTTATTTTTGCATTAAAGAACGCCAAGCACGTTCTTCTCGTCTTCACGCATTGCCAATTTCAAAGAAGGAAAAGAAAATTTTTCCATGCTGTTGAAATGAAAGCAGGAAAATCATTATTTTAATTTAATATTTATTTTTGATGAAGTGATTTTAATTTGTGTTGTTAATTTCATTATGATAAATATAGAATTTCACAAAGGCAATAATTGTTTATATTTTATTACTTTGATTTTCGTCAGTGCAGATTTAAATATTAAATGTTGCTAATGATCAAGCAGTTTGTATTTTACAATAGTTTATTAACAAGAGAATAAAATTTGATTTTTGACATTAATGGAATATTTCACGTCGCATACTTTATTAGTTTTAGTAGGTAAATTCAATTATTGAACAGGGTCAACGTTATTAAAAGGTTTTGCAAGAGGGGACTCTGTCCATATACTTGAGAAAAAAAAAAAAAAAAAAAAAAAAACTATTTCATTCCTGAAGCTATTTCACACCTGAACACTTTTACGCGTACAGACACGAGGGGGGGGGGGGTACGGTTCACGGCACATCCGTGCTCGAAGCCCTTGAGAGTCAGTGGGGTGTCGTTGGGGACGGTGGCCGGATACGCGTGGCCGCCCCCGCCGCCCTGTCGCTATC
The DNA here is from genome assembly GCA_011170035.1 of Teleogryllus occipitalis. Taxonomy (NCBI): domain Eukaryota; kingdom Metazoa; phylum Arthropoda; class Insecta; order Orthoptera; family Gryllidae; genus Teleogryllus; species Teleogryllus occipitalis. The sequence continues at coordinate 574,313 of BLKR01000329.1, read as the reverse complement.
AGGCGCTGCATCGCGACGCCCGGCCGGCGCCCTCCGCCGCGCAGCGAGGAGCCCCATTCAGCGCCGAAGAGCTGGAGATTGGGGCGCGGGCCCGCTACCTGGCCGCACCCGCCCACCCCGCCACGCCCCGCCACGCCCCGCCCGGGACACCTGCGCAGGGTCGCCATTTTTTTCTTCACATAAAAAATCCTTCTCTCGGGCTGAACGTCCTTTGAGGCTGCTGGGAGATTGCTTTGATTTTAAAGGAAGGCGTGGCCCAACCGTTCTCCTTCCAAAATAGAAAGTTCATTAAAATGTGGTGCGGCTTCGACCTGTTCACCCTCGGAAGCACATTTCGGTGAGCGATCGTCTGGGGCGATTTTTGTGGATTGCGACGTGTTCTCCGTAAACGCAGCGGAACCGTTGCCCTATTTTTCTACTGTTGGGAAGAAGATTAGGAAAATTCGTTCCAAATCATAGGGATCTTTTCATGTAATTGTCCTCCCCGGCGATATATTTCCGGGCCTTCGACGTTTCTTGGGGTTGAAATTGATCTCTGGTCAGAATACTTTCCACACTATAATGCGAGGTGCAAGTCAGTGGTAAGGATTTCGGAGAAGGTTTCCGTAATCGCTCAATTTTTTGCAATAATAAAGACACTTAATGGATCTGAATGATGGATAATAGGTGAGGCTAGATAATTACAGACGTGTGCACGCTGGAATTTTTTACGCGTTTCTCAAAATTGTTTGTACCTCTCTAAGGAAAGATTGGCAATCCATGTTTAAAGAATTGAAATTTCTGCATTATATGCCCGCATGATTAATTACGATTTAATATATGTCACATCCTGCCTTTGAAAGCAGACCAATCTCCAAACACATACAAAGAATTTCTTTCTGGCCAACATGAAAATTGCTCATTAAAACTATTTTATCATTAATTGTAAATTAAGGCGTAGAAACAAGTCCCACTATCCTTAATACTGCAGTTATTACAAATAAAATGTATAATGACAACTTGTCCATTATTTCACAACAGCTGTTAGTTACGAAATGAAGAAACTAATTTTATTTCCTTTTGATATTTTACTTGAATTGTGTGTTTTTTGGCAGGTGGACTCCTGATTGGTAATATGGTGTTTTCTTTGAACCTATAACAAAGTATTTTATAGAAGATGAATTTTGCAGTCAAATCAACAGAACACTATCTTACACATTCTATTGTAAGTGATATACAGTAATATTAATACGTATGCAATCATAAATTAGCAGTCATGATAATCATTAGGTGAAAAATATTTCCTATTCTGTACATACTTTTCTTATCCATGGAACTACTTCGCATACTATTAATAAAAGCTCCGGACAACGAAGCTAATAAGTGTTGGGCCACGCCGTTGTATACCACGAGGATAAGAGAAAGCATTTGATACCTTGGCAACTTATTTATATTTTATCACTTTAGCGCTAAATTCGAATTTATGAGACCTGACCCACCGAAGCCATCGTATCCGGTGCTGACAATAGTGGCCATCCTCAACATTTAATACCCTCTCTTTTCCCGTAAACCCTGAAACTTCAAAAAAAAAACCTGACAAAACCGCCAACAAATTACGAAATTTATTCCATAAAACACGAAGCGAAAATTCGGAGTATGAGTGTCATTTGCTTAAAATCCTAAAAATCCTCCTTTCGCACCCAACAAATTCCCACAAATTCCGCAGGCGTCGCGCAACACAGCTCAGTCGCCATTAGCCCGCAGGGCGGCTCTGCGGAGGAACAAAACGGGCTGACAAATGAATTTTAAAACAGCCAACAGGGAGGAGATTTGGAGCGACCGTTTTGGCGGTTGAAGAGCGACAGTCGCCTGCACGCCGTACAGCGCCCCCCCACACCCACCCAGCACCACAAACTGCTGCAGGTCGCGCCAGGCGCTGCCAGATCTTGGCCTCACCATCAAAATCATATCAACATCAACATAACAAAAACAAATTTGGAAAAATTGTGGTATTTTCTATCCAAAAATTCCAACATTGTGTAAGTCTTTTGTTTCAGTACTGAGCTTAAGTCCGGAAATCATAAGGAAGAGTTTCTTTAAGTCTCTGACTTTTAGAAAAGGTTCATTATTTTTTACAATTCTTACTGGCTTCCAATATTTAATATCGCGGAAAGTTTGTTTCGTTGTTAGGAACAAAGTCTCAAGTTTCAATTTTTTCATTTTCAACCGCGAAGTTTCGAATAACTGTGCCCTGTGATTAAAAATTTCAGTTCAATGCATTCAGAAGTGCCTTTGTTAACCAAATATGTATGTACAGGAAACATCATGCGGTTTTTATTTCGGCTCGCATAGTTGTGCGTTTTAACTGTGATGTGGTTCAGTTTTTAGTTGAAACAGAAGACAATATTTCAGAATCCTTCTTGAAAAAAATACTAAAGATTTCTGTGACCTGAACCACTTGAGATGCGTAGAGTACTACATCGTTCTCCATCCAGCAGCAGATGGAGTTATACCTTGCACCATGCAGCGAGTGTACTCCGAACTACAACGCTTGTCACCCAAAACATATTCTTCTCCCTTATGTGGGCATATAGACGCACGTAAAATGCGAAAATTTCATTTAGTGGAGCTTGCATCCTTCCCCAAGACCGCCGTTAAATTGAGGAATCACAGTTTGTGGTATTTATACTTTTTTTACGAGTGCTTTTATTCAGCCCACAGCAGGTCGCAGTGGGACGCATATTCAACCAAACACCAAAGTCCATCACACTGCGGGCTCCTGGGGACTGCAGAACGCGAGGCCCTTCGCGACAACATATATATGAGAGACAAGGGACCAACACGGATACCCTAAGCGGGACTCGAACCCGAGGCTTTTCAGAAGGAAGCGCGGAGTCGGTACCATCCAGGTCGGCGAATTTGTGCTAATGGATAGTATTAATTCTAGAATTGGTTCATGGTTGTTGCTCATTTAGTATAGTCTGATAGTATTGACATGTTATAGGATAGTACACCAATTTTATTATTTAATAAAGAAGAGTCCTCCTGTACATTGAAGATTAAAGAAAGGGAAATTTGAAAAATGTCAATAACTATTTTACACAATTTTTTAATTAAATGATTCCAACACATTGCTAATAAAATTGTTCGAATTATATGCACTTTTTAAATTTAAAAATTTTGGAAATTTAGAGAATTGACCTAGAGCCCTCCGATGAGAAAGAGCTGTTACCGAGTTGCCAGCCATTGCCAACGTTACCACCACCAATATCACCCGCATACTAACACAATTACCAGTATCACCTCCACGCTAACACAACTACGGGCATCATAAACCCTGAAGCTGCCAAGATGGTCCGCCTTAGAACGCACCACTAACTTCTCTCACAAAACCATCACCCTCTTCCGGTATCTCCCCCCCCCCACAATCCAAACAGCATCACAACCCCTTATCACTTTAGATAACCCGAGACACCTACACACTGCACCTCCTCCAAGGCATTTTCAATCCCTTCACTTGGATCGCACGCACTAAGCGACGCAGTCTCCCCACCGCATCCATAGCCTTCCCCTCTTGCTCCTCCCCACACCATCCGCGTCGCCCCGCCCCTATGCAGCGAGGTCTCACCGCGCGCCCCCAAGCTGGTGGAAGAGGATAGGCGGCGAAGTTCGAGCAATTGGGGCACAGAGTAAGGTTATGCCAGAATGCAGCCTCGCCCTTTCCGGCAAACGCTCACCGCGCCCGCCCGCGCTGGTGGGAGGGGTTAGACGGGAAGAGAAGGGGCGATGAGGGCACGGAGCAAGCTCACGAGGGAATGGCACCTCACAAATGCTCACCGCACGCCCCCATGGTGGTGAGTGGGAAGGGACGGGTAGCAAGAGTCAGGAACATGGGGTGTGGGAGTGAGGCGACGTTTGGAATGCCACCTTGCCCCTTCGGAGTCAGCACGCACCGCCTTCTCCGCGTTGGTGGTGGCCGGGGATTGGGGGGCGTGGCACAGGGCTACGCGACGCCAGGCACACTCCTTCGCTGCAAGCACTCAATGCACTCCCTCGCTGGTGAGGGAGGATGAACGGCCAGCCACGGGTTGATGGAGAAGGGAGGGAGGTGAGACGGGAATGCCGCCCTGTTTCTTCTCTGCGAGCGCAAACGGCGTTCTTCCTGGCTGGAGTGGGGGATGTTGAGTGAGGGACGAGGAGACGGCGGAATGGAGCAAAGTGTCGCTCACCATGCTCCCACGCTGGTGGGAGAGGATTATCGGCGAGGAACGGGGAGATGGGGCACGTATTGGCGAGCGGGGATGAGGGCAGGGGCGGGGGGCGCCGTCGGGTGGTATGACGATATATGGCGAAGGTCAGGGTTGAGGAGCGGGAAAAGGACCCTCTTCTGCCACAAGATCGCATTAGTTCATTTGTGTCCTTCCCTCATGACCTCTCTCTCGACTACCACACTCCGCCTCGCGAAACCCTTCCGCAAATAACTTCCCAGGAACATTCCTCCGTTCTCATGAATTTCGCTTTCAATACCACTTTTTCAGAAATTAAATATACACTTATTAAAGTAAGGAATCTCAGCGGGAAAATTATCTAAAACCAAGGTTACATAGTTGAAATTACTGTTCATTTGTAGGAAAGGAGGGAAATTTGGGAAGGAACATTGCTTGATTAGACGAATTGTGTGTGTACAGATACAGTACATAATAACTGATATTGACTCGTGCGTAACTATTCTTTGTTGTTCCAATGGTTGGTAAAAACAGTCCAAGAATACTGCATGGTTCTTCCATGCCGGTGTGGGACGCATGGCTGTAGTTGCGTCAACGAGCGTGTTTCTTTCGTTTTCACCCACATTTGCCGTGACAATAGCGCCATTGCTCATTCAAGTCCGATTGAGTTACCCCACGCTTCACAACTTCAGCTTACTTTGGTTGTCAATTTTTACTTTCTCGTATACGTACGTATATACGGACTAATATATGTAGTATAAAGAAAGTTATGTAATGGAAATACACGTTTTCAGGTTCCCTGATGCCGAAAAAGTGTTTTTTTCAAAACGTCCGTCCGTGTGTCCGTGCGTCCGCCTACCCGTCTGCCTGTCTACTCGTCTGTGAACACCACTAGCACCTATACCATACGTAGAATTTTTTCCAAAGTGGATATTCCCCGATCGATCTGGCTCGACTCGACGCGCTGTGATTTTGAATAACTTTCTTTAAAACTGGAGGGTACTTTACATACCTCCAGGGACATTTTCACAATTTTCTCAAAGAAGGCTCCAATTATTTCCTTAAATTATTATTATTATTATTATTATTATTATTATTATTATTATTATTATTGTTATTTTCTCCTCGGGTGGTGGATCATGAACAGTGTGCTAGCTTTTTGTGAGTCTGTTCCGGATTCAATATTCAGGCGGATCAAAAATGAAGATGGTTGTTTCCTAATACCAATCACTTCAATATCAATAGTTGTGATTCAGATGAAAAGGCTCAGGTAGGCCAAGTAAGGTACGGTGATGGAAATATGCCACGCTCGCCACAAGTCTTGGATAATAATAAAAAATGGTGCCTAGGCCAGGGAATAGCACTAGCTGGCAAAAATGGAATCAGACCCTAAAATGCCAAATAAAAACAAATACATTATTGTTATTATTGTTGTTGATGTTGTTGTTATTAAAATAGAGTCTGAAGAGGTTTCAGAGCCGTGCGGAAGCGGGGCCTCGTTGCTTCGGAAGGGAGTGTACGCGCGGTGCGGGGGAGGGATCAGTAGCCGATCGCAGGTGGCGGAGTCGTGATCTGACAGGGGACTTTTGTCACCCGCGCGGTCGCGCCCCCGGCTGGCTACCTGCCCCCGCCGCCCCCGCCACCCGAGACCTCCGCGGCGCGACGCGACGCGACACGACGCGACGCAGCGCCCCCGCGCGCCAGGGCGATCAGCGACTGTCTTTTTCTTGTCGGCGGCGCCGCCGCACAATGCCGTGTTTGTCTCCCTTTCAGAGGTTGATCTTTTCACCTCCGCACCGCGCGCCGCGCTTTGTTTCGGAATTGGAAGTTTCTTCGCTTGTTCGGATGAGACTGGGCGAAAACAAGCTGCTGGCAGCCGTTCACTTCCTGACGCTCGTCGCGTGGGATGAGCCCCGTGACGGGGCGGGCGCTGCGAAGCATGAAAACGCTCGTGAAAGCCATCTCACACGCTCTAGCGAACCACGCCCCCTCCACCCCTGCCTGAACACTTATTCCCAATGAAGGGTTCTTGGAATGTGGCGAGAGGAAATGTTCAAATAGCACGCGGAGACTCCGTTTAAAACGTGGAATAACAATACATTTTTTGAAGTAAAACGAAGTTAGGGAAAACATACTGACCTGAAAAGAAACACAAAATGTAAATTCATATAATTATGAATATGTGTAGAATGTCTGGAAATAATAAATTCACTTACTTAACCTAATACTTTAAGGATAATAGCAAAACGAAACTGGTGGTGCTAAAAGAGCACGTATTTTCTCGCACGCAAAATTACGCGTAAATTTCTCAAATTTTCTATAATTTTCTAATAATCTACTTCGTTATTGGGTTTTATTGGAACTCCTGACACTTAATATTCCGTTAATATGCTGGACTTATCGACGTACAGAGCCCTATTATTGCAGGCACTTTTTCTTATTTAAGAATATTTTTATCTTGTTCAACAATTTCTATAGAATTAATTTAGGAACAGGGATTTTATAGTTCATAATCGCGACAAACGGCACGCCAAAAATTGTTTTTCATGGCAATGATAGAAATACATATTTATTTTATGCTTTTAAAACTGTAGGAATTGCACTAAAAACCATAAATTTAATTGTATTGCAATAAATATATAGTGAAATGTAGGAATGATTCAGTGAATGCATAATATGAAACAAAATTACGCTTGTCTGAGGAAGGTATTTCATTTTCCGACTGAATACATGTAACCGACTGATGAAATATTTCTTAAGTTGAAGGTGATAAAATACGTTTTGAAATTACTTTCAAACATTTAGTTTAAATGCTCTATTATTATCAATATTAATAGAAATAAGAGGTATTAAGGATGAACTGAGTAAATGATAGGGCAATCTCTGTGAGCTTTCATTCAATAGAATGAATGCAAATGAAATCATTAAATATCGTGCTTCTTTGTTTTTGTATTATTTTGTAAATGTGTTTCAGGCACATTGCCGTTCTGAAGATTACTGACTTTGGGCCATGAGAGGCAGGAGCGTAAAAAGAAAGTGAATAAGAGCCAGAAGGCATAAAAGGAAATGAAGATCCCTTTCAAAATTTACAGGAGAAACGGATTGCATTACAATAGGCACAACAGAAGTGGTATATCGAACTTGAATGTATTTTAGGTAAAATGTGCATTGTAGACCCTAAGTGAATTTTGCAATTCAAAGCATACTTGCAGTGTTTTCACCAGAACTAATAGAAATCTGAGTAAGATGTGAACAAAAATTCTATAATAACTGAGAATTTTTAACAATAAATGTTCCTTTTTATTTTTGTTAATTTGTAATATTTTTCAGAAGATTTAACTCTTCAATGTCCTCTCTCAACCATTTTACTTAATTTTTATTCCTCACAACGGTATGAAACTCATCCAATCAGGTAATTTTATTAGTAGCATTATCGAATATTATCTCAAGAAAAATTTTAATGTTGCGTGCCGTCAAGTTGGTCAGTTTTGGTATTAAAGAACTAGCAACATACTAGGTACTATGCATAGCTTCTTATTACTCTTATCACAACATATTTCATTATATATTATGCGTAATAGTATATAATAAATTTCATTTAAAAAATGGTAAAGTCAAAGAGTCAGTGATTTAAAAGAGAGAGTGAGCTATTGAAATTATTTTGTAGAATTAAGAATGGTGAAGATGCGCAGCTTTTTCTGTAATATAATGAAAGGTAGTGTAAGAATGCCGGAGATAGCTCATTTAATGAGCAGATTTCAACTAGTAAATTATAATTTCCCTTGTTTGAATGCTGCAGGATTTTACGAGAAATGTACGAGATTGTATCAGGTCACAGAGGTTTGTTAAAAAACTAGAATCACTGAACGTTGAGCAAACTGCACAGCCTTCCGTTTGCTTTACATCATGTGAATGTCAATGGAAGTGGACATAAGAATGATTGTTGAAGTTGTTGTGTGTCGGGTGGTGGATGATGTGTGTACGTGTAATTGTTGTGGACGCCGCCCTTTGGCACCTCGTGCCTGGGGCGGGGCTGGGGGCCGTGGTGGGGGCGTGGTGGGGCCAGCTGGCGGCGGAGGCGGCGGTGGCGGCCGCCGTCGCCGCTCCGCACATGGCGTCCCCTGGGGCCGCTGGGGGCGGAGGGTCGGTCCACGCTCCGTCGCCGCTAATCCCTCCTGCGCCGGCGGCGGCTCTCTTCGCCCATCCCCCTCCCCGCCCCCTCCCCGCCCCCGGCACAAAGGCGCGGCGCGGCGCGGCCACCGCCGCGTGTCACCACCAGCAGAGGGGGCCTCCTCCTCCCCCATCCCCTCGCGCCACTGACCCTCAGCCTCCCTTCACCCCACCCCCCACCGCGCTCTTCAACGCGGCCAGCGCCGCGCACGCCGGCGCCCCTCACGAGGTTAGCCTCGGCCGAAATGCGGAGGCTGCGTCAACAATAGCCAACGACATTTTCAATAGTGTTTCGTGTCTCACTTTTTAGTGACTATTTGTAACTTATCTCATTTGCCTCGGCCGAAACGTTGATGCTGCTTTAAGAGTAGCCAACGAACATTTTCTAATTGTGAGTTTCATATCTCTCTTTTTTGTGACTATTCTTAGCTCACCTGATTAGCCTCGGCCGAAATGGGGATTCTGCGTCTAGAATAGCCAACGAACATTTTCAATAGTGAGTTTCGTATCTCACTTTCTAGTGACTGTTTGTAACTCACCTCATTAGCCTCGGCCGAAACGTTGATGCTGCTTTATGAGTAGCCAACGAACATTTTCTAATAGTGAGTCTTGTATCCCACCATTTAGTGACTATTCGTAAGTCAGCTGATTAATCTCAGCCAAAACGTGTTGTCAATCGACGACAGTTATGTTGATTCATATTGCCCCAGTGTTTTGTTTACTTTGTAGAACTCAGTTCTTTAAAATGGTCATGATTTCTTTGCCGTATGTGCACGGCTAAGCGTATTTAGTCGTATGGATACAGCAAAGTAACTTGATTCAACCACAGACCAGTGAAGATAAACATTGCTCAACATTGCATGAAAAAGGCTTTTTTTCTCTAAATTATTTATTTGAACACAGCGTTCGAGTTTTTGTTTGCGCACATTGGCCTTACCATGCTCCAAGAGCAACTTCTACACACCATGGACTTCGTGGCGCCGTCTAGTTGCCGGTGTCTGGAGGAGAATTCTAGTGACCCTTATGAAGAGGGGTGTTTGTTTGTTTGTTGTTGTTGGTTTTTTTTTTTTTTTTTTTTTGCTTGGATACTTGGCGAATGTCGGTCATTCAAAGCATGGCGTTGTCGGAGCTGTACCCTAACAAACGGATATTCGACCGCGAACGATCTTTCCTTCTTCCTGCTCCTATCCTTTTCCCTTACACACTTACACTTACATGCACCAGGGGGACCAGTCGAGAGCTTAAAGCTTGTTCCTGTTGACCAGTGCCCCGGGCGTGGGAGATACCTAGTTGGGGAAAACCCCGCTAGCCGACGCTTATGTTGGCGCCGGGTGTCACCATTCAACGGGAGAAAATAACAGCTACCTCCACTACACTTATGGGACCTACACATGCACCATATTTGGAAAACCACATACACTACACTTACGGGAATATTGACCTTAACACATGGCGCGCTCGGAATCACTAATCAATCAATCAAAAAACGAGCTGCCGCTCACACGCGCTCCTTCCCTAGCGCTCAGGACAGACCGCTGCAGCGCCCAAAGATGGAAAAGGCACCGACGCAGCGAACAGCGACTGAGTTGACCAAAATTGGTGTCTGCATTTCTCATTCTCAATATTTCCTTTGATTTCTGAATTAAATACTATGTACATAGTTCCATTCGAGAACACAAAATTATCTCCGATTTCTTCCAATTTTCGCTCCTACGTAGAATCTGCTGCGGCTCGGGTCTCTACGGCGGTCGCTGGCGGGTGCTGATATCGTAGCCTACACTGCTTTTACACAGTTTTCCGTGATTTCCGGCGCATACAAGGCGACCCTCACCAGCGACCCACGGATCGGGAGCGATATTTCCTTCCCCATTCTTGTCCCCTCCTCTCCACTTGCACACGCTACACTACGTCACAGGTCGCGAGACCAGTGGGGAGAGTAGAGTTTCTCCAAGTCGTAGCGGCGCCCCACGAGGGGAAGTACCTCGAGGGAGAAACACCTCGCGGGCGGAGGTGGATGTCGGCGCCGGTACCCACGACCTAGCGGGAAAAGGAATAGCGCCACGTCTGGGGATATACCAATACGTAATCGAATGGGCATATACGAATATCGTAATACGCTCTGCACTTACGGGACTGATGACCTAAGCGGCTGACGCGGTTTCTATTTACGAACGTCCACTCAGTCGATACAATTGTAGCAAATCTCGGTGGCGTCGGACCTTCGAACAATCTGCGCAGTGAAGGGCTGGAGTTCGAATCCCGAGAACAGTGGGAATCGAGAGAGGCATGATCGTTTTAACCAAGTGGTTCTGACGTGGTAAACTCCTCATATCACCACTTAACCCATTTCAATACCGTCTTATCGATGGAAAACTCTTTTTACACTGTCATTCACCCCTCACGATCAGCCCGTTCTTCTTAGAGTGAAAGGCAAAACCCACCTCTGTCGTCACACAGACAGGAAGGGGAGGCCAGAGGAAGAACTTCTTTTACGATTCCGTTGAGAAATGAGAGTGGCATCACACACGCAGCCCCAGTCCCACCGAGGGCTGCGGTCCAAGCACTCTCTTCCCCACAGACGCAGAAGTGCAGAGGCGCTGCCCAGGAACGCGAAGGGCAGAAAAATCTCTGCGAACCGATTGCGCCTCTGGCCGCTCCGCCGTCCTCCCCCTCCCACGCCCGCACCAGGAAGCGCCCGCGGCGACGGCGGCGGCGGCGGCGGACCGCGCGCCGGCGCGTCGCGATCCCCGCCTCCACCGCCACCTCCGCCGCCTTCGCCGCCGCCTCCGCCGCCTTCGCCGCCGCCTCCTCCGCCGCCTCCGCCGCCGCCCCGCCTCCGCCGCCACCGCCGCCGCCTCCTCCGCCGCCACCGCCGCCGCCTCCACCGCCGCCACCGCCGCCGCCTCCGCCTCCGCCTCCGCCGCCGCCGCCGCCGTCGCTGCGTCCGCCTCAACCGCGGCTGCCTCCGCCGCCTGTGCCTCCGCCGCGCGCCGGCGCGTCGCGAACCCGGCCTCCGCCGCCGCCAGCGCCGCCATCCGGAAGCCGCGGCCGCGCTCTAATGACAAGGTAGCGCGGGCGCAGGTGGCGCGGCGCAGCGCGCGTAATTGAGGCCCCGCGACCGCAGCGCAGCCGCAGCCGCAGCGCCAGCCACAGCGCCAGCCACAGCGCCAGGCGCCGCCCGCCCGGCGGCGGACTTTCGCACCAGCTACATTCGCTGGCACACAGGCAGCCGATATCTGCAGAATTCCAGCAGCCGGCTGCTCCGAGCGGTAGTTTTTCGTGGTTTCTCTGGCTAACGCGAATGCCTCACCTCGCCTAGCACGGATAAGGCATGAGAAATGTGCAGAATATCAAAGTCAATGTACTTTCAATTGACTATTTGTTATTGTGCACGATTTAATAGCTCGTATCTTGGTACTTGTGTTTCCTGTTAACTTCTGTTGTTTCTTGAGGCACCATGTCTGTCACTCTGAGCTCATACACTGCTACACATGTCCTGGTCCGTAAGACTAACATGGGGAAAATTGTTGGAGGAATCAATTCTGTACGCTAGGAATGGAAAGAGTCGACAACTGTAAAATTATGAAGTTTTACGTAATCGACGCGTAGATTCGGTAGCGGGAACAGAGAGTTCCGCCGTTATTCATTTACCTTATTGTGCAAGTGTGAAAATAAATGTTGAACACAATGAATGCAGCTAATGCAAGTGTGATGGACTGTCACCATACTTAGAGAACAAGAAAAGTTAAAAAAAAACTGCTTAAGTCTCGTTTTCATTGATCACGCTGAATTTGAGGAGATTCCAGATTTCGAAATAATAATCCTGTTGAAGCACCACTATTTTATAAGTATAGAGAATTCGAATGCTAAAAATTGATGAGAGTACATCTTCAAAATGATATTGGCAACAGAAAATTCTATGATAATTCTAGGAAAATTGTAGGTACCTAGGTAATTATGGGTCAAGATATTATTTTTAAATTTAAAAGTATCAAGCTCAATGTAATAGAAGATACTAAGTGAATTTGAACTGATACAAAGAATTTGATTCGTTTCCATTTGCTTGAAGTTCACGTTGATTCGTTTCCATTTTACTTCTCACGGAGGGTTGGTGCGCTGATCTCCCGCATTGAAATCTCCTCACTCCCGCGGCTCCGGTCTTCCTCTTCTCTTCCTTCTTTCTTCCTCCTCTTGTGACATACCTCACGAGAAATTGACGGTAAGAATGGAGATTTGCTACTTTTTTATCTTTTGAGGTAAATAATGATTGAAATTAATGTTGATTTTGATGTTCGCGTATCCCAGGCAGAGGCTTGTCAAGGTCGTGGGCAAGGTAACAAGCTTATTAGAACTCGCGGGCACTGCCTCCAGGGAAATTGGCGCGAGATTTAAAAGTAAGAGTTGTACAAATGCTACGGAGTGACGTCACTGGATACCTTGCCCATGACTGTCTTTGAGTCGCTACTTGACAGTTCTTGTCACAAATTGAACTATATTAATTCTTATTTTCTATTTTAGACAAAGAAATAATCCATTAAAATGAAATAATACATCAGTCCGAATTGAATTTTTAATGGAGAGTAAAATGTTAAAGAATTCAATGTAAAGTATCTTGGTTTTGTATTCTTGTTTACTTTTCATGCTTTTATAGCACTCTTAAGAGTGCTATAAAAGCATGAACTTTCTACGTCAGGTTAGAAGGTTTAAGTGACAAAAATTCTTGTCTGTTAAAAGCACCGCCTCGCGCTCCTCCAGCTTTCGCTTGTACCCCCCTTTTTGGATTTGGAGGGAAAATGAGTGCGCAGTCAGGGGAAGTTGCCCGTGCCCGTAGAAGCGCCGGGCTCCCCAGGCGGGCAAGTAGCTCGTGCGAGCGCGGTTTGACGTGCCTGGCGTATCCAGTAATGAGCCTTCCTTTTGTGCATCACAGTCATAGTATGTTGGAAACCATTCTCTGTACAGGATTCGAACCTACATTCAAGTGCAACTGCCTAATGTCGGTGAATTATTTTCTGTTCGGAGGAAGTGCTTATGCAGAAGCGAAAAGTATGATAGCACTCAACGTCCGTGTATTGGCATATTTTAAACAACACAACACACATTAAATAGAAATAATTCATGCCTGGCTCAGTAGTGTTTTGAAGGTGTAACGCACTAAACAAGTGAAAATTGTTTGAATGAAAAATGTTTCAACGTCCTGATTAAAGATTTATATATATATATATATATATATATATATATATATATATATATATATATATATATATATATATTTAAATTTATTATTATCCTTGTTCGATTACAGACAGAATCTTTCAAGGTATTGAATACATACACATATATATATATATATATATATATATATATATATATATATATATAAACTATTTCAAGTAATAAACAATATATATACAAATTAACTAGATGCTACAATTTATCTATGTACATAAATACTGAGGGATACCCTTACAGGGACCTCTAACATCTTGTTTTAATTAGTTAAATACATTTTTTATTTTTTAGAAACAAAACAATGATATAATATATTGGCAGTAGTATAGTGTTCTTTATGTATAGTAGTCAAATTATGGAGGTTGTAGTAAATCTTTTGAAATTTTAAATTTAATTCTTGAATATGTTGAAGATGTTTTTCCTAGTTTAAATCGTTCATAGGCTGGGCTAGAGTGTAAGGATGAGTAGAAATTTTTTGAGATTTTTAGTATCCATGTTTTTATGTTTTCAATTGTTGAGTTCTTTGTGTTCATTTCTGTTCATTTCTGTTCAAACTGTTCATTTCTTATAAACCATGGTGCATTAACTGACCATCGTAGAAATTTATTTTGTATGGTTTGCAATTTTTGAATGTGTATTGGGGCAGCACCTCCCCAAATGGGACTAGCATATGTCAATGATGGTCGTATTATATATCTAAATATTGATAGGGATGTTTCTATGTTTAATTTTGAGTTTTTGTTTATGAGTGGATATAATTGAATCATTTTGATAAAAGTGTTTTTAGCTACATTTGTGATATGATCTCTCCATGCGAGTCTTCGATCAAAATAAAGTCCCAAATATTTTGCAGGTTGTGAGGTAGGGAGCCATTTAATTGCTTTACCATTTAGAATTAGAGGATAAATTAATTTTGTTTTTCTTAAAGTGAAAATTTTGGCCTGGCATTGAGTGATTAATAATAAGAGTGATTAATAATTATATTCCATTTATTAAACCAATCAGAAAGAATATTTAAGTCATCCTGTAGGTTATGTCTGCCTATATGTAGATTAAAGATTTATATTTTAACTCTCTCGAATTCCATTTTCCCTCCAAGAGAGTGACATTATGTCTATAAAATTCTTTAATACATTAACTAACTCACATCAAGGAGGTCAAAATTCTCATTTTTTGAAAACAACACTTTTTGTATTAATACACTTTTTAATACTGTATCCAAAGTTAGACATTCTATTTTGATTTTAATTTACTGTTAAGGAAAATGGTTTATTTCGCCGTTGAAACTATGCTTCATATAGTCCAATTCAATAAATTACACTTGTATTGCCTCATAAAATACGCTTTTGCAGTGCAGACAGGTAGTGAAAATAGGAAGGAAGGGTGAAATAGTAAAAATTTGCAATATCTTATCTTTTACGATATGCATTGTCTAATACGCTCATTCGCTCCTCTTGTAACGAGTCTTGATGACTCGTGTATCTTCTCGTCGATGAACGAGAGTCAGACTAAAACATTATGCATATAGCAAATTCGTTGATCCTCTTTGGCGCGAGTAAAATGAAAGGCGCGAGTGGTGCAGAATTAAGAGGTAAAATAGAACCGGTGCAGGTAGCCCTCATTTTTCTACCTACTTTTTTTGTCGAGATCCGGAATACTCTTGCCTATTATGATCTCCTCTTGAGTATACTATTTACATCTAAATAAAAAGTATATTTTCTAAATAAATAGAGCCATCAGGAAACAAACCATCAGTATAGCCTATAACCCTACGTATGACTGAACTGGAATCTCACAACAGGTAGTGTGTCACGCACAGTTTTATCGTTTTGCTTTGTTGGTGATGTAAGGTAGGAGAAGTAATTAGAGAGAGAGAGCAATTGGCATTGTTTTTACCAATGCCGTAGCAAGGCAAGACCTTTCTTCCAATTTCTATTTTTGCGAATTAATGTAATCGTAAAAGGACCAGCAGATAAAGCTTAGAAAAAACGCCCATATGCTATTTGCGTGGCGGGGTTTTTCCTCGTCGCCAGTTTTGTTCAGCGGCGGGCGGCGGGCGGTGGAGTGGATGTGGGCGACGGGGAGCCGGGCGGCCGGGCGCTCTAATGAGCGTAATCGTCGATCCCGCTGCGTCGAGGCTCATAATCGACCGATTTCACGACCCGTGGCCGCAGCGGCAGCCAGCACAGCGAGGACGGCCAACGTGGGACGGAAGGCGCAGGAGGGCAGGTGCTGCAAGGAAGACATTGTTGGCCTAGCGATGGAAGCCAGGCGATGGAAAACATTGTAAAGTGTACTACAATAATTAAATATCGCAATATGGTCAAGTGATCAATTTTATTATTGTCACTAAAATCAATCAATCAACTGTCAAAAAAAATTAATTAATCATATTTTCAGGGATGGGCCCAAAATAAATCTAATTCAAAATGAAGAAAGTCAAGTCAGGTTTGCTGCTTAGAGCTCTAGGGATAATTTTAAATTTCCCTACAACATTTTAGACTCCTCCTATTTTTATTTTTATTGCAGAATGAAAAGCAATTATTACATCTGTATAACATATAATTAATGAAGGTTAGGTTAGGGAAGTATGTCATATTCTTCTGATATAGTATCGGCCAACATGGTTTTAAGTCCATATTTTATAAGGTTCATCTTATGTTTTTAAGAGGCAACTAATGTAGTTTTTCTTAAAAATATTGTCAATTTGATATTTAAAATAAAATGTAATATATAAGTCTGTTGAATCTTTTAAGAACATTTTTACTATGATTTATTACCTGTGAACGTTATTAATATTTGTATAATGTAAATATGTTAAAAATTTTATTATTTTACGTTTCTTGTAATTAAGTTTTTGTGTTCTTGAGTAACTGTATTCTTAATGGTTTCACATTGTGTTCATTATTTCCATAATTGTATCCTGCCGTATAACTGAGGTTAAAGTCAATAAATAAATTTACCTTTCTCTACTTTTACGTAAAGTGAATGAAATAACTTTGTTCTTTATGTTTGATGGAAATTTAATATGAAACAAGAGTAACACGTGGTGAAAGATTTCTCGATGCAGATCCATGGTTCTACGTCCTTATTTCTCGCAAAGGAGGGCGGAGTGGGACTTTGCAAGTCCTGTGCGCTGATCTGCGCGACCCTTCTCTATACATACAACATGGTCGCCACGGTGCACGAGGCCGCAGAGTCGTAACACACGCCTTGCCATGCTTACGATCATCGCCCCCAACCACCCACCCACACATTCTCCCGCCTAACGGTCCGACTACCCACTCACTCACCCATTCCCCCCCCCGCTTTCAGTTCCTCGTCCAGCCCCCGCGACCGTCTCCTCCCTAGCCTCCCGCTACCCTCAAGCTCTCGCTACCCTCACCCAAATCTACCCAACTCTCACCCATTCGAATGCCCAACGGCTGCCTCCTCGTCCAACCCGCCTTTCCACCCGCTCAATGGCCCCAACTACCCATTTGCTCAACTCCCACCATCCCATCAGCTCAAACACCCGTCTGGCAGCTCCCCCCCGCCCTCCTACCCTCCAAATGGCCCGACTGCCCGCTCAATCATCCAACCGCCCTACTACCAACCAATCCACCCACCCAACCACCCACCCTCTCACCCAAACGCCCGTCTCGCAGTCCCACCTTGATCCCTCCCCTCGCCCACCCGCCTGAGAAACGACCCAACCACCCAATTCCCACCCACCCACCCACTCAAACGCCCTCTGTTAGCCACCCTCCTCGCCCAATGGCCGACTGTCCACCCGGCAGATGCACCAGCGAATCGACCACCCATCCGACAACCTTAGCCACCACGGCCACATAAAAAGCTGGGTGGCGCCGCGGTGGGGCATCCCTTCCCCGCCACCCTCGACTTGCTTCGGCGGCGCAGTGGTTGTTTTGCTTGTGGCAACTTCAACGAGCATCCAACTGCCTCATACGAGGAGACCACCGCGTGTCTTGCACTTCTTCTTGCCAAGTACTCGTCGAATGCCATGAATGTCTTTTTAAAGTTGTGAAGGCTTTTCATTCTTCATATGCGAATGCCAAAAAGGAATTCTAATTTAAAGAGGTTCTATTTTGCCCTCCCGAGGAAATTCATTCGATAAGTAATGCCATTGTTATTCTTGGCGTGACCTAACTACTGCTTGTAATTTGATAAGTACCTCTTGAGATGTTGAAATCCGTAAAAGTATTAAGTATTTTGGGGGAAAGTTTTTTTTTGTGTGTGTATGTATTTTGAAAAAAAATATTAATTCTTCATTCACATTATTTTTAGCACGTTATTTTCTTTTCAGAATGCTTTTCAGTAATGCTAACAAATAATAATTGTATATTTCCTCAACCCAATACGTTTTGCTGTAAAATGGGACTTGAATTAAAAGGCTAGTATTTGGTTTTATTCTAATGATATATCTATAAAAGGATTACCATATATTTTTACAAGAATTACCATAGAACTAAATAATACGCAGTTTTGACGAATTCATGATGTGAAATCTCAATAAAATGGTATTTAAACGTCCATATCTTGTTTGGGTTGGTTAGTTGGTTAGTGATTCCGGGCGCGTCATCAGCTTAGGTCATTATTCCCGTAAGTGAAGCGCATGTTTTTCCCTCGGGAGATGGCGGTGATCTTTTCCCACTGGATGGCGAGATCCAGCGCCGACCTACCGTCGGCCAGCGGGGTTTCCCCGTGACCAGGACTCTCCCACTAGCGGGGCACCGCTCCAGCCAAGCACCGCTCAAGCTCTAAGCTCCCGACCGGTCTCCCGGAATATGAGGTAATGTAGTGCATGCTAGATTGGGTGTAAAGGGAGATGATAGGACAAGGAAGAGGGAGGAAAGATCGCGCACGATCTGTGACCCGCTTGTTAGGGTACTGCTCCGGCATTCGCCTGGTGTTGATCAGAGAAACCACGGAAAACTACCGATCATGGCAACCGGCCGCTAGAATTGTCCCCCAGACAGCGACTGAATTCTACCTAGCTGAAAAGCTAGTGTCGAAAATTCTGCTGCCGTCAACACTCGAACCTAGGATCTCCGGGTCAGAGGCGCTGCAGTGACATCAGTTGATACACTGAGCTACCGCTCCCGGTCGTATGTTTGGTGGTAGTGGATTTTGATAGATAACAAATCCAATTTCGGCTCTGAGGCAGCGCCGTTGTCTAATTGCTGGTGGCTGCGGCGTCGCTTCGGGAGGGCGACGGGGCCGGTAGCGGGCGGCAGCGCACCCGCCGATTACCTCCGCCGCATACTCGCACGTCCGCCGCAGCCACTGGGCAACGGCGGCGGCGGCGGCGGCGGCCCTTTTGTCCCAGCGCGTGGGGGGCAGCAGATGGCGCGGACGCCGTGGGCTGCGCGCTGCCCGATTTTTGTAGCCCCCCCCCCCTTGGGTCTTGCCCCTCCCCCTTTGGTGGCTCCGCCAGGCGATGTGCTCGGAGCGCAGACCAGGCGATCTGGCAAACTGTCCTCCCCCTCCCTCCACGACAACAACCCACACTTTCATACTGCCCTTTCCCTCAACGTTGTCAGATAGCATTTCATATGGAAAACTGGCTACAACCACAATCCGCAGGACTTTTAAATTGTTGCGCGGGGAATGATATTCATAAAGGTACTTCCTCTTTCCTCATCTTTCATTCCAACAATATCTCTAACTTTATTATTCTACATCTCAACACTACATCACCTAACAATGATCAATATCACAACGTAATGTAAATGTCTCCTCGGCGATTATGTTTTTATTTTCAATGAATTCTAACTCTTTTCTTCAAATTCTCATCTACATAGTTAACAGTCAAAGCTCTGACTAGGGAAATCTGTCATGCATTGTTTGTATAATCAGGCATTTTTGGCGTTTTAATTAATACTGAAACAGCACATCCAGGTACAAATTTATTACGAATGTGTTGTGTTGGCTAAAATTTGTGATATCATGAGCAAATGCTTTTGAAGTCCATTAGAAGGATATACTGATGAATCACATCCATATATAGTTGATAACAAATTCAACGTATAAATGTGTAATTGTATTGTAATAATTTTGTTTACGCCAAATTTGACAACTTGTTCATGACGACACGTTCCAATTTCGAGTAAATATTTTCAGCAGTTATATACATTGACAAGCAGTAGTTAGTTATCAAGAGAAACAATAGCTCTTGATGCACTACTGCGTTGCGAATATTTCACATGGTCAAGTGACCTTGTTCCCGGCTCGCTATTTAAGGCCAGTCCGCCAAAACGCGTGGCTTCCTGTATAATCATCCGCTCGTAGACCAGGAGTCGTGGCATTCACATAAAATTATATTTCTGTATACTATCATAATTCGCGGAAAAGTAAAGACAGTCTGCAGCTGTTTGAGCCCACGAAACGTTCCCACATCCTCAGGCCAGTTAGTCACCGCCCACCACCCACCAAGGCAATAGAATCACGTATTGCATAGGAAAGTATTCTCGTGAATAGATCGCATTTCTTTTTTGATATTTTAAACCGAAAATTTTTTAAAATACGCTGTACCCCAAAAGTAATGTACAATATTAAAGAAATGACAGGTAAAATTTCTAATTCAGATCAGAATCAACATTATTTTTTTCTAAATTCTTGTGAGTATGAAACAATTGTCTTTCAATAAGTACAGATATTATATTTCACGGCTATCCATAGAAAAAATAGAATAATGTACCCATGGGCCGTTTACCTTTGCGATCCACATAGGTTCAGGCTTTCACAAGATCATTTCGTACCGAGTTTTTATTTTGAAAAAAAAACACACAATTTTTAGTGATTAAACGTAAAAAGTTGAATTTTGTTATAATTTACAATTATTTTCTATCATAATGATTTTTAATTTTACTCAAGAACTTTTTATTCAGATACATTACATGTAATTCTTCAAAGCACAATATTGTGCTAAATACTTTAGAAGCTTGTTTCAGAAGCCGTAAGAAGACGAAAGAAGAAATAACCAACTGAAAGTGATAATATGAATTAATTTATTTTAAACAGGTTGTTGGAGACTTTCGATTTGTTTGAGTACTGCAAGAGATCGATTGATTAACAAGCTTCGAAATAGAGAATACTAATCCTGAAAAGTAAATCATGGACATTCTGAGCGTTGGGAGCTCCCCTCCCCACTTCTGTGGGGTGGGCGGCGGCGGGTGCTCACGAGCTCCACCCCCGAAACAAAGGAGTGGCGACGGGTGCGGGGTGGAGCCTTGGGGAACGCCGCTGCTCACGGGAGCGGGAAATTGGAACAAAACGGCAGGACGCGCGCGCGTCATCGCGACTGCGGCGGCGGCAGCGCGCTCTAGCGGAACACGGGGGCCGACTTCATTACGGCCGGGGGCGGCTAATACTCTTTACCGCCCCCAGCCGCCCCCGCCGCCGCTGCCGCGCCCCTCGCCCCGCGATCGTGACTTACCCGCCGGGGGAGCGTCGATTTGGGTACTTAATTTGTTTGGGGATTTCACGGGGAGGGCGCTGCAGAGTCGGGAGCGACCCGCCGCCGGGGCGACACCCGCGCCTAATGTCCGCTGCCGGGTTATCCGGTGAATTTGCGGCGAGGAATTTTCTTTACGACGCGCGCGCCGGTCTGCGGGGGAAGGGGGGTTGAATCACCGCCGGTTGTGATTTCGTCGCGGGTGACGCGGGGGCTGCGTGCGCCCTCCCCGCCCCCCACATGTGGGAGATGACAGGCGCGCGCTGCGGACGTGTAATTCGTGCTATTAGGGGGAGAAAATTGGCGCTGTGACAAGTCTTCCATACGCCGTGGAGCAGCCCCCCAAGTCGATAGGGTCTATTCAGAGACAGCTATTTTTCGTATTTGGGAAGAGAAATTGAGCAAGTTGTACAGCAGGTGCACTTTTGTGCTCGTTCATTGGATACATAACCCTAACGGTTTGGATGCAATTGGAACGTAATTATTTAAATGCACTGAATTATTTGATCATCGTTTCTTTTTGCTTCGGGCATATGGGGCCATGACTGCATTGCGGAATGTAGAAATCTTGTTGTCCCTAAGACGTTCAACTCTCTTAAGGCTATGTTGTATATAACTGAAACACCCAACGATTCAAATGATGAACAACTGATATAGAAGTCATAAGTTTGAATCTACAGACGTTCTTAAAAACTAACAATAGAAGACTACATTCGTTTTCTTGTAACAGATTATCGCCGTTTACATTCATATCAACGATCACACACTAGAACTCCGTTGGCTACAAATGAACTTTACGACAAGAATTATAATGAAACTTGTCTCACAGTTTTTGTTACAAATGAATCATTTAATTGTGTTCATAAATGCTCGTCACACTAAAAGAATGACTCATTTCAAAAATATTAAGAAAAATGAATCGATGATGTTTGAATGTGTATAGTATCTTTACACACGAGGCCCAACTAGTTGGACGTGGTGTGTATCAAAATGATACTCATATTATAAGTTTCAAATTTGGAAACCTATGGATTTTGAATTCAAATTCAATATTTACATACAGAGGACCATACCACTAATAAACAATACGACTGACTAAAAGAGCTGCTTGTTTTTAATTCTTAAAAATAGAGTCAATGGTCCTTTATTCGTGATTTCCTAACATGACGACCTGTGTAGCGCGAGGTTATGGCGTGTCCTTTTACACGATCACAGTTTCATCATTTTTCTGTGCAGAAAATGGATGGAAAAGGGTCGTCCATTTCTATCCGCTACTGTTTCGATCTCGAAACTGGATGAACGAGATTGAACATTTTACGCGGCCATTCTTTCTGCGCGCAATCTTGATAAAACTATTTTCTCTGGATGCCGGAACAAACGCTGAAGATCAAACAGTTGAACATTACTTCCATGGTAACCAATGTAGTTAGATTATATTAGGACTGAGAACGGACCGATTCATTAGAACACAGCGCATGTTTTATTTATCACTACATAATCACTTCACATTAGAATTCAGTCATTAGAACGCCCTCTAAAGTGCACGAAAGGAACCAATCGCACTACACACATAACTAGACAAAGTTTCGAAAAAGTAACACCAGGAACGCGTCAGTCAAACTGAAAGATATCTGTACCGAAAAACGAAGCATGTGTAATATTTTCGTACAAATTACACCCAGTCTGGTTCGTCACTTCTTGCACAGACGAAAAATGATGAAAAAATGGCCCTGCAAAATGGGCTTGTTGCGCTAGCGATGTGGCCTCGCCCTACGCCTCGGCTTCCCTTCTCTGCTTTCTCCTCCCTGCCCCAACTAGGCGAAAGGGGAAGAAATTGCACTTCATACTTCGCTTCATGGAGAGAAATAGCGCCACTGTTAATTAGAGAAGTCAATGGGAAAATGTAAAAAGATCCAACAAGTCTCAAGTCTACCCATTCACTTCATCAACGAATCTGTCGTAGACGTCTTGCGCCACACGGATGAGTTAATCTGGTTGCAAGTTCGATTTAAAGTCAACCGTTACTTTATTAGAATTATGTTGCAATAGCATTTACTTCAAATACGACCTCTCATGCTGCAAAGGCAAGTGGCGGGTGAATCACTTTGACGATGATCTTTCGCCTTTGAAAATATTTTGTGTGAACAAATGCTAGATTTGCAGGAAAACATGCTGGATTCACTCGTTTATAGCTTGTAGGTGGATATAGATTTACATAAAAGACATCAATAGAACTTTCAAAATCTACATATATATAAAATACTCAGCGTTTTTTAAGACGTTCCTTTCAGGTGTCTCCGGCATTGATCTTTCTGTTCTGGGCATCGAGTGAATTACAATGATTCGTATAAATGCCATCATGTGTTATTTGTGAAAGTGTCCAAATATTCCAAATTTACATTTATCCTGAAAATTAACTTAAAAGAAAAGTGACAAAATGCTTCTTATTATATAGTTATCAATTTAGGTAGTATAGTTCAGTTTGACCGCATCAATCGATAATCAGTTGCGTCTCACCTGGCACGCTGTGGGAAAAAACAGTAACCTATATTTTAAGTAAGTTGAACTTCTCAGCACTTCTAAGACATTAGGATTAGCCCAGCTTTACTTTTGCGACGAAAGAGCTCCCTCACAGGACTTTCGAGACAGGTCGAAAGAATCCAAATGAATGCGTGCCAACAACCAGCAAATAATAGTTTTCTTGTGGTTCTTCGTTGATAAAATAAATGTTCTGTAGTGCTGGGTTTCCCATAAGAAAAAATCTCGGCAAATCAGTTCAGTTTGTATTGTTTAAACGCGAAAATAAGTTTTCTTTCACGTAATACACCGGAAGAAATTGAAGTGTTCTTTTCTCCATCTTCCTTAAATCCCTTGGCTGGAGCGAAGTGCAGGGAGGGGCGGAGGAGCGTGCGAGGCGGATGCGGAGGGGGTGAGGGAGCGAGGCGAACGAGAGGTCAAAAGAGGCAGGCGGACGCGGAGCGGGCGGGCGGGCGGAGCGGGGAGGGCCGAAGGAAGTTCGAGGGAGATCGGAGGGGGCGGGGCGGATAAGGCGGATGCGAAGGGTGTGGAAGCGAGGGTGAGGGATGGACAGGGCGGGGAGAGCCAAGAGATGTTCGGAGAAGTTTGGGGGCGAGGCCAAGGCGAATGGTGTGCAAGGGCGGTGAATGGGGTTTGCGAGGCAGACGGATGCGAAGGCAATGGAAGGGCGGTAGAGGGGGAGAAGGGAGGGGAAGGACGAAGGAGGTTCGGGGAGGAAGTGGGGCGGGTGGGGCGAAGGCTGGAAAGAGTGAAAAGTGCCAGGGGACGTTTGGGGAAGATCTAAGAAGGAGTGAGACTGTCGAGGCGGACACAAAGTGAATGAAGGGGTGGATGGGATGGGGAGGCCAAAGAAGGCTCTGGGAGATTCAGAGGGGGCGTGACTGGCGATGCGCATGCAAAGGGGGTGGAGCGGTGGGAAGGGCGGGGAGGGCCGAAGGCGTTTCGAAGAGGTTCAGAAACGGATGTGAAGGATGTGGAAGGGAGTTGGAGGGGTGGTAAGAGCGGGGAGGGCTGAAGGAGGTTCGGAGGGGGCGGGGCCGGCGAGGCGTACGCCGAAGGAGTGGAGGGGTGGAATAGATGGGGTGGGCGGTGGCGGCGATGCGCCTGGGCACGCATGCACGCGGCAATTATGCTCTGCTTCCGGCCACCGCCCCGCTTCCGGTCACGGTCAAACCCTTCCCTCTCCCCCCCCCCGCAAGACGCGCCCGTGGATTGTGGAGACTGATCTCCTGCGCCTAATTTTGCATTATGTGGTTTTAAGAATCTTAACTTTAGCCTTTCTGTCGTAAGATCTAAACATGAAACATGCCTCAGGATTAATATTGTTTATGTGTTCTTGAATTTGTTTTCGTTTAGTGTAAATTAATCTAAAATATCAATGATGTCCTGAATCTTTCGGATAATATGAATTTGAGAACGTTTCTTGGTCTCCCGGCTTTGAATATGAGACATGTTGAGGCTTTCCTGAGACGTCTACTCAGCATTTGACAATGAAGATTGAAAAGCATCATGATATATCACGTGTACAACGAATAATGTTTTGTAGTCGAAGTTTGTCGAGATTGATACAATTCAATACAAAGGTATGAGGCGCAATTTTGTTTTATTCCCCATGTAGCTCATATCTTATTTAAATAATGAATATCTATTGAACTTCTATTGTCATTTTTGGTGATATTTTAGCGCAGAGGGTTATTTCTATTCTGGAAATATCGTAACCTATTTTTCAGAGTTTCGATTATTGTATCACAGTTTTTTTATGTATTTGATCTGTAAATACAAATTTGACATCTTTTATAATATTAAAAAAATTCTCGCCTAAACATTGGACGAATCATGTGCTTGCAAGGAACCCTTCCCTACTAGCACTTACGATGTTCTCCGGGCAAGCAGGGCAATGTGTTTGTAGTTCTCCAAAGCGAAGTGTTACTCCAATTTTTGAAAGTGAGAATGTGATTAAGGTTGTAAAATCATCTTGGGCGTATTTAACAGGAGTGGAAAAAGAAAGCTATTACATCACAGAAGATGAAAGGAGCATTTTAATTGGCAAAGAGAATCACCTGTTTTGCATCGGAAACCGGCTCAGATTATATCTTGATTTTCGTGCTGACTCATTGGCTAACCTGCGTTGCAATATAACCTAAAAGGCGTTCAAAATGATATTATCAGAGTGAGAAACACATGCTCAAATATTTCTGCGCTTCGTGTCGGTTGCTCGCTGGGCGAAGAGCCATGGTGGGCTCGCGTGCGCCGTTCCGGCGCTGCTTGGCGTGGGCGGAGGCACCCAGAGGTCCTCGACCGACGGCGGCGGCCTTCCCTCAGGGGCTGCGGAGGCGCGAACCCAGGCCTCGAGGCGCTCGCCCCCAACCCCTCCCCCTCCCGGCCCCCTCCCCACCCTCGCCGCCGCTGCCGTTATTACGAGCGGGGCGGTCCGCGGCCGTCATTAACTGTTTACGGGCAGCAATCTGGCGGCCGAAATTGCGTCCCGGCGGTCTCGGCTCCGTATTTTCCTTGTAATTGCCCGCGGCGCAGCCGCAACAAAAACAAAAGGGCTGCGGCCCGCCCTACGACGACGTGGCCCTTCCTGGGTCGCCCCGTGCCCGGACCTTGCCCCCCCCCCCCCCCCGCCCTACGCGCCCGGGCCCCGAGCCGTTTCATCGATATTCAGCACCTGGCGCCGACTTATTACCGAATTGGGAACGATGTTTAAAAGGGGAGTCGGCGACCCCCAATTTGCCGTGCCCCGCTGCCCATCAGGCCCCGCGCACTCGCCCCACGTAATGAGCGCTCGCCGCCCCGCCCCCCCCCCCCCACCCCGCCCCGCCCCGCCACGGCCCCCCCCCGCCCCGCCCTGCCTCGCCCCTCCCCGCCCCACCCTGCACCACCCCGCCCCGCAATGCCCCACCCCACCCTGCCCCGGCCCCGGCCCCACCCCGCCCTGTCCCTCCCCGCCGCGCCCCGTGCCACCCGCCCCGCCCCGCCCTGCCCGGCCCTGCCCCGCCCCCGGCCGCACCGCAGTTGGAGCCCACGCGGGAGCGCGCGGTGGGAACGGGGCTTCATTCAGCTCCGGCGCGAGCGGTCGGGGCCCATCAATCTCCACAACATCGATGAGATGGCCTTGGCTCGCCTTCAGCCTCCCCTTGCCTTTGCCGAGTTTTTTTTTCCGTCGTCAAAAGTGTATCGCAAGTCCGCGTGTAATGTTTTTTCTGGATCCATGTTTTCTCGGTGTTGGTGGCTCACGAACCTGTCCCGCTCGCTGAGGCGCGTCCGGGCGAATGTTATCACAGCGCCAAATTGCTCCCGATCGGGCTGGAAAGATGTCAAAACAATTTTCTCGTCTGTTACAGGATACTCCTTGCTAGCATACCTGTGCAGGGAAAGGATATTCACAATTTACTCTTCTTTTTACTCTAAAAACGACTGTATCAAAATGTAGAAGTTACTCTTTATGGTTAGAAAACTCGGGACTAAAAAGTATGAACTGCTTGTCATTCAGTCCAATGTTCTTATTTGTATAGTATATACATTTCATTTTTTGCTTTTTTTAAGGTTAAAATAAATAATTAATTTTTAAATAAAAAATACTTTACAATTATAGAAGTTTTTTCTTTTAAAGAAGAGTCATCTTAGTTTTCATTATTCTTCACATTTGATATTACCTATAAAAATCTTTATCATTTCTCAAAAATGTCAATATTTCCTGGTGTGATGTAAAACGAACCCTCGTCGATAATGTGAAGTTTTGACGTTTTCCTTTCTTTTATAACAATGCATGAAATTTTAACGAGATCAACAAGTAAATGAATTGAAACTGCTATAGAAATAAAAATAAATACGACATTCATTTGTACTACATAACGTTATACTGTTTAGTATCGTCTACTTTATAGGAAATCAATAAATGTAATAGATATCTGGGGAAAAACAATCTTCATTGTACAAAGTCGAAACGAACAACATTTAGTTGTATTGTTTACAATAGTAATATTTTCTGATACTGAGTAAGTTTTGTAATCTTTCGTTTTTAGTTTTCGATCCTTGATATTGTCCTGATATATTGTTGGGCGTGTATCAGTTTTCCAATTTTTGTCAAGACGATTTGAATTTGCTGCTTTGCTACAGTGTTAATATCAATATGATTACTAATGATTTGTGGAGGTCGTCAAATATAAAAGCAGAACTTTACTTCTCCGAAGGCAGACTGTTCCTGTACCGTTACGAGGAACGGCGTTCCCTGGGCCTTCGTTATTCATATCCATAATTCATTATTCGGGAAAGGGAAGCTTCGAAGCTAGCGGGACTACCTCACAGGATCTGGTAATTCGTTTCAGCTGAGGCTGTTTTGAAACATCAGATCCGCTCATCTTTTTCGTACATTTCATTGAACTGCGTCTTCGAACTATTATTTACTTTTAGTGAAGTGAAAATGTATAAGAATATCAGTGATAAAAAAACAACAAAATAATTATTAGAGTTAGTTCAATGTATTGTAATTTTTTTTGGTAAGGCCTGTTGTTTTGGAAAAACAATTCAGAAAAACGTGATATATGAAGAGAGTAATATATAATGATTCCATTGTTGATCAATACCAATCGTTTGGAGGAATGTGAGATCACGTGTTTGAAATTTTCGGCAAAAACGATAACTGTCTTCAGGAATATTAACGTTTATGATTGCACCCTGGAGTTGTACGCAGCACATACCTGAACTCAGTCAACCGTTAAAACCTACAATTGCAGGGACGCAAATAGTACTACAGCACGTTCAGTTTTACATATTTTCGGAAAAATGTAAGAAGCATTAATTTTGAACGAGAGCTTTTTGACCATGACTCAGAGCTTTTTTCATTGACGTATATTTTATCTTACTGGGTATTTTATAAATACCTGATTTTGCGTCATGTGTGGTATCTTTCTAAATTTGAGGGTAGGGGAATAAGTCTTGGCAACTATTTTTTTGAAAGAATACGAGCACTAGTGGTAAATGTGAAATATGCACATGAAAGGACAAGGTATGAACTAAGTGCATGGATATTTAATGACACACTAAAATTGTGTTGGTCATTTCTTAAGGTATTTGAAATGACAGTATTGGTTGCAAGTTCCAAAACATTTTAGCATAAAGGAGTTCACAGAAGATCCAAAAGCATTACCTACCCGAAAAGGTCCGATTTGGCAGATGCTCGATTACCGCACGTGCTACGTCAGCTACTCACGGGTCAGTCGCGATCTCGCACGGCGGCAGTCAGACAACTGATTTTACATTGCTCACTGTGCTAATAGAGGCACTCACAGAGCCAACTGTTATTGTGAACACACTTAAGTACATTTCTTTCACGCGAGAAATTGTGTGATCCGATAACACTTCTTTTAGAAAAATAAACGCCATGACTTTTCCCCCAACTTTCATATAACGAGATTTTTCCTTTTCCAGTTTTTTGAAAAATAGCGATTTCAAAGATATCGACGACCTATTGTTGACTAGCGGGGTTTTCCCCAAGAAAGTATCTCTTGCGGTATCTAGGTATATCCCAGGTATCACCAGGTATATCTCACGGTATCCGGCGAAGCACTGCCCCAGCCGGGACAAGCTCTAAGCTCCCGACAGGTCTCCCTACAAGTAGTGTAGTGCATATATGTGTGTATAAGAAAGGGGAAGAATAGGTCAAGGAAGAGGAAGGAAATATCGCGCGCGGTCCGTTTGTTAGGATACTGCTTCAACATTCACCTGCTTTTGATCGTAGAAACCACGGAAAACTACCGATAAGAGTAGCCGGCCGCTAGAATTCTCCTCCAGGCAGCAAATGAATTCGACCTAGCTGACAAGCTAGAGTCGAAAATCCTGCCACCGTCGAGACTCGAACGTACCTAGGACCTCCCGGTCAGAGGAATTGCAGTGGCATCAGTTGATGTCCTGAGCCACCTCTCCCAGTCCTGGTAATGAAAAAGTGGATAAATCTGGTTTCTGCATATAGTAAATTACTTCCTCTCTCACGTGGTCTAGTTCTAGCTGAACAGAGGAAGTGAAAAGTTGTTCCCGGAGCCCCGCTGTGAACACCTCTGCCATTTCTCTCTATTCCATCAATAGTGCAGCGATGGCAGTAATGGTGTAGCTCAGAGTGACTATGCAATCCGTGTTATTAACTATTCATTTATTACAATTTTTTATCTACCAAGTGCAAATACTGACATTTTTCGTGATAAGAGCGCAATGTACTGCTAGTGGGGGTTACGTCGCTGGCCTCTACAACGCAAGTGAGCGGCAGACGAGGACAAGTACAGCATGTCAACAAGCATAGATTTCTCGACTCCTCCCCTCGGGGAATCATTACGTGAAGCGAAGGAGGTGAACCATACCCTCATCCCCAGCAGAACCTTCCAGCTCGGCATCCACGGTCGGCATCACTGGTTCTAGACCACGAACCGCCATCTTTGATAACTCGCAAGCATGAGTCAATACCTGAACAGAACAGCAAATTATCAAAATCAACTGTAAGTACTGACGAATAGCAAACGCGAAAGAGAAGTAGACAAAGCAATAATGACAATGCAGTAATTTCACCTCAAAAATATCCACTATTTATCCAATTCACTAAAAAAAATTACTCCATTAACGAACGATGCAGAAGATACAGATAGGCACGGCGCAGACATAACAATACCGCCAATATTCGTACCAAATGTTACTTGTTCCTAAATTTTATACAACAATGCGCTAAAACATTCAAGAAGCAAAATTCACATATTTTATACACTCATATCATATATATTCACAAATATATAGTGAAGTGGAAGTTCTAAATGTTTCGTTAATGCAAGTTTCGAAAAATCAGGGATTTCAAAGAAAATGAGATCTGTGGTATTCACTTAAGCACCCTTTACACTATCGGATAACAAAGACTAATCACAAAACTTGGAAACATTTTTGGGAAAAAATTGAAAATGTTGTTGTGGTTTTCATGTAAAGTACCCTCAAAAATCGAAATATCCGCTTCAAACTCAGAGGGCCTCGAGTTCATTTATATTGATTGAGGAATATTCATTTTGGAGAGTCATTTACAATACACAGAAACAAGATTTATCGTTTTTCGAAATAAGAGTTAGTCCGACGAAAATTCACCGTTTACCGGTGCACGACTACAATACTTTCTCTTCTTACGAAGTAAGAGCGATAAAGTAAATACGGAAAATAACTATCATGATTTAACATTACTAATTTACGTGTGTAGTCATTCATTTTTGTGTATTACACAGGACTGTAGTTATAATGCCATGGTGGAACAGCTCAGAGACAGAATTACCGTTGTATCTGCAGTCACTGACTGGGGTGTCCTCGGTATGTCCTAGGTATCTGCAATCACTGACTGGGGCGTCCCCGACGTGATGGATCTTCGATACGAGAAAGAGTTTATAGACAGAATTTTTTCACTGTCTGGAGGAGAATTCTAGTTGCAGACTACTCTGATCGGTAATTTTCCGTAATTTCTCAGATCAATACTAGGAAAATGCCGGAACAGGACCTTAACAATTGAGACGCGGACCGCATACGATCTCTTCTTCCTCACCTTTGTCTCTTCCTCTTCCCTTAGACACACACAATTAAAGTTACATGCACTTCACTATCTGACATGCCGGGACATCAGTCGGGTGTTTAGAACTTGCCCCTAGCTGGGGCGATGCCTCAGTATCGGAGCTACCGGCAAGGGGAAACACTCCTGTCGACTTACACTGTAGGTCGGCGCTGGATCTCCTGCCAGCACGGGAGAAACACCGCCACCTTCTGCCATACAATATTCCCTACACTAAAGGATTTATAAATGAACACAACAGTCGACGTCCCGGAAACATCAATTAGCCAATTTTAATGCATTTTAAATGGAATAAAAATCAAATTTGAATACAACATAATACTAGAACTTCCTCTATAACATTACACTTTTTATAATTTTCAATAATTCTTCACCCGTTGTAATTATATATCTAGTGATTCTTGAGTTTGGGTCACAGGAAAGAAAACCGACACTTTACATTGCCGACGTTTCGGCCATATATTTGGCCTTCATCAAGGCTACAGAACAGATAAAAAATTTATATACAAGAATATGTATAGTGAAGCATTTCATTAGAGCTAAAATTACAATTGATTTGTTAACAATATAGTTTTTACCTGTAAAACAGAAAGTAAAAGAAGGTAAATATGAAGGCCAAATATAAGGTGGAAACGTCGGCAATGAAAAGTGTCTGTTTTCTTTCCTGTGACCCAAACTCAAGAACCACTAGACGTATATTTATAATTTGTTTAGCCCATTTTCTGTCTGTGAGTCCTAACGTCTTGCACTTTCGGGTCCTTTTTTTCAGTACTTCTTCAAATCGGTCGAGACATATTGCCCGACATGCTCACCATCTGCCAGAAGGCGACGAGAGGTTTCAATAGTGTGAAAGCTCTTCTCGTGTGTGAGCCATCCAGTAGTTCCTGGAGCACACAGTCAGTCGACCGCGGCCACGACTATGGCGGCGGCGGCGGCGGCGGCGGCGGAGGCGGCGGCGGCGGCTGCGCGGGCAGCGACCGCGGCGCGGCGAGGCGGCGGGGGTGGGGGACGGGGAGGGGAGGGTTGAGGCAGGTAATTAGACGACGTGTTTGTCTTCCATCGCGCGGCGGCTGCTTGCACAAACACCGCCAGCGCCGCCGCCGCCGCCGCCGCCGCCGCCGCCGCCACCGCGTCTATTCCAGGCGGCGGCCCTGTAGCTACATCATCCGACACGCTTTCCGCCCGCCCCGCCCCACACCGCCCCCGCCCTGTCCACCTGGCGGTACACGAGGCTGCTGCTGCTGCTGCGGCTTCTGCTCATCAGAAGGGCCCTGCCCCCCGTCCCTTATCTCCTATATCATTCATCCCATTAAAGTCAGATGAGATCGCTCATCACAAACACAGCAATTCTACAATACTACTACTCCCATTTGAAAGAACGACGCCAATCACGTGGTTAAAAAACTTCCTAGGCAAAAGCGCCACATTGGAGAAGGATCAGCAACTGCTGAGAGAAACCTTCCGGTAGAGGCGCTTGGAAAAGGGTTTCTAGCACGTGCGGTGATCTCTCGGATGCATCATTTCAATTTTAGCATCTTCGCTTCACATACTGACGACTGGATGTTTCAGGCACAAACACATATTAAGCACATTCACTAACATCGAAACTTTAAAAAAAAATTTTTAAACTACAATGTTCATTAATAATAAAAAAGATGTAGATAAAAAAGTTGTTTCAGTTCGAAATTGTATTACACGCTCCGGCTTGCGGCATACTGTGCAGCACGCGGTTTGATTGAGATTATTATCGTGACGACAGTGTTGGCACAAACTGGAAGCTATGAGATCTGACAATAATAGAGAGCTGATAGCGCAATGATAACGCTCATTAGAAGAGGGTTCGTCAGAGGTAACAGAACAATGATACCGCGGGGTCCGTGGACCGTTTGTTAGGGTACTGCAATTTCATGGGTTTGTATTGCCCGGAGAAACCACGGATAGCTTCCGATCACGTAGTTTTTTTTCTCGTCCAGCGGTGGGTCGGTGGATATTTCGCCGAGAATCGCTCCTAACGGCGAGCTTTCTTTCACCTACCTCCCCGACAGCTCTCTTCCTCAGTACTCGCCACTGCTCTGATTCTGTCTCCTGCACATACCGAAAAGGATGTTTCCAGGCTCACGATTCGTTTCTCAGGCAAGCGTCTTTTAGCAAAGCGGAGAGACAAGGCGAAGAGGGGGGATAGGCTCCTCCCCCCCAACTCTGCCCGTGCCAAGCACTGTGCTGACAAGAAGACGGTGTAACGCACGTGGAGGATAGTGCTGAAGAATTAGCATATAGTATGTTACTCATGAGACCCATATTAATATACAGCGTCATATATTGAAACACATACAGGATTTCGTAGCAAGATAATCAAGAAAAAGTCCAGTGTAGAGCAAGAAAATTTACTTTCAGGAGTAATAAGAAGAAAGGTTAAGAGGTTCACTCGAGAAAATGCGGTTGTCGTAGTTACTCTATGCAATGTACCAAAGTGTACACAGGTTAAAATCATGGAATGCAATTTATCGTCTATTAGGAAAACTTACATACTTCGGCAGAGCGGGTCGCATTCACAAAATTCATACAAGAATACAGAGAACGGAAGTTAAGAAATTTTTGTTAGAATACTAAAGCATTAGAGACAGGAAAAGTTTTTGTCTGCGGCAATCTTTGAACCATTTCTTCAAAGCTTGAGCAAGGAATATTGGTGAATAAGGAGGTGAAAAATACCCCCAAACCAAATCGATAACTGCGATAATCATACACATACAATGATGAGTGCAGAATCTCCATCGAGTAGGCCGGAACACTCTTATTAAGTTCCCCATGTAACCCACGTTATGTGGCAAGTTTAAACACACCTCGTAACACATCGATAAGATATAATATAGATCTATTTATATTTTGAGACTGAGGAGATACAAATCAATAATGTTTGCTGCTATAGATAGGATGGATTAATATAGTTTCGGTGTCTTAATGGACACCGAAATCGCCTTCATGGCAGGTTTCCAGGTAAGCTGATGGAGAAGACAGAGGTCTTGGTATCATTTATCTTTTGGTTAAAAAATCGTGGCCTTTTTTCTGAGACAGAGAGCTTAGGTATTGACATTCAAGACAAAGTAAACAACACTTCCAATTGCCAGAGACATGTGTTCGTTAACATGAAAATAGATAATTGCTATCCGTCCTCGACATTGATTTTCCGCTGAATTCCACAACTTTCTCTGTATTACGTATATTACTCGGTATATACTATGTGTATACGAGAAAATAAAAAAAATCACCAGTAGTCAATTAATTTTATCTACTTTTAAAATTTTGACACTAAGGAAAATTCTTTTGCACTGCTACAGGTTATTGGTACCAATATCGCACTATTACAATTTCAAATATAAATTTATCTACATCAGTTTCGTTCTGTCTGACCAATTTTCAATCCTTCGCACTAACTCGCAACGTATACTTTAATAATTTCGCCCGCACCTGCACTCTCCGAGAATTATCTCGCATTGCTTTGAACGATGCAGAAACATTGAAGGTCTGTTTGGGTTTGTCGAAGATGTAAATCCA
This sequence comes from Teleogryllus occipitalis, assembly GCA_011170035.1. NCBI lineage: Eukaryota > Metazoa > Arthropoda > Insecta > Orthoptera > Gryllidae > Teleogryllus > Teleogryllus occipitalis. The sequence goes on along the minus strand of BLKR01000329.1, from coordinate 539,575 downwards.
GAAACAGTGCGTTTTCTCTTTATCTATTTTGCTATATATTTTCATAATTTTGAGAAGTTCCCCTTAACTATTGGGGTCCGAACGTATAAAACCATATTCCAGGATCGGCCGTTCTAATGAAATATATTCTTGTTCACTCGATTTCCCTCTTCCATTCCTTAGTGTTCTAATGAAATGGATTTCCTTCCTCGCCGAACGTAATTTATTCCTAAATGTTCTGCCAATCCCACATCCTCATTTAGAATTTATCCAATAATTTGCAGCAATAAACTCGCGGTAAGAGCTGATGTGTTATGTATTAGAATTAGTATATTTTGGTGCCGCCAGACATTTTTATGTCGTGTGACGAAGATGCACGGGCGTTTGGTGGGACTTTCTTTCGGGGCAGCGCCTTGCGACGGAGGTGCTCCGTGCGACGGAAGCCGGCGCGGCGGTCGTCGCCCGCTGCGGGGGGGGGGGAGGAGAGGAGAGGGGGTCTGGCGCTGCGCCCTTGGCCCCCTGCCCTCGGGCGCCCATCTGGCGGCGCCCCTGCCCCCACCGCCGCCCCCAGCCCCGCCCCCGGCCCCTCGCCGCCGCTGACCTCCGCCCCCGCCTACCTGCGCGCTCGTAACTCTGCGCCTCCCCTACCCCCTCCCCTTCCTCCGCCCCCACGCACCGAGTGCCCACGGAGTAATGTTCACGTAGTTTTTGTTCATTCGGAAAATTAATGGCGTTCTAGTTCATGGGATCAGTATCGAAGTACAGTCGAACACAAGCAATAAAAAAACCTCTGGACGCGAGTAATTAATAGAAAAATAAGGAAGTGATACTGGCAATGAGGTTATTTAACAAACAATCAGAATGATGATAGACTTATGGCAGTAGTGAAAGTGATGTGACCGAATAAAGATTCCCAACCTGTATTTTGATAGAGAAAGAAATGAAAACTAAATATGGTGCACTTAATGTACACAAACATCTCTGCTCCCGGATCGGATCGGCACCAATACCTAAAATTATCGGCGGGAACAATAGAGTAGGAAGTGACAGCAAAGTATTTGCTACAATTGCACTCGCTGGTGGGTGGCTGAGCACGCCCCAGTGGTGCCAGCGCAAAAGGCCCCGAGGCAGAGCAGTGGCAGATGTGAAACTGAGCCGAGATGACAGAGCCGCGCGGAGGCGGCGGCGGCGGCAGCAGCAGAAACCGCCTCCGCCGCGCCGCGCCGCGCCGCGCCGCCAGGGTCCAGGCCTCGCCGCGCAGGGTCGTGACAGCAGCGCCGGACTGGGGGACGGCGGTGGGCGGTGTGGGGGCGCAGCTGGCAGCTCCGGAGAGGCGGGCCGGCATTCCGACCGCCTCCGCCCCTCCCCCCCCTCCCCCCAGCCCACTGCCCAGCGTTCTGCGAACATTTTTTCAGAGATCCTCCAAAACCTCCTTTCTCCTGGGAGAGAGGTCCGCATGGTAGCGATGGACGAGCGCGCTAGCTGCTCAACTCCTGAACGCCAGCGCTCAACGCCGTTACGTGTGGACAGCAGGAGCACGTCTTTCTGCGAGGTTCTCGCATTTTCCCGAATCGATTGCCATCACCGCAATCGAATTGCCAAATTGCCTAATTATCAAAATTGCTCTGGTCTACAGACAGATTCTCAGATACAGTTTATAATAAACGAGTGAAGCTACAGAAAGGCACAGACTATCGTGCACTAGTTCGTTTCCTTATCTCTTTAGTCTCAGCTAAATTTCGCTTTTGCCCCCCCTTCTTCCCAGCTGTCTTCTAATGTAGCGTCATTTTCATTGAAAAATTAGCAGCTGTTTTTCAGTAAATCTCATTTGAGCTATTCTGAAAATGTGCAAGTTGAAGCTCATTTTTACAGAAAACTCATCAGAAAAATCATTAGAAATCATGTCAAGCAATTGTACTAACAAATGCAATAATGTTTAAAAACGGCAGCAATGTAAATATTCACGTGAGAGATAACTTAAAAAATACGTTTGTGTATGTTAAAAAATGACATTAAAACAATGTTTACGTCACATTATTAAGCACATTTAACACTAACAGTACAAATCGTTAATAAAAAATGTGAAGCCATTTTTAAGAAAATCTAGTTTTTAATATTGTCCTTATTTAATTTAGAATTGCCCAAAAACTACTGATATTTTCAAAAAAATGTATGACATTAATTATAAAACTAATTGTGAAAGACAAATGAAGAAAAACTAACTTTTCAAAGAATAAGTTGGAGCCATATTTGAGAGGTTTTGAAAATGTTCAAGGGGTTTCTTGTAAATGAGCTCCAAAATTTTAGTGATTCAAAATCGCAGGACCGCCAGTCTACATAGAATAAGGAATATTCATTTCGGCAAAACTCCTTCGAATGGTTTAGGGGCTAGTGTTGTTCGCAGGTGGATAGACGAACAAAAGACAGACAGACGGGCGGAAGATAAAATAACACTTTTTTCGTCATCAGGGGACTCCAAAAGTGCGTTTTTTTAAATATTTCTAAATCGAATTTCCGCAGGATAACACAGCTCTTTCTATAATTGTGTGTATATACGTTTGTATACGAGAAAGTAACTAGAAGTGCTACAAAATGGCAGAAACGTTCTCATAGTAGTTTATATCCTTATCTCTTTAGTCTGAGCTGTGTGTGTGTGTGTGTGTGTGTGTGTGTGTGTGTGTGTATGTGTTTGTGTGCTGCTTTTCTCTCTTCCCAGTTGCCAGCTATTGGCGTCTAAAATAAAATTTTCACATTTTCTAAATTTTTCGACCATAATAATAGAATTGAAGTATAACTTTAACAATATTCTACAAGAGTAAATGCTTGTCCTACAAACAAATTTTAATTGAACAAATTGGAGAATTTTCCCGCTCCAGCTATCGCTCCCCTGAGGACAATTTCGGTGAGATGTTCTCTCTTGCTTCCCGAATGAAAAGTGGAGGTACCCCTTAGACCCATCTCGGTCACGGATCACACATTTTCCCATGACTTAATCTCCGTGTGTGTCCGTTGTTCTAGAAGTACGGAACCATACGGTCAATTACATACGTATACAAACTGCACACAGTGACAGGTCAGGGCAAGGGATTTTGGAAGGATTCGGGCAGACATGTCAAGATCGCGGGTGATGTTACTACCTTATTGTGTTCATGGGCATTACGGGCAGAGGGACTGGCGCGATATTTAAAAGGGAGGGTTGAGTAATGTGTCTGGCAAACATTTGAATTCGCCGCGCGCGCTCTTTCGGGGCACGAGGCGGGGCTCGCTCTCGTGACGACGAGGTGACGGAGCGAGTCTGGGCCAAACAGCGGCGTCTGCTACATAAGCGGATGCAGACGCCACAGCTGTCAACCATGACATTGGAATTGTTCGTGGTGAAATAGGTTTCATGTGAAGAATATACCGCAACGCCGGTTTACGTTACGCCTCCTGGTCTGTGCTCTCTGGAAATTGTGGTGACTACGTGAAGTCGTAGGCTTCCAGACCAGCCCTGAGGAAGACCACGAAATGATGGTCGAAACGTCGACAACACAGCCTTCGACGCGGCGTCACCCGGACAGCCAAGATCATTTACTTGTGGTGACTACGTTTCGTTTCGGACTTCTGATTAACGGTGCTTTCGAATTGGACGTGTATGAAGTAATTTGTATGAATACGAATAGTGGAAAATTGTAACAATGTAAAAAATAAACTATTGCTGTTAAGTTTGTGTGCCTATTTTTTAATACACTTCAAGTTGTACAAATTGCTCCGGAGTAGTGGTATGTCACTGGATACCTGGCCCATGATAGTGTTTTGGGGAAATCAGTCGACAGTCATTGTCCCAAAACCGATATTAATTCCCACTTACTGTACTAAAGCAATGATGCATTAAAGTTAAATACTTCAAATGGTCAAATGAAAGAAAAATAAAACATTTTGAATCAAAAGGATCTTGATTTCTTTATTGCGTTTACTTCCAAGTGAAATAATGTCATTAACTTCCTACGGCCACATTAGGAGATTTAGAAATGATTGTTAAAAGTGCTGTCCGTTCTGAGAGACTCAAGAAAACTTAACGTTTTTACATTATTGCTATATACATCAAATAACAGAATGATTTAATAAAACGTAACATTACACAAAATGAAAATGAGCAAAGAATTCGCCAAGCAAGCATAGTGTGTTTTTCTCCAAGACACAAATATTTATTCATGATTTCCACATGTGCTACGGGAGAGAGATTGTAGTAGCTCCAATCTTCAGTAAACCAGACTGAGGTCTTATGGGTGTTGGGGTGTGGGTATTGCACCGTTCATTCCTTTGACTCACGGGTTTGTGGTTACTTGGAGACATGTTTTCTGAAGTTAATAGGCAACTGGATTGCTCCCTCATTCTGCGGTTACGTCAGCAGTAACAGCCTTTAATGTCGATTACGGACAGAATTCCACATTGTTCAGATTCGATCATTTTCATTCAACTCTTCCTTTTTCATTGCAATTGCCGTTTACCTTGCTCTGGATGCCCGGTAAGCTCCTTAGTATCAGTAATCACAGGAGAAATGGAAGTGTCCGAAAATGAGTAGTATTGAATCACAAAAAGTAGGGTGTAGAAATAGGTATGTAAGAATTGTATGGTGTTTCAAAATTGTATTTATTTATTTATAATATTTTAACTGGTACCATTGTACATTCCTGTACAACATTTTGTAATAAATTACAATTCATTAAACTATTCTTGTTAATTCCATTCGTAGCCGTTATCATAACGTCGACTGCACCTTTACATTTTTATAAAACCTAACTTGTACGACAATGACGGTACTATTGCACTAATATACAGTGAAAGATAAAATTATTTCTAACATGCAATCAGGAATGGGCAACCACAACTGAAAACTAAATCAATGAAAACAAGTTTAAAATTGTATTGTTTTCTTTTGTATAGAAAACTTTAATTTTCCTGAATGAATTATTCAATTTCATTCTTTCAATTCATTCAATTTCCTGAATGAATTATTCAATTCATTAATTTTAATATATAGTTTAAACATATTCATATTGATTGCGTATTATATAACGTATGTTGTTTTCTGATTTGTTCGATTTTTCTGAAAAGACAATGCAAAGACATTGATTTACATTTTGACTTTATACACATCATTAGAACGTTTGAAATTTTTTCCTTCATCTAATCAACAACTCTTCATTGACATCAGGGTTAGGGGTGTTCATTTATAAAATACCCGTGGATTATAATGGACAAATGCAATACAACTTATAAACATAACTCAGAGTATAATTTTTATTTGATGTGCAGTACAGTTGGTAACATTATTCTGGAATATAACGATGTTCACTTTTCAATTACCTACCATAAGAATGGTCCATGTAGCCATACTTGTTTTAAAATTAAGTGAAACTAAGAATATATCTACATGACATACACTGTAAATTCGTATTGCATTGGCCGGCAGGTATTCGAGACCGGTCAGGCACCTTAGAAGTGCCTCGGAGAGTAACGGGTTAAAATCCCGACCTTGGCATGGATCTTTGATGTGTGTTGATTCGTTGAGGTATGATAGGGTTCTTCCAATCATTCCGCATCATTTTTCAACTCGGCTTTGGATTCCGCGTAAAGTATGAATGTCACGTATGGTGTGCACTTCTAACTATACCTCGTCCCATTCTTTAAGTCGTCCTCTCCCCTGCTAAATAGTTCGAGCGTAGTTAAGCCCTAAGGCTTCAGGACTACAACACCAGCGCTACCTAGGTGTAGCCTCTCTTGCCTTCTTCCACTTCAGAACTAGGCGTGATGGCTCAGCAGATGCGCTTGTCCGACTTACATGTAGTGTGTCCGATATGGGCGAACGCGTTACGTCAGTACAAAGAATGGGTGGCTACAACTGAAGAAACAAGTACACGCCGGGAAAGGGATCGTCTATAAGAGGCAAGGAGCAAGACGTTATAAAACAAAAATACATACTATTACATTACATAATACAAATAACAAATTAAATTAAACTATTTGAAAGACTGACATTTCTTATACAAAAGGTAAGCACATTTTTAGGAGACATGTTAGGAAGACATCACTTAAGTGTGGAAAGTCATTTTGCATTGGAAGTGTTAAAAAGATATCAAAACAATGGGTTTTAAAGTAAATAGAACGTTCGATTGTGAACAGCGTGCTTTCCATAGCTGTGAGAGAGAGCCTTCTGCAATACAGCGTTTCTTCGCTCTCAGCCAGGAGCGGGGTCGGGGGGCGGGGGCCGGGGGCAGGGGCCGGGGGGCGGGGCGGAGTCGCTCTCAGGTGGGCTCTTCCATCTAGTCAAGTTCGTCAGCTCACGCGCTGCGTCAGTCAACCCCCATCCATACACACACACACACACACACACACACACGCCCCGCCACGCTCTTCCCCGCTCCACATACGCGGTACACTACGTTCGTCCTCGCCTCACCCATCCCAAAACGCCACGCCACACTCATACCCTGCCCCCTCCCACACACGTCACCCTACATTCCCCCCACGCCCCCCATAGAGGCCACGCTCCTCCCCGCACCTACACACCCCGCTCTTACACGCCTCGCCCCCTTTCCCGCCACGCCACACTCATACCCCTCCCACACACACAGACACACGCCAGACCATACTACCCCCGCCCCTCCACGCACACACCTCATGCCCCGCTCCTCCCCCCGCCACGCCCCTCCTCCACACACATTCATCTCGCCCCGCTCTTCCCCGCCCCACTCCCTGCCACGCCACGCTCCTTCCCCCGCCCCGCTCCTCCTCCCCACACACGCACCACGCCCCGCTCTTCCTCCCCCCGCCCCTTTGTCACGCCCCGCTCGTCCCGGACCACCCGCCACGCTCCTCACCACACGTGCACTACGCCCCGCTCTTCCGCGCCCCGCCCTTGCCACGCCCCGTTCCTCCCCGACCCTCGCCACGCTCCTCCCCTCACACACGCACCACGCCTCGCTCTTCCCCGTCCCGCCCCCGCTACTCCCCGCTCCACCCCGCCGCGCGCTGCGGGCTGGCGTGTGACATCTGGTGGCGTCGGCGCGCGCGGCCGTCACGGGCGGCGCGGCGCTCACCCGTCAGCCGTCAGCCGTCAGCCATCGCGCGCGCTGCCCGTCGCCGGCCCGTATCGCCGCCCGCATCGCCTCCGCCCCCACCGCCGCGCCGTTTTGTTCGGGGGCACGCGAGGCGCCGTATCGCCGCCGCCATCGCAGCCCCCCCGCCCCCCGCCCCGCCTCCGCCCCCGCCGCCCGCCAGCCCGACAGACAGGCGATGGAAAGCATCGCTTTTCACAGAGCGCGCTCCGAAACTTTTGGAAATTTCTCTTTCGCTTCAGAGGACAGATGAGCCGAAAGAAAGGAATTCACCCCCCCAGCCGTTTGTACTATTTATAACGAGCAGCATTGGGAACCGTCGGAAGCGAAATATCAAAACAATATGGATTAAGATAAAATTTATCATTTCAATGTAGTACGTCATGAAAGATAATCAAAATAGACAATTGGAGTCAAAAGCAATAATTTCGAATATTTCTTATCAACAATACGTTGAGGATGTACATCATAGTACACATCATCTCTAAAGACTGCAGGTTACCGTTTTACAGCCACTTTTTCCAATTAAATTATTAGTAATACTTGTGTCTATCAACATACTGCTGGTTACCGTTTTACAGTCGCTTTTTCAATTAAACTATTAGTAATACCTATGAATGTCTATCAAAATAATATGTAAATGTATGTTATGTATATATGTACCATGTATATATGTATACTATGTATACGTATATTATGTAACATAATATGTATATGTATTTAACATTTCGGGCATGTCGACCTCTATTTTCAGTTCTGGAATTGTCAATCTAATGTTGAAAATTGAAACTACGTCTTTTCTGCGATACTGATTTCTTTCTCCATGACAGTATGACTGATCCCGTACAGAAAAAGATTTAATTAATTTGCAAAACACATTGAGCATTGTTAAGTATTTATAACAATCAACAAAACTTTCTGTAATGCATCTAACATCTACTGAAAATTTATTTCACAGGGATCGCTGGAGGCTCCAGGCAAACTCAGCATCTACGTAGGTTATAGGCTCGCATCCAGAGGCGAATGTCCATTCTTGTGAGTCCATAACCTGTTCCCTTTCCTGAGGAGCGCGCGCGGTGCTTGGAGGCGGTTTGCGGTCGTGCGCTGCATGACTCCCCGTCCAGGCCCTGGCCCTGGCCCTGGCCACGCACATCCATTCTTCTAGCGGAGTCCATAGAAGCATTTCACCAATTAAACGCACACGGCTCATCACGTTGTTGAAACACGGCCTTAAAATAAATTAAACATAAGGTATATTGTGTGTGTGTGTGTGTGTGTGTGTGTGTGTGTGTGTGCGCGCCTCTTTTCTTCATTACCTGAATTACTAATTCAGGCGAAGGAAAAAGAGACAAGCAATATTCGTTTAAAAATTGCAAGAAAGATGGAAAATTTAAGAAAGTATCAGTTGAAACCCTTGTGATCCATTCTTTTGTGAAACTTCTGAGGTGTAGGAAGATGTTCTTTTTGGCACGCAGCAAAGAATCTATGCAAGACTCACTGTAGCAGCGCGTCTACTCACTCCGTAGATTTATTATTATAATAAACAATATAAGGAGATACAAAGTTAAAACACTGCATCTTTAGATGTAATTTTGTAATTGCAAATATTTGTAATTGATCGGCAAATATTAATTTTTCCAAAACTTCAACGAATAGTTTAACTGTTAAAGTTGTTGTTTTTTATTTTATTTTTTTTTATTTATTTATTTAGTCAAAAACAGTCAAAAACTGTATGTGACGTATGGGGGAGTTGGGCAGACGGACCAACGCAAAGGCAAACTGACGGTTTTTAAAAAAACGCAATCCTCCAAAATTCAGAGATTTTTTAATTCTTTCATGAACTCAAGAAATTGTTTTTGCAGTTGGAAACACTTTTGTAGGTTCATGTCGTATTGTAATTTTATTATCTACCTGGCTGTTCGGGAGACGCCCCGTCCTAGTCACAAATGCCAACGTATCGGCAACATTTCGGCTGGCTTTTCCAGGGAGAAATGCTTCGTATTCGATAGGGCATTTCGCCCTGAGGAAGGTCTCAGTACGACAGTCAAAACGTTGGTCTCTTTGCCTAGGACGTCCACTCCTGAAAGCCAAGAACGCACTAACTCCGGCCGCGGAAGCCTAGGCTTTCATTTATTACAATTAAAGACCGTATTTCCGTGTATCTGCATATTTTGTGTGCTAACTTGAAATTGGATGAAACTTTGAAAGGAATTTGAACCAAGAAGCGGACATTATTTTGGTACTTGTTTTATTTTGCACGAAATTGCACGTTTTGAGAGTTACTGCACGATACTGCATGTTTTAGGCAATGCTGCCTGAAAATTGCACATTTGGGGATTTTTCTGGATGAATGTGCACGTATCATTGTTTTATTGTATAAAATATAATTTTATATTATCGATTTGTTTCAATTTACCTTTTTAAAACTTTTACATAAGAAAAAAGGTTTTATGACAACCCGCCAGTGCATTTGGGTGGTGTGGTGGCCAGTGCCGTTTAATACACATGAATTCTGCATTTTGTTGCCCTATGAATTATGCGTCTGTGCCCTTCATGATGACTATTGTCTAATTAAAATTGCAAGGACTTGGGGTGAGACGACGACCTACAGGTCCGTGGTCGTCGGTTGCGACCGCTCAGCCAACAATCGTTATTTTCCGAGTCTATCTTTTTCTAACTCAGAAATACACCGACAGCTTCAAACACCTCTCCTCTCAGAACTCATCTCACAAACCTCTCAAAAATATTACTCTCTCCTCCCAGCATATCCCAACACTCCAATATTCAATCTCGGTCAAAAGGCTTATTATCCTTCATGCATTAGATCCAGATTCCCCAAAGACCTCTTTTGCCCTCATTCATAAAAATCATTCGCCACAATTTCCCACAAAACACACCCCTCCACTTCTACACAATAAATGCAAACTTCCTTTAGTCAAGTTATACAAATATGAAATTTTAAAAATTGTGAAGGGTTATACCGAGACCCGCATTTGCCTGAGGATGACCAGGTAAATTAATTGTATCTAACATTGTACCCGTCAAAATCCCCGAAAGACGAAAGTCGAACGGGAAGAAATAAATAAGTAAAATAATGAGTTTATCTTCCCAATCTGATCATATATCAGTTTTGTCACTCTTCCCTAAACTTACCAATACGAGACTGCATGCACGAGTCACATTTGACCTTCTGTCCGGGCGCGAAGCTTAGTGGCAAGCGCACTGCGTTTCAAATTCGTCGAGTTTCTCGGAACAGACGTTGTCCTGCGAGATACGAGAGAGAATGAAGGTTTGACTGCTTTTAGCTGCGTGCAAACGTACGTCCGAGTGAGGCATGGCACACAACAAGTGTAAATGTGGAGCGAAGTTTTTCCAGTCTGAAACATACATTAGTTGATAGAAGATATAACAATTTCTCCGAAAATAATTCGGAAATATGCACAGTTGCAAATTACAATGAAAACAGTTGAGAACAATTCATTTGTTTCTTAATTATTTTTTATTTTTGAAGGCTTATTTGTGTTTTTCCATTGTTGCACTTCATGATAATTTAATTTTGGGTGTGAATAATATTTAAACTATTAATTATGGTTTGTTTAAATAATATGTGCAAACGTAATTCTAATAAAAACACTAAAATCATGTTTCATTGACCTTAAATGTCACATTAAAAATATAAAATAAGTTGATAAGTAGCTTAACTGAGGGTTTTAGGCTACAGAACACCATTTTGTAATTTATTAATCTTTTTTATTGCATGTTTTTGCAGGTTTTGGTGTTTTGACCGCACGTTTTACAGTCAGTGCTATTTCTATTCAATTAATCATTAATTTAGGGCGCGTTTCGTGGCCTAAAATTGTATAAAGGCTCCTACAAACAGGCACGATAGATCCGCAGCGGGTGCGGCGCGGAAAGTTTCGAGCTTGATGCGGCCGCGGAATTCGCGGGACCGTTCACACCGGAGCGTCTATTGAGAATCAACGTTTGGTGCCAGTTGGCAAGGTCGCTCGACCCAGAGGGGAGCGAAGACTCCCGAAACCGTGAGGACTTCCATGAAACTCGAGCTGCAGCGGAAGAAACGCGTCTGACTGTTTACAAATTTCGCCGTCGATTAAAAGATGCCAATCCGTTGCCGCGACGCTCGCCTTCCGCGCAGGTCTGAACGTGCTCATAAGACAACACGTGACGCGAAACTTCTGCTGCGGCGAATCCGCGTAGCCAGCGGATCTTCCGTGTCGGTCAGTGGGAGCCTTTCATCAAGTACTGTGGAGGAGTATGGCCTGTGCCATGGGGACGTTCGTCAGCGCGAGGCGGTGCGCTCGCGAGGGTGCGCGTGGGTGAGAAGGACGCTGGCGCTCGCCCTCTCGAGAGCACTCGGCGGAGCGATGCCGTTCACTCGCCCCCGCCCGCCGCCCGCCCGCCGCCCGCCGCCGTTGCGTGGCCTCGCGAGCGCGCGCCCGCCGCCCCAGTTCCTCCTCCGCTGGGCGCACGTGAAATGTCAGGGGGCCGCGGCGGTCACGCCACCCGCCACCGCCGCCGCCGCTGCTCCTGAATTAGGAAAAAGTGGAGGGCCGGCTGTCGTGATTTCCGTGCGCTGCGCTCGACTCACCCGTCCGTCCGCGCGACTACCTCTGGCTGTCTGTCTGTCGGCGGGCGGGACGGGGCTGGCCGGGGTGTGAGGGGGCGGGGCGGGGCGGGGCGGGGAGGGCGCGACGCTGACGTGCGGATCCATCGCGTGCCCACCGCGCCGCCACGCGCCGCCCGGCGCCGCACGCGCGTATCACCGTGTGATAGGGCTCACTGCCACAGCCCCCTGCCCCGCGCGGGCGTCGAACCCAACCCTCCAAAAACACTCTAGGCTCATTTCACGTCCCACGCTGTAAACAACTACTTCACCATTGCAAATTACTCACCGATGATTGTTTTTATAGGTTGTACTTTTTTTAAAAATTCTTTGTGATGTGCTTTTTAATCAAAAGTGATGCAATCCATCAAAAGTGTTGTATAAAATTTCATGGCGCTTCATGGCGTCTTAGACCGTGAGAAAATAAATTCTGGATTGTTCTCTCGATAACTGAACGTTCAGAATACAGTTTTGATATAGTATATCTGTACCACTTTACGTTTCAGTATATAATTTCAGTATTTCATATTTATTAGTGTAGAAGAAAAGGGCTATTTTTTGGCAAACAAATTGTAATGTAGGTCCTTGATACCGAAAAATTGGTTTACGGAAAGATGTCTGTACATCTGTCCTTTTATTTGTTGGGAACAATGCTAACGGCTAAACCAAGGGAAGGATTTCAGGATTTTCAGCAGAATTGATAATTCCCGATTGATCTGGTTGATCATTTTCATCAGAATGCTTCGCTCTATGTTCGCATGAAATTAAAGGTAAAATTTTGGGTAATTGTTTGGAACAATTTTGAAAATGTTTCAGAGGTTTCATGATTCACCGCACTATAACATAACTTTCTCTATACAACGTATGTTTAAAGAAAATAAAAGAGATATCGTGGAATTAAATTGTTCAAATATTTTTTTTAAACCTCTGTAATGAGAGGAGTGGTTTGTGCTTCTCTCGTGTATGTTTGTGACTTATACTCAGAGAAAACTACTGCTAGCAAACGGATCTCGTCCGCGGAGGGATTACGGAGTTGGTTTGTACGAATTGACCCGCAAAGGAAGATTGACAGCGGAGGAAAACACCGGGGAGCGGAGGAGGGGCCACGAGGCGCATCGGGAACTTTGCATGTGAATGGGCGCGGGCCCCGCGACACGCTCGTAATCCCTTCATCCCCCTGCGCCGCCCTCCTGCCTCTCGGAGGAGCCACCCGCAGGGAGGGGCCCGCGTCGCCCCCCTGCCCCCTGGCGCTGCTGGACCCCCCCCCCACCGAAGGAGTGCGCGCTGCGGAGAGGTTTCTCGGTGGGAGGCGGCGACGTAGGCAAATAGAAGCAAGTTGAGGCGGGATGTCAAAAGTATGGAAGAAATTCAAACGTTTGTTACTGATTGAGGGTGACAATAAATAGGAACACCTCCAACGTTGACGAAGTACTAGATACAAAAAATAATGTACACAGTGACTCGATGGTCAATACGCTTGTTTTTTTTTTCGATCTTAGGTGTTGCAGTGTATCTGAAATAGCAAAGTTTGCGAACAACTTGCGTGCCCTTGAAAAGGAACAAATCAGTCGTGAGTAGCAATATTGTTTATACTAGAGAAAAAAAAACGTTGCGGTGTAATAATAGATTATTATGTATTGATAAATATTTTAGAAAGATTTTTTATTTCTATACTTGATGACAAAGCAACAGCGTGCTTGCATCTAATGTTACCGAAATATGAGTCAGACGAGGCGAGTAGGTTCCGTTGATACAATTTTTCAGGACGGTATTGATGTTGTAGTAAAAGAGAAAACAATGCAGTGAGTCAAAATGTAAATATTGATCTAAAAATTGAAGTACTGCTTTTGATACTGTAAGATATATAAAACTAGTTTATATTTTTTATTTTATATGGATTGATTTACAAAGTTCAGATTACATGAAATTCTTCATTTATATTGACTTAAAACTAACTTATTATAAACTAAATCTAATGTAAACTACAATTGACGAGGGGACTCACAGAGCTCGTCAACACTAATTTCTAATGTGCGCAGAAATTGAAAGAGAAGATGCAGACTTCGCCCATATGAGATGTTGGTTGATTTCGATAGATACCCAGTAACTTGGAGAAAATTCACAAACAAGGAAAAAATCTAGATTGTGAATGAAAAATGCAAACGTTTGATTGTGTTACTCCGCCCATTCTCATACCTTCACTCAACCTAGCGACACAATTGCGTCACGGCTTACGTCACAGCTGATGCCAGGTGGCCGCAAGGGAGAGGGCGCTCGCCTCTAAATATTTTCTCTTTACGTGAAGTGTTATGGAAACCCAGCTCTTTTTTTTATATTCTCGATATACAAGAAAATTCATGTATCGTAAACATACTATCAAATGTTATTTTAGTAATTGTGAAGACTGTTTTTGTCAAAATGTTTAATTTATTTTTTAGAGTATTTTATTTATGTTTTTGAGCAGTGTGATTACTATATTTTGAAAAACCTTTTTGTGTGCTTTTGATTAGCAGTATTTCTGCTGCTGCAGGCAGGTAAATTATTAAAATTATGTTCCGTTATGTTAATAATGTTCATGGAAGTTCCGGAAGTGTAGTGCAAGTAATACCCGGAAGGTGCCGGTGTCCATTCCCCAATATAGTGTGAGATCCAGCACCGTCCAATGCATCGGCTTCCAGGGATTTTCCTCGTGCCGGTATTTTATCCGCCCGACACCATCCCAGCCGAGACAAGCCCTAAGCTCCGTCTGGTCTCCGATATGTGTGGTTTGTGATGCATATAAGAGTGTGTGTGTGTGTCTGTAAAAGGTGGAGGGCACAGGGATGAAAAAGAAAAGATCGCGCGCGGTCCACGTTAGGTTTTTTCTCTGATGTTAGCGTGATATTGATCAAAGAGATCACGGAAAACTATCGATAAGACTAGTCGACTGCTAGAATTCTCCTCCAGACAAAATCCGAGATCGATTAGATCTAGCAATGTAGCTAGTCTCTAAAATCCGCTGCTGTGAGGAATATAACTCTAGGTTTTCCCTGAGATGCTGCACCGGCAACGGATCCATCTCAGCCGGTGCAACTGCGACGCGCATTGCAGAATTTTCTAAGCACTTTCGCACCAGCAATGCAAAAATGCAACTGTAGCACTTGAAGTGGCAATTTCCAAGGGTCTTCAAGTAGTTGCAGTGTCTTGCCCCCCTGGTGGGGGACAGCTGCGACCACGCGGGGAGTCGCAACCCCCTCCCGGAGCCCCTCGCCGCGCGCCCCCCACCGCCCCCCGCGGGGCAGCTTACGGGGGCTGCACTTGACTCACAACCCCCCTGTCACCCTGGACCCTTCCGGCACAGGAGAACCAGCCACCAGCCACACTTTCAGGCAAAAACATTTTCAAACATGAAATAAACTAAAATAAAACTATAAAATTAGCCTGTCCCGATTGTTAGCGTCTGTTTTCAGTTTTTAAACATATTTTCTACAATAATTGTCGTGCTGGGAATGTTCCGATGACAGAATGTTGTTCTTTGATTTCATACTTTACTTTTAGTGGATTACTTTATGAATTTTTTGCCTACTTTTCATGTACGTAATCATTCCAATTACAGCCTGTTTGCAATTTTAATCTTAATTTTTCCAATTAAGTTGTTTCATTACTCGAATCTACTAGTTTCATATGCCACACACATGTATCTTTTTATCTTGATTTTGCTTCTCCTTATTCGGAAAAGTACGAGAGTGATTCTACTTGGTTTTGCTTGTAAACAATAATTGTAGTACCTTCAAAGATGTAAATGTCTTAGTGTTCTTGATTCCAAGATCAAAATATTGAAGTTGGCGTCTCCAGGCCGACTTTGAATTTTTTTTTAAACAAGCTTTTAACTGCAAATTTTACTTTTCCTCTCTTTACTGCAGTATGAAGAGAAAAGAATAGGAATACCTTAACAATACGATTTGGATATCAGTCGTAAAATCCTGTTTAATGTTCGCACAGACGTCAGAATCAAGGTCTATTGATGTTGTTCCAACTATTGTTAAGATTGGTGCATGTGGAGAGGAGATAACTAGAATTATGGACCCGAAAATTGATTTGCGCGATTCGTCTACCATTCATATGAATGGTTCGATCAACGATATATGAATGGTTCATATATGAACAATATATGAATGGTTCGATCATGGATGTGCCACATGTAAGACGCTTGAGAGCTGAAGAGAAAATTGCAAATAGTTTTATATTTAAAACATTAAGGGTTTTGGTTTGATGGGAGGTTTGAGCTTTCCTCTCAACTACATTTGATTGATTGATAGTAATTCCGGGCGCGTCAACAACTAGGGTCAATATTCCCGTAAGTGTAGTGCATGTTTTTTTCGTGAGGATGCGATGTTCTTCCTTCCCCGAATGGCGAGATCCGGCTCCGACCTACCGTTGGCTAGCGGGATTTTCCACAACCAGGTATCTCACACCAGCTCCACGTGTCAAGCTCTAAGCTCCCGACCGGTCCCCCGGTATGTGTGGTAGTGTAGTGCATATTAGTGTAAGGAAAGACCGCGCGCGGTCCTTGGCCCGATTGTTAGGGTACTGCTCCGGCATTTGCCTGATTTTAATCGGAGAAACCACGGGAAACTACAGATCAGAGCAGCCGGACGCCAGAATTCTCCTCCAGACAACAACTGAATTCGACTAGCTGAAAAGCTAGTGTCGAAAATTCTGCCGCCGTCGGGACTCGAACCGAGGACTTCGCGGTCAGAGGGACTGCAGTGACATCAGTTGATTGCCGTGAGCCATCTCTCCCGGTGAACTGTCTTATTGGGACCTTTGTGACAGCACCTACTCTACAAAACCTGTGAAATTCTCATGTAGTTATTGCATGGCATAGCCAAGAAGTACTTTTCACAGTGCGTCGCCAACATGTTGACCTGAAAAGTGCCACCGGCAAAGGACCAGCAGGGGAGAAAGAGAAGGGAAGAGGTTTGAGCTCCAG
This sequence comes from Teleogryllus occipitalis, assembly GCA_011170035.1. NCBI lineage: Eukaryota > Metazoa > Arthropoda > Insecta > Orthoptera > Gryllidae > Teleogryllus > Teleogryllus occipitalis. Next base: position 522,900 of record BLKR01000329.1, on the reverse strand, counting down.
AGAGGGTGAGACTCGTAGCACAGGGGGAGGTGATCGGGTGGCGACTGAAAAGGGCGGTTTTTCCATAAAAAAAATTGTAGAAATATCCGGTTTTTCTTTTTCCCTCTCAACAGGCGTTTGGCGTTAAAATGTTAGTTTTTCACTATTACAGAGCAAAGAAATTTACTGTAACATACTACTCTAATACAAAACACATCATACGTTTTACATTACACATTATATGTAGACTTATTCCATTACCACAAGCAGGAAAATGAATTAACCCTGAAATACAAGTTAAAATAGTGTACCTTTGTAACTTAGAAACCTCACGAATGTCCCATTAAAAGAATCGTCTCTCTTCGACTTCAAATTTCTTTGATGTGTCTCTTTTCCAAAGTCGTATTGCCCCCGGTCAGTGGATTTTTTATACATAGGCCACAGTATTACAACTGGGGCCAAACATACTCGAAGCAACGTCTTTGGATTCTAAACAAGGTCGCTCGGTGCAGCGTGTGTAACCGCAGTCTCTCCCGCGCCAGGGCTTTAGGTATTACACGCGTTTCCTATTTCCGCTTTCCTACGCAAACTACTATTTTCATTAAATAAAACCTTCTATTCGTATGGGGAGGAAAAGTGTTCAAATTACCCCAACAATACGAGGTCGAATGTTCGGACATAAAATCCATGTTTAAGGTTCTTTTCAGCTGCAAATGCGTACTCACGCCGGGTTAAGCTCTATTAGTGTTCCAAAGATAATTGATTTTGTAGGTGATGACGAGGAAATACAACCAACTTATAACCCAAAAGTCGAGGTTTCTGTGCGTTTTATGAATGCGCAGAAGCATTTAATCTCAAATTTGATAAAAACTTTAGTAAAGTCTAGTTGTGATATTCCGCATGTCATTACCGTATTTTCATTTTGGGTATACTTTACATGACATATTCAAAATCTTTTAAAAATGACTACAATCTTTACTTTTCCTCCTTTTACTATAGTATTAAGAGGAAAGTATTAGAGTAGCCTTAACAATTTGGTCTCAAATATCAGTCGTAAAATCCTGTTTAATATTCTATTCAGCTGTAAATTCTCACATACGCCAGGATTAATGTGCATTGGTATTGTTCCAAAGAGTATTATGATTGGTGCATGTGGAGAGGAGATAAATGCAATTTTGAACTCGAAAATAGATTTTGATTTCAAATCCACTGTTCGTATATGTGGATGGATGGATGTGTAAGGAGTAAAATGTTTTGAGCTGAAAAGAAAATTGCAAAAATATTTATATTAAGGGTTGATGTTCAAAGGGATATTTGAGCTTTCTCTCAACTAAATTTTGTGATTTTGCTTTAAATGAAAGTTAGTGGGCCATCAGATACTTTATCGCTTCCTTTAACTAACAGTTTTTATAAAATTAACGCTAAATGTCAATAGTATCACAAAATTAACATTGTGAATATTAATATCTGCCATCTTCTTTCAACATTTCATTGAGTGAGTTGTAATTGATCTATTGAAAGCATTCAACATTTCTTCTTCGAGAAAGTTTCAAGAATGTTTTAAATCCAAAAATTATTATTGAAGTATTGTTGGGGTGTAAGTAAATGCCATGTCCAGCAATAGTCTGACGCTTATGTCCTTCCACAAAAAAATTTTTGTGATAATAATGATATGTTGGGCAGTACGTTTTTAAGTTACGGTGAAAGCAGGGTTTCTTTGCATATTTTCCTGCAACATACGTGTATAGATTTTGATAAACATAAAAAATCTTCATTTTCAGAAACATGTTTAACTTTATATTCATAATGAATAATGATTGTATTGTACAAGAATGTGTAATACATATTATTGGTCTTTGAGACTGAATGCTGAACGACAGGAAATCATGTTTGGACTGTTTTGTATTTTTCATATAGTAAACATGTAGAACTTTTCTAACATTTCTAAAGCCACATCCCTAATTTAACACATCTAATTTAACACATCTAATTTTCGGCGTGCTTTATTCTTGCCCGAATTTTTAAGATATGTCCCAAATTTTCAAGTAATTTTTTAACCATATTAACTATTGCATCTTGGATGTTTTCAACACATCTTTATTCACTTGTAGAACGTTAAATGATGTCATGCACTTTTTTTCAAAAAAAATATCCGTCGTTGTTGACTAATAGCCGTAAGAGAAGAAATAGTTTCTGAATGTTGCTCATTCTCACTAGTTTCTTAAAATTGTTGTATCTGGACTAGAGCTATGTGCATCTTATAAATATGCCTTAGTTCCAATTTTCATTAAAACTATTCAAGTTTTTGTGATTGCTATAGCTAAAATGTTTTTTAAACCGTCCTACACCCCCAACATTAAAGTCAGAGATTTCTTTGTCAATGCGATGAATCAATTCTATTTGATATCATTTAATGATATCATGTACCATTCAAAACAACATGAGTAGGCATATTTTTACCGAATTTGTGACATATTGTAAAAACATTTGTCGTCGTTCAAGTGCTTGGAAAATGCTGCGATCTGCTCACATAGCTCTCCGTTCCCACAGAAGCGTCTCTGACTCAAAAGTTCAAGAGTTCGAGTCCGCACATTGGCAGATTTTCGACAACACTTGGATAAGTATGTCAAATTCAGGCGCTGTCTGAAGGGAAGCATCCGGCTGTGCTGGATGGTAGGTTTCCTCAATTACTCCGACCTATATTAGAAGACTTTTATGAAGACTATTAATTGACTTCCTTCAACCGGAAAAGGACCGTGCGCTATATTTCCTTCCCCATGTAGCGTCGCCTGGTCCAGCGCCGGCGACGGCGCCTTGCAAGTTAGCCTGTCCTTCTTGTTGTACCAAGTGTAGCGTCGCGTGGTCCGGCGCCGCCGCGCCTGGCCGCTTCGGGGAAACCCGCGCTAAGCCAGATGTGGATGGGGGTAAAGGGCGGCGGCGCCACGCCGCGCCGGTTGGAAAAGCCCTTAGGAATCCCGGCTGGAATTTCCTTGAAATGGACGCGCGCGGAGGCGAGTTTAAGAGATGTTGGTTGCAGCCTGGAAAGGCTGGCCAGCGAGCCGTATGACGCTTGTAGGGTGGGGGCGAGCCGTCGGATATTTAAGGCCGCGCCGACAGGCGCCTCGCGAGATACGCTGGGTGTCGAAAGACGAGAGGTATCTCCAGTGCTATCATTGCACGTGATCTTCGGGTCGAAGATCGGTTTGGCGACAAGCCATGTAACTGGTGTAGTTACGGGACTCTATGTCCGACAGCTTCGCACCTCGCGTTGCTTTTTGCTGCTTCCGAAGCAGTGGTTCTGGGCGAAGGCCTAGGGACGGTCGCGGGGTTTCGCGGCTAAGAGAACTGAAAGGTTGCCAAGGGGTTGGATTTTTGTATTATAATCTTTGTTCATAAATTGTAAATATTCTGTAAATATATTGTAAATATCAATCAGAACAGTCGTCTGTGTTTTTCATCCTAGTACGTCACAGTTCTATATCTTTTCAGCGGTGGATGAATACCGCCATCTTGCAGAAGTAATTATTACAGCAGTTGACGTGGCCATGAAAACAAAATAATCATTCAATCAACGACGTAAAAATCGGTCTCTAGGTTGGAAGTCGTCACGTAAAATCGCACGTAACTAAAACGCACGTAACTATTTTTAATCGTTTATTCCTGTATGCATTATTTAGTATAGTTTTGTCGCGGAAATATGCCATTGAGTGATCACCATCTATAATGTGTCGATGTGTTTGGTGATCCAATATTCAGGGCGATATTGATAAATTTTTATGCTAAAGTAACATTTCATGCATTTTTCTAAGGAAACGAATGGTGCCAAAGTAATTAAAACGAAATACGATACAAAGCGTATTAAAGACCACGTATGCATAATAAGATCAGTTCTTATTATATTTCTAATTTAGTTAAATTATTATTATTAATTTACATAACCGTAACACGTTTACGAAGAGGATGGTCAACAGATTCGTCCTTATGAGAATGAGCTTTGTGCAGATTATCCCATGTCCATGATAACTACGACTGTGGGTTCAAAACGCTCGTTAGATGCTATTTTTATTTTCTCCTACACGTACGGAGTACGGGGACTTTATACGTAGTATAAAGAAAGTTATGTAGTTTTGCACGAACAACATAATAATATGTTAACCAGATATGATAACCAGATATGTTAATCAGACCCTGATAACCAGAAAGTGGATAAATCCAGTTGCTAAATTAAGAGCAAAAAAACCTTCTAACACGTGGTGTAGCCAAAATCTGTTTTGTGGGTTCTCGGTGCCAAAAAAACAACTGAAAGCAAAATATCCGTCCGTCCGTCTGTGAATACTACGCCAGCGCCTAAACAATGCCTAGAGGTTTTTCCAAATTGAAGAAACCCCTATTCATCTGGCTCTAGTTGAAGCTCTCATATTTTGAAAAACATTCTTTAAAATTTGGGGGTACGTTACATTTTGAAATGATTTTCTAAATTTTCTCAAAAACATTTCTAATTATTTTTTAAATTTCTTGTAAAAATTGAGTAAAATACACGTATAAATGTGAAATAGTTTGTATTTTCACTGTTAATTCTGAATTTTTTCGGTGCCTTTCTTCAACTACAAAATTGAAGAAAGATTTTTTCTTCAAATAAAATTTGTTGTGCATAATTAGTTCTTTCATTAATGTCAGGTACTTTTTTTTGAAAATGTAAGTAGTTTTCTCGCAATATGGCGTGCAATATTTGCAATTTCAAATAATACAAAAACAAGATTTTCTCAGAAACAGTTCCACGTTTTTTCTTTAAACTTTGCCAAATGTACCCTATACGATTACATAAACGACCAATTGCTCTATTTTTTTTTAAACGTACAAAAATTTTATTTTTTTGACTTGTCTCTCACGTCGGTAATATTTATATTAGATGCAATTCCTAAACATTATTATGTTTATGAGTACATGTACTTTAAATAATTTTTTATAAAGTTTCTCGAAAACTCGACAGTTTTCAGTTAAAATGAGCTCAAAATTTCCGCATATTAAGTAACGCTCAAATGCCATTTTATCAAAATAGTTCCAAATTGTGTACTCAAACTTTTGCCGCAGATAGTGCTAATTGATATGACGTAAAGTTCATTTTGCTGTACTGTTTTGTTTTTTCAAAAATTACACACATTAATTTTTTAAATACCTCTCACACCGCTAATATGCAATTTTCCAGCAATTTGTATACTCTATTTCATTTGTGAGTGTATGCGCTTTAAATGACTTCAAATAAAGAATTTCTATAGATTTCTATAGATTTCAATAGATTTCTGTGAAAAAGAGCTTCAAATTTCCCATTTACAGTATCGCTTAAACTCCATTTTCTTAAAAACGGCTTTAAGTTTATGAATGAAATTGCTATCTAGGTCGAGATTTTACTCTTCTTTAATTTCCTTCCTTTCTCGGTTCTCCAAATAGGAAACCAAAACCTTGAGAAAATGCCAAAAAATTGTATTTGGGCGGCGATACATGGCAGCTGGCAAGAGAATGGGGCAAAACTGTACAGTCAGTCCACACCAAGGAAATTAGAAAACTTTACTACGAGAAAGTCTATGCCATTCTGTAGCACCTCTAGTTTAAATTTGGGTTGGAGGGGTGGGAGGTGTGGGTACCGGGGTCCCTTGGGAAGCGCTCCTATAACATAATATTCATAATCTCTTGGCCTGACAAGCAACTATGTCTGCAATCTGAGGAACTGGATCCCTCCAGTCAGAACAATAGTCCAAGCACGGAGCTGGGGCGAAAGGATACTACAGGAAAATAAGCAAAGACCGAGATAGGCCTTTTCGGGAAGTGCGAAGCAGCTCATCGCTGGGAGTGTCCCCAAAGGAGCGATGGGTATCCATCGAGTTACGAGTGGCCCTGGTAAGTCTTTCAGACAATGATGGCAGCGGGGAAGAGATTTAGTCAAACCGAATGCTGGCCCAGAGACAAGACAATACGAAAGTAACTAGTATAAGAATGTGTGTGCCATTCTTTAGCATCTCTTGTTTTATTAACTACCTGCAATTGAACTGTTTTTAAAATCACTTGATAAATGAAAGACGACAGCTCACACTTTCATTAGGTTACAGACGCAGAGAATCGATGTTGGAATGACGAATGGAAATGCAACTCTGTTGACAGATCGAGACATTTAATTTACTCCAGTTCCACAGAGAAAAGTTGGGATTTAAGTCCGAGGGTGGAGCGTTGAAGAACTTGCGTTCTGGAACTGCAGAAAATGAATGAATGAGGGTGTCTTTCCTTTTCACTTTTTTAGAATTTAAATAACTACACTTCTCTCTCTTTCAACAAACGGGAATCATGAAAAAGTGAGTTATACAATGAATTAATTAAATCTTTCCTCTTTACACAGTTTATATTTTGTTTCCTCTCACATTTTCAACTCTATTCCGCTCACAACTGTTGATTTCTTGCGCGCCTTCACTGTTGCTTGTTCGTACTCTCAACTGGTAATGGTGTCAAACATATACTTTTATTTAATATCCTGATTTTAACGCGAAAAAAATATATTTATCCTTTCCTCCAAAGGAAATTGTTCTCATCATTCTGTACAAGTTAACTCTTATTCAGTTTGTGACTTTTCGTTTTTTATCAAAATCAATACCGACTGCGAATCTTGTCAAAAGAAAACGACCGTCACTACATACAAACCCTCTCTGTTCTAAAGCTCATGCAATCATGCCCAGCAATTTTGAGTGTTATTGATCGACTTCTCGGCTCAAAACAAGCTTTAATCCGCTCTTCTTTCGTAACTTGTACGCACCTGCTTCTTTTGTCTTATCTGTAATGCATTTTCATTTACTATTGTCTATCGCATCTCATTCATTACATTAATGTTGTATTAAAAATACATTTATTAATTTTCTATTCTGAACAACAGTGTAATTCATAATTAGTTGCAAGTCGTTTCTACTATTTATATTTATTTTTCTCGTGTTACCACCGTTTCGATTCGCTTACAGGTCTCTCGTTTAAACAGATTTAAATAACACCCATTTATTGACATTAAAACTGGGATAGAAATTAGGTCAGAACATTTTATTTATCAACAGACATTGTGACAACCATGTTCTGCAGTAAATGTGTATGTTGCGTTTGGGCCCCGTCCCTGACCTTCCACCCTTGCCGGGACTTTGTTCGTGTTCTGGATGCGCACAATATTTCCTTTATAAATATGAAGACGGTGTTTATGCTTGGTCTGTGTCGTACGTCTGCTTTGCAGAATTTATGTTGTAAGTGCATCTACCTGTTGGTCACCCACCTTGATGGCGGCAGCAGGGATTGTGGAACCCTTTGGATGGCGTCACCGAATGTACACTAACGTCCGTTGTGGTTCGTCTCGTGTTCACTTGCTGTTAATGTCCCAACTCTCATTGCTTCCGATGCCAACAGTCGCATCAGACGGCTTTGGAGTTATGTGTACGGAGGAATATAGATATATTCACATGAATACATTTATACATTAGTACATATAGGAATATTTCAATTGAGAACTTCCGAAGCTCTGGAGTTCTCGAATGTTTAAAATACGAATAGTTTCTCGATTTTTACAAATTTTCAAACATTCTGCATCGAAATAGCAAAAATTATCTTTCAATTTAATTAGTTGGTCGAAGTTATCTGTATGCGGTAGAATTCCTTAACTACGCCAGAAGGACAGATGATGGACTCACATTCAGTTAAGACGAATGAAACTGTTTCGTCTGACATTCCACATGGGAATGTGGGGATGTGTGTTAGGACTCATCTACACAGATACTCGGAAAAGAATCTGTGCCGTTAGGAACTGTACCGCTACTAATGATGGTTTGAACCATTGATTCTGTAGAGTGAATGAAACATTTGCACAATTTTTTTGACGCCCTTCCTGTGTCATGTGTGTCTCACGGCCGCTGCCTCACCTTCACCAAACGCATCAGCTCCTTTTCTCTCTTACCTTCAGCTGCGTCTAGAGTAGTTCCGAAGATTTCCACAGATTCCTAGTTTCGTTGGGCGTGTTTTGCTGTGAGATTTGTCACTTCCAGTTCCAAGAAAGAGACCTGATAGGACGTGAAGGCTCGTCGTTGTCCTGTTGGCACCTATGATAGTAAGCAATGGTACATGTTGAACGGGATTGAGTACACTACTAATTCTTATAAGTTCAGCTCTGTGCGCCTACAATACTGCCCCGTACCCTATGACCCTATGATTAGCAGAATTGCGACCTTATAAATTATTTTATGGCTTACTAGTTCATTGCTGTGTGTTTACCGACCTCAAACACAATACGTAACAGTATTGTTAATACCCTGGCACAGAACATACAACATTTTTAAGAATTCGATTTATTAAAGTTACGATGCAATCAAATACAATAAATTAATAGCATAATGCTCAAATAAGTAAAATAACTTGTTATAAACCTTATTTTTCTTTAACTGATATGAAAATTGCAATTTTGGAATGTTTCCGTAAATATACAGTTGTCAGTCACTCATATTTCACTGTTACGTTTCACCTGTTTTTAAAAACATAGTATGTGCTTCTTGAGTATCAGAACTACTCGTAGTAATGAGATGTATAAGGCACAACGGCTAACATCCTCGAAATGTTTTTTTCTGATGTTAGGACATATTCTAGACGAGTAAAACATAAAGTTTTGTATATACCACGGGCGTTTCTAGATGTTTTTGCCCCGAGGGCGACTTCCAACGCCGAGGGCCTCTCTAAAAACATATTTAACGCCCTTGATACATAATTCAGATTCACACGTTTCTTACAAGGCTGGTTTCTTTAACCCTAAATTACAAAGGTGACCTGTACCAAGCATTATTTTATTACAAAGGCGTAGTATCAGAGATTACTTTGAGTAAAAATAGAGAAATTCTCATTTTTACAATGCACTAAATTTAATGGAATGAACATCTATGATATGAAGTTACATAATACATTTTAAAGGTTTTTATACATACGCTTAAATAACTTTACTCTCGCAGCAAACACTTGCTTGGTGCTGCCCAGATGGCTTTTGAGAAGCGTCCGCAGAAGTACCTCGCCAAGCGACCTTTGTTATGACCGCCGTCGCCCCATTATGATTGCTACATGTTCAGAACACTTGATAAAGGCAAGGAATTCATTATTCATTTTCGTATTTATTATTTACAATATTAGGCAATACAGCGCCAGAAAACTGACGTAATTACAAAGGCGTAGTCTACTGGACGACGCGTGTTGGCGTACACCGGAAATGGTGTGCACCGGAAATAGACACGCACTCAAGGTAACGTGTATTTCACTGGCTAGTCACACAATTAAGGTACCAGGAATTTAAGAAACGGGGAGTGACGGTAAGGGGCGGAGGAAGCTTTCGGCACTACTGTATCGGCAGACTGTCAGTTCTCTCGCCACGTGCTGTGTACACCATGTGACCTGCTCTGAAGCAATCAGCTTGCGAGGATTTGTTTTCTTTCTCACAGCCAGGATTCAGCGTTGCCGCTCATCTAACTCGCATGGAGTCGTGGAGGCGATAAGGGGCGGCTTTGACGACAGTTATGAACATGATATCAACACGTGTCATAGCCTGTCAGTAAGTATTAATGTTTTAAGATATCATTTATTTGTCATATAGGTGGTGCCATGTGTGTACTAACGTGTGGCAACAGTGCATTCAACTGTCAGAGTCGCTTATACGCTGCTGGTACTGTAGTTGCGTCTTCTGACAGACGACTCGTTTGTAATCTAGGATCAATGGTTTTTCCATCTATTTGCAAGCGAGGACGAAATCCTACATAAAAAGTGGGTTCTATTAGTATACATTATGTTGTTTTTATTGAAAGTTTTATTTTGCGCTTTTGTACCACTTAGAAAATATATTTTATATTCAGTTAGTTTTAAAGAACCGCCCTCAACGAACCGCCGTCAATTCACATTTAGGCCTAAATTGGAAATTGTATTCCAGCAAATAATAAATCTTGCTTAACAAAATTCGTTTCGAACCAAAAATGCCAAACCTCAGCTTCTAACTCTCCCGTTCCCACGGTCAGAAGGGCTCGCGTCCCCCACCCCCACTACTGTTCTGTGCAGCACCTGCTTGCCCGCTCGCGAATTCGCGACGAAGAAAATTATAACTTTTATTTCTATCCAATACATTCAAGATGCTGCATTCAATTGGTCTTCCACGGGTGAAACGCATGCTGCTGCGATGAATCACCATGAATCCACCTTTCACTTTCGTAGACGAAGATCGCGTTGCCATTTTGCCAGAAATGTTCCACGCTTCTTGTTCAGTTGACTCCTCAATATTCCTGCTCATAAGAATCGCGTGGAAGTTTTCAATCTTCGGAATCTTGGGATTCTAAACTGAGAGCTGATAAGTACATAATATACTAGTAATTATGCGCCAATCGTGCTATTTTAAATGTACTACGGTGCTGTTACGCGCCAAATTCTTTGTACGTAATTTATTCATTTCCACTCTTTCCGAATCAAGTTTCGAATTCTACTTTTGACTCAAGTAAATTTTTTTCACGTAAACTATTATCCCTTCAGTGGTCGCGCTCAAAATTAAAACGCGAGTGGTCGCGCAATTACAATTGTAATTGCCAATTGCAATTACATTTTTAAAAACTTCTTATTAACAATATTTTACGAACAAATTATCGTTTAGTTTAAATATGGACGATAAATGTATTTAAAACACTGAACAGTTACAAAGTACTATTAAATTTATTAGATCGTTGACATATTAGAAATTCTATACAACGTTACATAAAATGCATGCATTACGTCCTTGAACAATTATACTCAAATATCTGCGAATAGATGTTTGTTTTTGAAAAGTTTTGTGCTCTATGTTTTGTGTACTTGATATAGTTTTAATACTTTGCTTGATACATTGCATTACGATTATTAAATGCTTTGATAAAAGTTTGATGCAGTTTGACAAAATTGTTTAAACATCTGGAGCCTTTATTCTGAATGGGTTTCAATGTCAATATCAGATGAACATCTCACAGAATTTCTTAATAAGGCACACCCAATGGGAATAATTTACGCAATACTCTCGATTGCTCTTGTTTCGTTGACGTCCACAGAGAGAACAACTTTCTATGTTGCCATTTGGTGACTCCGCTGAACCCTTGATTCCTTCTGGGATTCCCAGTAGAAGTCTCCTGCGTGTTCTTACTGCTGTTGGCACAGATTTTCTCTCGGTCTTCCTTTTCATTTCTTGTTTCATAAAAGATAAAGCAAGATCCTTTAGAAATCCCCTTCTAGTCAAACTTTCTTCATTGTGTTCTTTACATAAACATTCAGAGCATAGATTGCAGCGATATTCATGATGGCAGCATAGGCCAGAAACCGAACCGCGAGTGTCGCGTGAACTATTGTAATTCAGTGTATTTCCGGCGCTTATCGCCAGTACAGCAGTTATCAGTCGAATCATATTTTGCTAAAATTTAATAGCTGGGGCCTTCTACGAAGAGTACTGAAAATTTTTCGAATAAAATAATTTTATTTGTGTGAAACGTGTCGAAGCAATAGTGCTTGTTGCAATGTGCTGGAGTCGAACTTAAGTGCCCAGTGGAAATCAAAGCCAGAACCATGTGTGCGAGAGGTGTGTATTCGGTGCACGACGCATAAAATTATGTAAGTAGTGTTTCAATATAAACTTTTATTTCACTTAGTTTAAATTGATTTGATTTACTTACATTTTTATTATGTATTCGTATTTTGAATTTTCGATATTACATTTTCACCATTCGATGGAGGTGCAACCTCCAGTCTCTTGGGGCACCAGCTGCCACTGACCAAAAGTTCGTTAACTCTCTCTGTAAACAGCGAATTAAGAAGACTGGATTACAATAGTAATCCACGTGATCATTGAAGGGTTACAATTGTCAAGCTCTTTTAAAAAGAAAATAAATTTTTGCTCCCTCTCTAGTCCTAAGGCGTCGGTCATTTCGGAGCTTTCACGTGGTTCGTCGAGAAATGAGAAAGAGTGATTTTTCCGTGGGGATGCATCGAATCTCCAGTCGTTCACTGCTATCGACTTCATCGGAATACAAGCGCCGTCGAAGTTCTTGTGCAGGCGGCCGTTTGTGGACGTACAGGGTATGTTGTACGATTTCTACACAGACATCTTGGTATTCGGGTACATAATTGCACTACCGCTTCGCCGCCTGCACCAATATTAACCATCTTTGGAACAGCGCCAATATACCTTACCTTATGCTGATGCGTTTGACGAGTTATAACTCCGATAAAATAGCCATATATTCAGGAGTAAGATCTAGTAGGGTCCGTCCGGTGACCATTAATATATTTTAATTCTGTGGGTTCTTGAAATTATGCTCCTGTGACATCTTTAACTTTTTTCAAAAAATTACTCATTTTTTCTTTTAATTTTTTTGCTCAAATTGAAGAAGAAAGTGCGATGATAGTTATAGTACGTTCCGATTTTCATTCAAACCTCCTACATTTTGAAAATTACAAATACTTTTATATTTAAAACTAAGGGATTTCGTTTAGAAAGAAATTTAAACATTCCATTTAACCAAAGTTCCTGATTTTTGTATAAATGAAAAGTAGTGTCCAAATGTGTAGTCCCTAGCTCGTGTGGATTAGAAGATCACTTTTAGTTTTATTATAAGATTGATCAAATTGTTGTATTATATAGCAATACCGCATTAACAAATAGAACATTGATGTAAATTGGACTCATGAAGTAGGGGATAGTATATGTGAAGTCGTCGACACTAAGGTTGTTGGTTCGAAACGCATGGCAGGCAGCAGACATGGCATTGGGGGTATTATAAGGCCCTCCTTTATCACAACTATAATCATTCCATAATCTCTTCGTCCGACAGGCACTGTTTGTACCCTGTCTCTTTAATTGTGGAGCTGGATCTATACACCCAGAACTATCCCAGAAGCACCGACATTGAGCAAAATGTAAAGTTACAGGGCCGAGATAGGCCTTCGCGGTAATCGGCAGGTCGAGCGGAGGAAATGGGCGTGGCCGAAATGCAGAAGAAGTGGGAGGTGCGTGATGAGCGGAAAGGGTGAGATAGAGAGGAAAGGGTGAATGGGCAGGGCAAAAAGTGTTGGCAGGACGGCCATGGTAGTCAGATAGGGCGTGAAGGGAGACGGACGTAGCTTCATGAACGAGAGGAGCATATAGAGAGAAATAGGCTGGATGGTAAGGACAGAAAGTGTTCGCTGGGCAGCCATGGCATGCTAGATAAGGCGAGGGGGAGAGACGGACAAAGCATGATGAACGGGAGGAACAGAGAGAGAGAGAGCAGAAGGAGCGGTGGTTGCTATGCCAGATAGAGCTTGGGGGAGAGACCGGCGAAGGGTGATTAGTTGAAGGAACAGATAGAGCGGATGGCGGGGTGTTGGCAGGACGGCCATATGATGTCAAAAAGGACGTGCGGGGAAGTCGGGCAAAGCATAATGAGCGTACAGAAGTGATCAATCAGAATAGACTGGATGGACGAGGCCGTAGGTATGGGCTGGACAGCCATGGTAGCCCGATAGGCACGGACTCTAGGCAGAAATAGGCATGATGGGAAGGCGAAAGTGGAAAACGAGACGGCCGTGGCTGGCCGAATAGGGCGTACGGAGGATACAGACGAGGCATGATGAGCAGGAGGAACAGAGAGAGGGAAAGGGGTTGAATGGGCGGGACGGGGCGGGAGTTATAATCAGGACGGCCATGACAAGCCGGTTAGGGCGTGCGGGGACGCCGCGCAAAGCCTGCGGGGCGGGCGAGGCTGCTTAATGGAGGTTTGTGAGAAATAAATATCCGGGCAACGTGGGCTAAGCAGCTAGTTCATATGGTCAACTAACTCAGAACTTTGTAAGTCTTATTACGCGGTCGCTTTCTAGCAATGTTTTGTGTGTGGTCATAATAACAGCAATTAACTCATTATTGTGTAAAACTTACAATATTTCCGTTTTCGTGATTCCGCAGGTACGTCTCTTCCTTGCAAGTGTACTATGCCTCTAATTCTTCTTGGCTCCAGCTCGAGCAAGTTGTAGAATGCACTTACAATACTCCGTGGATCTTAGTGATATGTATTCTGAGCTGTATTGCGCATAGAGAGATGTGTCCCAGAAATGAAGTTCGATTAACGCCTGAAAGAATTTGGTGTGTCGGATGATCACTTTTTGCCGATGGTCGAATTTTTATAAGACGAACGCAGGTCGAATGTAGTCGCTGTCTGGAGAATTCTAGCGGTTCTCATCGGAAGTTTTCCGTGGTTTCTCTGATAAACACCAGACAACTGCAGGAGCAGTACCCTAAAAAGCTTGCCAAGGACTGCCCGCGTTCTTTCCTTCCTCATTGTTGTCCTTTCCTCGCCACTCACTAACACACACTCACAATCACTACACTGTCACACCTGTCGGGTGACTAGTCGGGAGCTTAGAGTTTCTTCTGGCTGAGGTCGTGCCCGGCTGGAGGGAGATACCTGTTTCGGAAAATCTCCGATAGCCGATCAGGAGCCGATAGGCCGGCACAGGATCTCGCCAGCCAGCGGGGGAAGATCACTGCAATCTACTGCCAAGAAATCGTGCACTACACTTACATGCTTAATGGTCACAGAAGTTGACGTATCCGGAGTCACTAATAAATAAATAAATAAATAAATAAATAAATAAATAAATAAATAAATAAATAAATAAATAAATAAATAAATAAATAAATAAATAAATAAATAAATAAATAAATAAATAAATAAATAAATAAATAAATAAATAAATAAATAAATAAACAAACGAACTATCACTGGTGACATTTGCCCCTGCTCGGGCGGCAATTCGCCATGCGTTGAATTAATGCTTGGCAGATGCTCAAAAAAAAATTGACTGCCTTAGAATGTGACCTTTCAAATATCAGCGCATGCTTAATTTCCTTCCAATGAGGAGAAAATGGCATGTGTATTAAATGTTTATTCCATGAAATTTCCTACAACTTGTTCATTGGCAAAAAGTGATTATCTCTGACTTCTCTGCATGACATAGAAATTTTTAACATTCGTTTTAAGCCTTCTTGTATATATAATGTGTCTTAAAGATTGTATACGTGATCCACCGTACAGCAAATCATTTTGTTTGAAGAAGTGCTTCCACAGTGCCACATTTTCTCATATCTTTCCGTTGATTTTCGTCGAGAAAATCATAGGAGAAACTCAGGTAAACTATTTAGGAGGAAGCGCTGTATTCAGGCAGATGGAGGACAGACGCACGTTTTGCCTTCAATTGGTTGTTCTGATTCTTTGACATCATAGTTTGCGTATAGAAAGAAGATCGATCTATTTTTTTAAAATAGTGCTCCAAAATAGGAGTTTTCTATTGAAAAATCGCCGATTTCGATTTCCGACAAAGCATTACAATACTATCACTTAGCTACGTACTTCGGTGAGAGTTTTCCGAAAAATCTCCTATTTTCCCGCAATATTACAGTAGTTTCCCAATACAAAGAAAGTAGAAAGCGAAAATTTAAAAATTATTATCATTTTTCTTTTTATGGATCAAACAAACAAAATTGATGGGAAATTTACGATCTGTGACACTAAGTATGACACAATTCAAAATTTCAGTTCAATATTAAATAAAATATTTATTTGTGGTAGTACTTAAAGAGATCCTCCGATACCAATCGCAGTGGCAGTTATCGATATTTTTCGTACTTTATTTTGTTAGTGACATTGACAACATCACCAAATGCAAACGACCGTTTCTTTAAAGCGCTATAACAACGTCCAAAAACGTAACAACCACGAAAGGTAACATATAACTTTATTAGAGCGGTGGTAGAATCATCAACCATGATCTGTAGATCAATACGTCATTTTCCGGTGCCGTGGTCCCAACCACAGATGCGCGTCATGTTTTCTCTCAAGAGATGAACGCGAGCTGTCGACTCCGCAGTCGCCCCTCAAATTCCCATCTCCGCCCCCGCCCCCGCCGCCGCCCCCGCCGCCGCCCCCGCCCCCGCCCCCGCCGCCACCCCCGCCACGCTGGTGCCCGCGAGCATCGCCCCTCGTCGCGCATCTCCGCTACTTTATTATGTATGAAGGCGAGAATTGAATGCGCGCTCACCGCCCCGCCAGCCTCTATTAAGGGCGGGGGCGGCGAGGGCGCGGGCGAGGGCGGGCCGGCGTGTGTGGCTGCGGTGGGGTCAAGAGGGTTGAGCACATGTTCCCAGTCCCATTGTGCCCTCCCCCCCGCCCCCGGCCACGTGGTTACTGCCACCGCAGCCGCAACCGCCAAAGCTGCTGCCATTGACGGCTCAGTACTCCCACGACGCACACGAGAAACTATTTGATGAGTTCCGTGGACCAGGAATTTTAACTCAGCCCAGATTGGTCATTTGGGAAATTTGGCATCAATTTTGAACTGATCAATCTTCTGAAAGGGAACATTCATATTGTTACTTATTAACAAATAAGTTCAATCCAAAGTAGTTTTCTTACCATTTATTTTTCGACACTGAAAGACTGGTCACGTTTTCCTTTACGACAGTGTGATGAGTGGCAAACTCATTTCTGTACTTAACCGAAGGAGACCCTTTCCCTGCTGACCTACCTGAATGCTACTCCAAGCTCAGTGCTATTATACCAACAGTCGGACCCAAAAATATATCGTTTTAGCATCACTAATGACATCATCACCATAAGTATCTTATCAAGTTTTGAACGAGACGCATTCACGGTTTCCTTGGCATGTCAACAAAATAAAACACAATTTCATAAAAATATATTTATTGTATCATACAGCGTATGATGCACTAATTTTTCAGATAATCGTCACCAAACTTGAGACATTTGTCTTGTAGGATAATCTTGTAACCTGTATTGTAGAAGTCTGCTGCCTGAGGTAGATTCCAGTGTTTGACAGCGATCTGCAACCTTGCGTCTGATATGCAAACTGCTGATCGGATAGGAATGTCATGAGATGTAAGAAAAGACAGAAAGCATTGGGAGCGAGATCCAAACTATAGAATGCATGGTCAAACACTCCCCAGCGGAAGTACTGCAGAGGATCTGCTGAGAGCCGAACCATGTGTTGCCCGTATCGCTATTGATTACGGAAACTTACTTTCAAGATGTGCAACGCATTATGGATCCTGTCATCAGATTTCATCTATGCTTTGACTTTCATTTTTTTCTTAACAAATATATCACGTTGTATATTGCTTTATTAACACTTTAATTGTTAATTTTGTAATTCATTTTCATAATTTGCGATGATACTTTCTTGGAGACCTCTTTTTTCAAATTCTTCCTTTGACTTTGAAGTTCGCATATTCTACATGTAGAACAGTTTAAGTCCACAGCTGAATAATTGTACTTTACTCCTATTTGAAACTCCCTACCACTTGCACGAATGGACAACCAATTACTTAGTGAAAAGTTCACTTTTTGAAACGTGACAGGAAGCTGTGAGTGTCAGGTAGGATGTGGGTGTGATACGGTGTTGTATAAGTGTGAAGATTTGTGATAAAGCGATTCTCGTTTATACTTTGTAAATATGAGCTAATTATGAATACAAATAAAATCAAAAATTGTACGACAAGAAAAGAGGCCACTTTGAACCGTCATTTGAAATTCTAATGGCGCAGCGCGTGGCGCATCCGAGGCGGCGGCGGAGGCTTTCGCGACGCGGCTCCTCGGCGCCAGCGCCCGCCGCACGCGCCCCCGGCGGCGGCGGCAGGAAACGAGTTTATGATAATTATATTGGACGCGGTGCAGCGTTTACGGCGCGTTTAGTCAGAGAATCAGTCGTAATTTTCATAAATTGCTCGATTACGGATTCCGCCGATATTGATTTATGGATTAGGGCCATAATCGAAACTGTTAACAGAAAGATAAGTACGCGAATAAATAATTAATAATGACAACCTTTACGCGAATAGTCAGATGTAAAAACAGATTGCGTTATGTCGGCAAGCAAGTTTGGCACGGACCTATTACGGCTTAAAGGGAATAACGTCGATGTCTGTCACCCGCAATCGCTCGCCTCATTATCGTTATATTTTCCATTAAAAGCAGTCGGCGACGGAACGGGCCGCGCGCACGGTAAGAAATCCGAGGGAGCCCATAGGAGTAAAACGAAAGGAGGCTTCGTCGGAGGCAGCGCCCGGGGAGTCCGTTGCACTCGGTCGAACCCGAGCCGCGCCGCGCCGCTCGTCTGTTTATGCCTCGTCACGTGACTCCTCCGCGCCCGCCAACGACAGCGGAAACGAGACGCCGCGCAATGCGCCAGACAATGCAGCGGCGGCGGCGGCGAAAGGGGACACGGCCCCGCCCCCCGCCCCCTTACCCGGCCTCGGCGCCAGGCCCCGTGCGTGCTGCGCTCAGCGCGTGGCTGCACCGATCGGGCGCTGCGCAGATCGAGCGCTGCACAGATCAGGCGCTGTATAGATCGGGCGCTGCACAAATCGGGCCCTACAAAGATGGGGCGCTGCACAGATCGAGATCTGCACAGATCGGGCGCTGCACAGATCGGGCCCTTCAAAGATGGGGCGCTGCACAGATTGAGATCTGCACAGATCGGGCGCTGCACAGATCGGGCGCTGCACAGATCGGGCGCTGCACAGATCGAGTGCTGCACAGATCGGGCCCGGCACAGATCGGGTGCTGCACAGATCGGACCCGGCACAGATCGGGCGCTCCACAGATCGGGAGCTCCACAGATCGGGAGATTCTAGCGAACACTGGCTCGGCCTTTTCTTCCCTGCGGCAGCGCGCCGGTCCAGATGATGTTTCGCTGCGCGTACCCAATTTCTTAATGACGTGGCTTCGCCTCCGCTTTCCGCGATTAACGTAACGTAATCTTAAGTCTGCACAAAGCAGAATTTTCAACGCATTTTATGCCCAAATACTCTGAAAATAAATTTCTCTACGGAAATAAAATAATTTCAGTGAAGTTTCCACATCCCTAAGGATATCGCCCTCTTATTGAACCTGCACCGGCTAAGGTGGCTCAGTGCATAAATTGATGTCGCTGCAGTGCCCCTGGCTGGGAGGTCCTAGTGATCGAGTCCCGATGGTTCGACCCTAACTGCATAGCTAGGCCGAATTCAGCCGCTGTCTAGGGGAGAATTGAAGAGCACGGTAGATCAAGGGGCCATCCCACACTTTTCGTGAAATTGAGTTGAAAGCATTATACAAAACTTTAAATGTTATTCTTTTAGTGTAATATGTTATTTAAATCCAATATGAACTTATATGCAAGTGTAATGATTTAAAAGTTTAAAAATATATTGAGTTATATGAGGAAATTTCAGGTAAAACCCTCATCATCTCATAACTTTGGCAATGTTGGATAGCCTCTTGTTCTTCTGAGCTCTTTAATTTTAGCGGCCGGCTACTCTGATTGGTAGTTTTTTTTATCAACACCAGGCGAATGCCGGAACAGAATCCTAACAACGGGTCATGGATCGCGCACGAATCGTACTTCCCCTTCCTTGTCCTATCCTCACCCCTTACACACACACTTACACTAACATGCACTACACTACTACACATGCCACGAGAGAAGTCGAGAGCTTAGAGCTTGTCCGGACTGGGGTGGTGCCCCGCTGGTGGGATTTAGGTGGTGAGGAAAACTCCGCAGGCCGAGGGGTATGCCGGCGCCGAATCTCGCCATCCAGCGCGGGAAGAACACCGCCATCTCCCGCGATAACAAATGCAGTACACTTCCGGGATTAATGACCTTAGCAGTTGACGTGCCCGGAATCACTACTTAATCAATCAGTCAATCGAACCCGCAGGTAAGCAACAAACCCGACTGCAGCGCCTCTGACCGGGAGGTTCTGGGTTCGAGTCCTGACGGCGGCAGGATTTTCGACACTAGCTTTTCAGCTAGGTCGAATTCAGTCGTTGTCTGGAGGAGATTTCTAGCGGCCACATGCTCTGATCGGTAGTTTTCCGTGGTTTCCCCGATCCACACCAGGCGAATGCCGGAGCAGTACCCTATCAAACGGGCCACGGACCGCGCGCGATCTGTCCTTCCTCTTCCCTGTCCTATCCTCTCCCCTTACACATACACGTACACTAACATGCACTATACTATCACATACTCCGGGAGACCGGTCGGGAGTTTAGAGGTTGTCCCGGCTGGGGCGGTGCCCCGCTGGTGGGGGGTCCTGGTTAGGGGGAAACCCCACTAGCAGACGTTAGGTCGGCGCCGGATCTCGCCATTCAGCTGGGGAAGACCACCGCCATCTCCCGAGAAACAAACATGCACTACACTAACGGGACTAATGACCCAAGCGGTTGACGCACCCGGAAACACGAAAAAAAACAAACCAAACCAAACAAACCCGAGTAGCTGAGCTAGGACTGTCCCCCGGGACGTACTCCCAGGTAGTTGCGTGCCACTCACATAATACCGCTCCCTTACCCCGCCCTTATTCCCTAATTGTCCTATCATTCCCCTCATAATCATCCCCATTATCGTCATCGTATCTGGAGGGTTTCCCGGGCTGACCACCAGAAAGGTTCACTCTGCGTTCTTCCATAACCGGCTTAGCGTAGAGCATTAATGTCCCAAGGGGGCAATGACAGACCTTTCAATTGTCTCACTGACTCGTGGAGTAAATGAAGGAGGAGAAACGCTAATATTATTTATTCTAGTTCGGTGAACACTGGACTACTAATATGGTGTGAACACCATGATGCGGAGACCAGATATTTCTTCATTTGACAGGTATTCTTGAAGATTTGTGAAGACGAAAACAGTCACTTCCACTAAAAATACAATTGAAACCTCAAAGAATGATTACAAACGTTTGTCGTTTACAAATTTATTTCTGCAAACAGCTTTTTCAGAGAGCATCTGTGAATCATTAGTAATGAATCTTCACATTTCAGTGCAGAGCAGTTATCCTACCTGTGCTCAGGACCCATACTATCTACTTTTCTATGGGGTACGTTGTTATTCTAATGATGGAAATGTCACATTCGCGTCTCGGTCTTCCTACTGTCGTATGGTGTGTTGGAACAATAATTATGAATTATGAGTATTGTAATAAACAAATCAGAAGGAAGAAATATTTCAACAATATTTCAGGAATAATATGTTGTCTATAGTTTCTCTCAAGCGTTCTCTTTCGTCTGAAGAAACCCGCCTCCAGGCAATGAAAGTCAAAAAACTCCATATACCTGAATCCTCCTACTCCTATGACAGAATTAACAAAACCTTGCTAATAAAATATATAAAATGATAGAAAGACAAATCCTTCAGTGTTAACTGTGTGGCAAAAACATTGTATCGGCAAATTAAAGTAATCTAAAGTACAAAAACTGTCTCTCTAACTTTAAAGATCCAAAGTATTAAAACTTATGTTTCTGCTGAGATCAGAGTAAAAAGTTTTGATTGTCCAATGAGGAAAAATTCGCTCTCGACAAAATCGCCGACACGAACAGGTGCTTCACATACATCCTGGAAAACACCTTAGAAATTAAAGGATCAGCTGTGACCAGCCAAAGCGGTTCAGTGATTTATTTGTAATATATTATTTTTTATGTCTGTGTTTTTTAACTTGTACTTTATTGTACTTTAGTCCAGAACTTTATATAAAGACGCCACAATGTTAAATCTAAACTTTTAGAGATTGCCGCGTACAATCCCAAGTGATCTTCTCTCTTTCCCCATGAGTAAACGTCTATATGTGAGAAGGCTCTGTGTGGAGTGCAAAGCGTAACTTGCTTCATTGGGAAACGCGTAATAACGAAGCCAAGATGAAAAGTGGCGGCCGGGGGCGGGGGGAGGGGGCGGGGCGAGATCGGGCGGACGTGCGGGCGCGCGCGGGGCGCTACCGACGGTTCCCAAGGCGAAGGCTGCTTAATGGCCGCGACGCCGCTCCGCCGCTCGCGTGCTCACGTACGGCCGGTAATGCGCGGCCCAAAAATCAGGAAGGTATAATTCAGCGAGGCCGCACCGCAGTGCTGCGCGCCGCGGGATCCGGAGCAATTACATGGCGATGCCTCCTGCTGGATTTCCTCTCGGCCCCCGGCGGCGGCCACGCCATCGGCAGACGCGGCGCAGGAGAGCGCACGAAACGGGGCAGCGGCGACGGTGATCACCACGGCTCGGACCGGGAACGGTAGCACAGAGCAGCAACTGATGTCACTGCAGCGCCTCTGACCGGGAGGTCCTAGGTTCGACTCCTGACGGCGGCAAGATTTCCGACTCTAGCTTTTCAGCTAGGTCCAATTCAGTCGCTGTCTGGAGGAGAATTCTAGCGGCCGGCTGCTCTGATCGGTAGTTTTCCGTGGTTTCTCCGATCAACACCAGGCGAATGCCGGAGCAGGACACTCACAAACGAGCCATTGACAACGCAAGATCTTTCCTTCCTCCCTTGTCCTATCCTCTCCCGTTACATACACACTTACACTAACATGTACTACACTACCACATATTCTGGGAGACCGGTCAGGAGCTTAGAGCTTGTCCCGGCTGGTGGGAGAGTCCTGACTACGGGGATCTCGCCATCCAGCGAGGGAATATCACCCCATCTCCCGAGGAAAAAACATGCACAACACTTTCGGGACTAATGATCGGCTAATGATCGCTCTGTTGACGCGCCCGGAATCACTAACCAACCAAAGTACGGCTCGGACTTAATGATGGACGGATAAAAAAACCTAAAAATATTTATTTTGTATGTGCTTAAAAAGTAAAAAACATGTATAAAAACGATGAAAATATTTATTATGAAATACCCATGTGAACCATGTGAAATACCATGTGAAACCGTAACCAAGATCAAGAGAAGTCTTTGTGTGTAAAACGTGACGTCTTTCTCTTTTTCAGTCTGCATATTTCATCTGTACAAACTGAGGAAGTTTGGTAGCTCTTTGTGTTATGAGTGTTATTGCTCGGAGTGCCATTGTATCGCAGTAGTGTTAGAAATGTCTCTTAATCATTTCGACAGGTCGTGAACCGCACTCCCTCCACTCAATCCGAAGAAGACCCAGAGCAACATGTGATGTGAGACAAACCATTGCTTTCCAAACTGCCACGTCGTTTATCAAATATTCAAAAATTCAAAAAGTATTAAACTTGAAAAAACTCAAATCATTTATTCGAATAAAACTGAGCAAAATATGTAATATTAGTTTCAACAACTTTTTTTTATGCAGCTTAATTAAAATATTTGTTTTACGGTGATATGCAATTTGGCATATGGAAACCATAGGGGCTAATTACCATTAATTCCTTAAGTGTAGTGCATGTATTTATCACGGAAGGTGGCGGTGATCTTCCCCCGCTGGATGGCGAGATCCGGCGGTGACATACCCCGTCGGCTTGTGGGGTTTTCTCCAATCAGGTACCCCTCCCCGGGGGTCACCACCCCAGACGGGACAAACTCTAAGCTCCCGACTGGACTCCCAGGATGTAGTGATTGTAAGTGTAAGTATGTGTAAGTAAGGGGTGAGGGTAAGACCAGGAAGAGGAAGGAATGTTTGCGTGGGGACCCGTATATTAGAGTACTTCTTCAGCATTCGCCTGGTGTTGATGGAAGAAACCATGGAAAACTATCTACAGCTGGCCACTAGAATTCTCCTCCAGACGCCGGTGAATTCGACCTGGCTATGTAGCTTGAGTCGAAACCTGGCACAGTAGGGACTCGAACTCTAGGGCCTCCCGGTCAGATCATCCTAGAGCCACAATACCTTTTCCCTGTGCAGCGCTCGGAAACCTCAGTCATAGTCAGTCGCTCACTCCATCAAAAACCAGTCGCCCCAGGTACTGGCGAAAGGCTGCGGCCCGGGGATCCTGATGAAGCAGTACAAAGCCGCGCTGGCCGGGCCGCGAGCGGGTGGCGGGGCGGGCGGGGGGCGGCGCGGACCGCTGGGGTCTTTACGCTGGCAGAGTAATGCCAGAGGCAGCCGGCGCCCATTGCAACCGCGTGCAGCCCTCGCGGCCTTCAATTTATGATGCCGCCAGCCGCCAGCCGTTTTGTGCTTTTTGCGTAATTTTTTGCTGCGGATTTCTTGCGCTTTTTGCGCGGTTCCGGGTGGTGCGTTCCGCGGAGGAGGGCTCCTGGAGTACGACTTCCTCGCCCGCTCGGCTCACACTCCTCCTCGGAGGCGCAAGAAGAGCTGCTGCTCGTCATCGCACTCGCTTCACTTGACATGGAAATGATAGACGTCTCCGGGGACATTAACTACTAATGTCATTAGTCCTGCCAGTGTAGTAAATGGGAGGTAGTAAATAGCATGTAGTAAATAGTATCCACGATGTGGCTGCGTCCTTATCCCCTGGTTAGTGAGATCCGGCGCCGGCCTATATGACAGCTTGGGGGCATTATCCCCTTCGGGTACGTCCACCCTGCAGGGCACTGCCCCAGTCGAGACGTCTAAAACCCGGACTGGAATGGAATATATGCATGTGTCAATGTGCATGTGATGTGTGTGGTAATGGAGTACGTAAAACTATGTGTACGTGTGAAGAGAGTGAATAGGACAAAGAAGATGAAGGGAAAATACCGCTCAGTCCGTGTTCCGTTTGATGGGATACTACTCTGGCACGCGCCGGTATTGATCGGAGAAATTACAAAAAGGTACCAACCGATGTATACGGCTGCTACTATTCTCTTCCGGACTGCGGGTGAATTTAATCTACCTGTCGTGAGTGTCGTACATTCTGACATCGTCGAGACTCGAACGCTAGTGTTTTTGCAATAATACTGCAGTTTCTGTCCATACCAACACATCTCAGTCATCACTCTCAAACTCATTATTAATCGTAGAATGCTTGGTTCGATAACTAATTCTTATAAAGCTAATACATCAACACAAATCATCTTCGTTCCATAAGGGAGAAACATAACAAAGAGAAGTAATTCTATTAATTTGAAATGATCATGGCGTGGAGTGCCCATTCTCGTATTGTCACCTGATATAATTTCAGCCGCTTGCATGAACACTATTAGTTGGCGTATTGTGAAGTATTTCCTCATTTTATCTCGAAAGGGTTCGAATGTTCGTATTATATTTTTGCGAATTGTATCCGCAAATTTGTTAGCTATCTCATGAATAAGTCTCGTCATCAAAAGAAGCCTAAGGAATTCGAATGTGATATTTTATTATTTCTGACTGAAAATTTCTCTTTGGCGAGTCCTGGTAAATAAAAAGTGAATAAATCTTGTTTATTCACTTTTGTAATTTATTATATATATATATATATATATATATATATATATATATATATAGAGAGAGAGAGAGAGAGAGAGAGAGACAGATAAGTAGACAGACATATATATAGACAGACCGTCAATCAAACTTTTGGTTTATATATATATATATATATATATATATATATATATATATATAAATTACATCCTCTAACACGTTGTGTAGTTCCGTTCATGTTTTGTGGGTCCTTGATACCAAAAATTTGATTGACGGTCTGTCTGTAGTTATCGCTGGTCCCTAAACCATTCAGCCGATTTTCTCCCAAATTAATATTCCACGATCGGTTTGAAATGAATGGTAGACACTCTGAGTAAAAAACGGATATTTTGATTTGGGGGGATCCAAATTTATATATTAAACTTTGTTCTTGAATACCGTTAATGATGTGTAAGAGAATGATAACGGGCTTATTTTCTTTGAAATACTTAATTTTTTGAAAGTTGTAGAAGTTCAAATTATTTTGGGTTCTAGTCTGGGCGCGATAAAAATTTTTTGCTGGTTGAAAACACTTTTGCAGGTTCATATAGAAGTATAATACTGAGGAACCGTTAAAAATAATGCGAGAAAGAGTGAGCTGTTGTAGCTTCACTAGCTATTTTCTTATCACACTTATAACCGCATTTCAATTGTAAGTAGTTCAGTGTTTCTAAAAATATATAGGTAATGTTCTTCACATATTTCTTATCTGCCTATTTATATAACTTCCTGGGTAAATTAATGGAAGGCTACCTTTCATTTATAATCTTTTAGTTGTTCCATTTCATTCTATCTAAAGTTCCTTTTCCATAAGACATTGCAAAGCGAAGAAATGCTAATTAGCACTTACATTGAAGACACACAATATAAAGACACACAATACATAAATTCACATTATTTTTGTATTTCTAGTCACTGGCCCCATCGGAGAAATAAGCCTGTCTACATTATTAACATCTTATTTGAAAAGTTTACGCTGAAAAGGTGAACTGATTTTGTGTCGTGTTTAGGCATCCAGGAAAGGAAACTATTGATCGAGATTTAACTCCATCGTTTCTTCTGAACTACGAATGTACCACAAAAGGATGCAGAACTTTAATTCACAGAGTTTTTGAATTGCACCTTAAGGTTCGAATGAATAATTTTCTAAAAACATCACACTAGACAAAGAAAACTCTTGGCGTAAAATGTTATTTTTATTTTGTGAAGACAGCAGAAGACGGCAAACGACAAGTAAAGACAATAGAAGAAACCGAAGACGAACTAACTTGGTCAGTTTGTTTATTATCAGATGATACTTTCGCGTAAACCTTTCTTACGACTACCAACGCATCGTAATTGTCATTCCGATGTTTTTGCGGCATTAACAAGTTTGAACGATCCTCAGTTTCTTGAAAACACTTCACTTGACTCTTTACGAGAAGGAATTTTGAAAACATGTTTTTCCTACTTATATAATTTTAGAATTTTTTTACGGTAAACATTCAATTTTCAACTTCTGAAGAATGCTAATTGTAACGACGTAAACGTACACTTCTTCTGAAATTACTGATGTTTATATTAATATAATGGAAATAACAAAATTATTGTATTATTGCAATACTGTCTGTGGTCACTAACCTCACAGAAAAAACGCATGTGTTTCTCAGGTACCTCTGTACATCATTGAACATTGATGTAGTACATCTCTGTACATCATACTGTCGCAGCACATTCGAGAAAAGAGGCTACTCCCTCCTTCCGAGAGCTGCCAGAAGTATCAGTTGGTTTTTAATACACCTAAGAGAAAAATTTCGTTAGAACCCTTCCAATTGCGACCGTACACGCGGTTCTGCGATTCATAACATGACAATTTGTAAATCCCATGCTGTCTTCACTAAGGACGTCGCGTCATTGACGCCCCGAGGTGCAAGCTGCTAGTCGGGTAGACTGGCGGCCTATGTGCTCTGTTTAACTATTTTTTAAATGTTATTATCGTAACGAAATGAGGACTCGTTTCGGCAATAAGAGCTTTTCTGTCAAAAATTCGCAGTTTTTCTGCATCAGATTACAATACTTTCACTTCTTGCGAAGTAAGGACGAGAAAGTAAAAAATCTTAATTTTATAGTTTTAGAAAGACACCGAAAACAACTTCAACATTTTCAATTTTCGAGAATTCCACGAAAACAAAAACTGGCCAATTTGCAGTGCCCATTGTTGTATCTAAAAAATTAGTGGTGCTACAGAATGACACAGACTTTCTCGTACTACTTAATTTTCTAATTTCTTTGGTCTGACCTAGCTCTTGTCTTGCCACATACTTTTGCCAGCTCCATCTATTGCCACCCAACAAATATTTTTTTGAAATTTTCTCAATTTTTCGGTTCACTAATAGTACAGTCGAAATATTACTTTAAGAATATTAAAGAAGAGTAAAACCTTGTTCTAAATAGCAATTTTCATTGAGAAATTTGGGTCCGTTTTTAAGAAAATGAAATTTAAGCATTACTGAAAAATCCGAACTTTGAAGCTCTTATTCACAGAAAATTTTTGAGTTTTCGAAAAACTTTATTGGAAGTCATTTGAAGCGCTTTAATTCACAAATGCAATTGTGTTTACAAATTGCTGGAAATGTGCATATTACCGGCGTCAGAGATGTTAAAAAATATACATTTGTGTAACTTTTGTAAAAGCAAAAGAATGCAGCAAAATGAATTTTATGTAATCCTAAACAGTGCAATTATCACCAGCCGTACGAAAAGTTTAAAGAAAAAATTCCGGGCAGTTTTTGAGAAAATGGCGTTTGAGCGTTTCTGAAAATGTGGAATTTTCAGCTCATTTTCGCATGTTGAGTTTTCGAGAAACTTTATCTGACATTATTTAAAGCATATGTACTCATAAATACAATAATGAGAACAAATCGCTGATAATGCAAATGTTAACGAAGTGAGAGACAAGTAAGGAAAGTACATTTTTGTAATTTTTGTAAAAACAAAAGAATGGAGAAAATGAGGCTTGTATTATCTCATAGAATACGTTTAGCAGTATCCCTAGCAAAAGTTTAAAGAAAAACTTTGAAAAACAAAAAATCTTGTTATTGCACATATTGCGCGCAATATTGCAGGAAAACTGAAAATTTTCAAAATGTTTTTGAAAATCGCAAAGCTTGGAGTGGAGCTAGATCGACAGGGAAATATCCATTTTGGAAAAAACCCTACGTATGGTTTAGAAGCTAATGGTGTTCACAGATGGTCGGACGGACAGACAGACAGGCAGACAACAGACAGACGGACGGACGGACGGACGGACGGACGGACGGACGTTTTGAGAAAAACTACGTTTTCGGTATTAAGGACCCATAATTTATGAAATCTGTCTACAAAATGTGTTAGAGGGTGTAATTTTCTGCATATTAGAACAGGATTTTTTACCTTTTCTGTATCAGGGCAGCACAATACTAGTTTTTGTGTCGAAAAATCGTCGTTTTTTGCCGCAGAATTACATAACTTTCTCTGTACTATGTGTATTATTCTGTATATACGTACGCATTTAAAAAAGTAAAAGTAAAGGTTTTCGGTATCAGGAGACCTCCAAAAATATATTTCCTTCAAAAACCTGAAATGGATTCGTTCGAGTCCCAACGGTGGCAAGACTTTCGACCCTAGCTAGATATATAGGTCGAAGACTGCTGCTGCCTGGACGAGAATTCTAGGGGCCGACTGCTTTTATGAGTAGTTTTCCATGTATTCTCCCATCAAGACCGGACGAATGCCGGAGAAATACCATAACAAATGGCCAATGGACCACGTGCTCTTTCCTTCCTCTTCACCGTCGTATCCTTACTTACACCCACACTTATATGCACTACATTACTACACATGACGGGAGAATAGTCGGGAGCTTAAGAGTGGTGTCGGCTGGGAAAGTGTTCCAGAGGTGGGAGGTACCTGGCTGAGGAAAAACAACAAAACGACGTGTAAGTCGGTGCAGGATCTCCCCGTCCGGTGGAGGATGATCGCCGGCAACTCCCGTGAAAAAACTTTCATTGCAGTTACAGAACTAATGACCTTAGCAGTTGGCGCCGCCCGGAAACACGTAGTAATCAATCAATTAGTCGAAATCGTTTTTTCGTAGCATTACATGACTATATTCATATTTATCTTTTTGCATTGTATATATATATATATATATATATATATATATATATATATATATATATATACATGATAAGATAAATATAAACAAGAGGCATACAAAGTACTATAAGTAAAATATCTACAAGTACCATATATATATATATATATATATATATATATATATATATAGTATTGTGGGTAGTATAATACACGTATACATTGAATACATAGTATATTACTCCGAATACTAGAAAATAACTCGTGGTGCAACAAAATGGCACAGACTTTCATGTACTAATTTCCTAATATTTTTAGTTTGGGGTAGTTTATTGGTTTTGCCCCTCTGTCTTCCCAATTCCATCTTATTGGTGCATAAAAGTTTTACAGTTTCTCATTTTTTCCGTCCGGTATTGTTAGAATTGGAATTAAGAATATTATAGAAGAGTAAAATCTGGTCCTTATGGCCAATTTTCATTGATTTCGAAAATGCGAAATTTTCGAAAATATTAGTATATTTTGCGTATTTGGTGAAATGTAGGAAATTTTAAAAACAATATTATAAAAAACAGCTCAAATTTTTAAAAAACCTTTTGGAGTGATAATGAAAAATGCACTGAAAAACATGACAATTTCCTTTTTGATATATTTTTTTATTCTTCAATATATACACCAATGTACTTCTTTAAATATCTCACACGTCTTTTATATTTACTTTACTGACATTTTCTATAAATTATTTCATTTGTAAGTATATGTGCTTTAAATATTTCTGATGAATTTTCTCTTGCTAAAGTAGAAAACTCAAAAGATTTCCGTGAAAATGCACTTTGCGTATTTTCAGAATCACTCTACCTTTTTTTATTTCCCAAAGAACTTCCAATTGTTCAATGTTAATTTGCATATAGAACCAGGTTTTACTCTTCTACTCGTAAACAATCTTAAAACTATTATCCATTATACTATTTGGGGATCGTAAAATAAGAGAAAATGTGAAAAATATTTCTGTTGTTTGCTAAAACAATAAATTTCTTCCACATAAATATTACAGGAAACTAAGGTAAACCATTATCTTTTCACGGGCTGGAAATAGTATGTTCTACAATATTTCATGTAGTTAGTAATTTTTTTAGAATATTAGCGGTTTTGATGTTAAATGATTTTGACTCTAAAATAACTTTGTTGCAATGTTGCAATGTTGCAATTCTAACGAAGGGTTTCAAAATTATTGAGATACACATATTCAGTGTTACAAATCTTCTTTAAGTGTACGAAAGCATAAAAAAGATCAGTTTTAATTATATTATTGTTTTTATGAAATTATTGTTTCAAAGCCGTAACACGTTCACAGCATACACATGAATGTTTTTCAGTTGTGTTTGCTCAGGGATATTCAAAATACCTCGAATTTTATATCTACATTCTAATCCTTTCATAAACTCTTAGATTAACAAACAACTGTGTGCAATATGTCCGTTTAATTGAGGAACACCTCTAGGATCCTTTGGAGGATTTTTGAAGTTGCTAATAGTGTTGGAGGGGGTGGAAACGAGGTGAGGTGAGAAGCTAAACGTCTCTGAACCGTAGAAATCGTTTGGTGAGGTTTTATTCACGACAGCGACTTGGCTTCTTAGGAAATATTCGTATTCTTTAGAGGAATCCAAGTGTTTTGTGGAAATTATCACATTTGTGGAAGGAAGGGTTCACTCCTATGGGAGAGCGAGCATCTAAAACATTTCGGATTTTTCTTGGGCAATATTTTTTGGGAGGTGCTGAAATCTGGACATTTGCGTCTTACTATATTATTGTTTCTGCGACTTCATTCAACTGAAACTATTGAGTTAATTAATATGTTTAATTCGAGTCATTGTTCATAATTCACTTTGTCATTCACTTGCACCCAAAGGATGTGGATGTCGTCTATCTTAATAGACAGGCAACCTTCACTGTGGTAATTTTGTGTTAAGTTTTTCGATAACTTTATTTTCGGACTAGTTATGTGAGAAGTCACGTTTGATAGCATTACGAAAGTTATTTGTGGGACACAGTATGTGTTATACTGAAATTAATTTTTATGTATGAAATGAATACGTTTTCTCTAGTTGTTTCTGCCATCGACATTCACGTTGTCTGAGAAGAGCCTTTCAAAAAGGAGTTTAAGTTATTTCTGATAATCTAGGCAATGTCATTTGTAAAGTTGTTTTTAGTTTTCTACTTCATGCATAAAAACTGGTGAGGGTTTTACAGTCACACTTGGCACTACTAGTTTGGGGGCCGGATTCATTTTTTTGATCATCTACGGGGTCTTGCGCGCAAGAGCAATAAATCGATTATGAGTACTTACTGGCATGACGTAGCTGTTGATGGTGGCTTGCTTGAATTTGTTGGACCACGTTCCGTTGTGAGAGTTCCGAGCTGTTATACTCTATGCTGCAGAGTTTTGAGTAGAAGTGCGAAGGTTTATATCCATGCGCTGAGCAGATGTGACACTTTGTTGACATTTAGCGACGCACAGTGCACTGAAATATCAGTTTGGAGCACTACACAAGAAATAAAGCACAAGGTCGCCCTTGTTGCTGTGACTGTAGTGTGATGGCTGCCGGAGCGGTGCCTTGATAATGTGTCCGTTCTGCTCGAAGGCAACACAGCGTGATAACAGTAATGACCGTTCACGAAGATTGATAAATTATAAATAAGACAACAAATTTAAATATATTGTGGGTGCACATTCTCTAATTTCATATTTCTTTGAAAGAACTTAAAGTGAACCATTCTGCGAAGAATGCGAACCATTCTGCGAAGAATGAAATTCATCACACGAAAGAAACTAAGCATACTAGTGTATATTGCATGAAGTTTTGAAGTTAAATTATCTCAGAAAATTACTGGATAAAAGTAGTTTTAGAAGCGTTTCATTAGAAAATACTATAGGCTTTTAAATTTGTATGGTTTATTTATAAAGATTGAATAAACATGATCTATAAGTTTGTTTCTCGAAAAATTTGTTGCAAGTAAGATGTGTGATAAAAAGCTTTTAAAAGCATAAATTTATAGTTAAAAATTCCATGCATACAAAAGTGCATTTTTAATTTAATTTTATATTAGGCCTAAGTAGCATTCATCTTTGAAATTTCAGAAATTTAAATGAAAATTTCATAAAAAATATACCTGAGTGAGAAACAGAAAGAGAAAAAAATGCTAACCTAATCTTTCAGTTTCGTTATGTAATCATATTTAATTAATGTAAATATGTTTTTCCCATGTACCTGCGTTCATTGTTAACTCAGTTATTGGTTTCTCATAACATTTCTCATACGACGTTTTGTTGTTTTTGTACTCACATTTTTAAATATTCACTCTTTAATTGCGACGGAAGTAAACAACACCTTATAATTTTCATAAGTATTTATTGCATTTTTTATTTTAGCGTTGCACTAAAATCTTAATAAAATAATAGCAGTTGAATGTTGGGGATAAAATAATAGCATTGTAAAGAGTTGCCACATATTTAGCAATTTGAAAAATGTGTTTCTACTATTTGCTTCCTGGAAAATATTCTAATCAGCGGGAAAATATGTGATTCTTTACATTATATATAATTCTTTTACTGGTCTTAAAATAGTTTAGGAACACATTGCTTCTGTGGGAATTAAGGATAGTTGCCAGGGTAAATAAAATACAAATGCAATATTCAGCATTCACACATAACGACTTTTTATTACTTTTCATCTTTTGAGAAACATTTATGTTGCAGCACTAGTAGTGATGTCGTGTTGTCTTGACGGTGGCTACACATATGTCATTTGCTCATTATTTCATATAATAATGATAATTAGAGTTGTTAGATTAGTTGCTTTTTATTTTAATAAGTATTCATTTGTTATTTTTAAACATTTGTAGCGAAGAGAAAAAGTGTTTATCTACAAAACGAAAGGGCGCGAGCATTTCCAGGGGGGGCAGGGGGGCGGGGGGCCGCCGCGCCCCCTCTGGGCTGAGAAAACACGAGAGGCAGAGATGAGCGAGGGGAGAATATATATCAATATAGTTATTTACACTGAATGTACACAACGTCTTCGCTCCAAAGCATGCTCTGAGTTTAGAGAAAGATCCACACTTTCCTGCGGGAAACTCTTGAGGGGTCCTAGAGGGAACTGAGCTCTCGGTCAAAATTATTTTTGATTTTTCTTCTCTGAAAATCCTTCCCTTTTTCTTAAAATATATTAAAGCCATGATATCGGTGAAAGGAAATGTGTAAATCGGTTTACCATTAGAGTGCAAAGTGATGTTTCAGCAACTCGCAGGTTTCGCTGTTGATTCGAGATAAAACAATTAAATTTACAACGTGAATTTTTATTTGATAATTCTACATCGAAATAAATTATTTTTGAGAATGAAATAATTTTTGAAGTTGGTTCATGTTTTACCGAAGTGTCCACTAATCCACGCAAACGTCAGAGAGAAGAGTAGGAACTGTTTTTACGTAGTCGCGACATCAGCGGAGGCGTCAGCAGCGAAGCCTGCAAGCGACGGCGCCGGGACGTCAGGCGTCGCGACGGCGCTTCAGCCCGCGCCGGTGCCGGCGCCGCCGGAAAGCCGAACCAAAATCCCCGACACGCAAACAAACTGACCAACGAACTAACAAACAAACGAGTCTTTTTCAAAGACAAACACCGCTGCGACGGCCAGAGGACAGTGTTCCCCGATCGGGAGATGTTGAATGAGTCCCGGACGAAGATCGGGGGCTGAGCGCACACTGCGCCCTCGCGCCGTCAGCCTCGCCCGGGAGGAGCAAGCACAGCAGATCTAGGCTCCTGTGCTCGTAGGCACCACTCTGAGCTTTCCAGTCAGAGGACCCGTGCCAGAAGTGTTCTACTTGGCTGATGGAAACGGAGCTGTGGAGCCAGTTCACTGACGTCGCCAAATCCACCTCGGAGAGCAAGCCAGGGACAAGTACACTGTCAGAAAGTACATTCAATTTAATGCATATTTAATGTACGACTGTACATGAATTTTAATGTGCATTGTACATTAAAGGGAGATTAATGTATCTTTTCATTAAATGTAATGCTTAAATTAAAATCAATGAAGTTTTGATGTACGACTGTTAACTTACTAGCGTACATTAAATTTAATTGTACACGTACATTAAATTTAATTGTACACGTACATTAAATTTAATGTACACGTACATTAAAGTTGTACGTGTACATTAAATTTAATGTACGTGCGTGAAAATTACTTTCATGTACTTTTACATTAAAGAAAATGCAGACATTTCTGGCAGCGTACGTCACAGCGGTGGGATGAAGAACATATTCCCCACAAACACAACGGAGGGGCACCAGGAAAGGAAATCCGAGCCTGCGCAGGCAGCCGCCAGGGCGCGCACTCGCCGGGGAGCCTCGCGAGCCCCACAACCCACGGGCGCGCTGCCCGCGGCACACCAGTCTCTTCAGGGCGTTACAGTGGAATATATTAATGATATTTACACAGCAAAAACACGCAATTGCAATTTTAGTGTTCTATTTCCTGTCACCTCCCTTCACACATTTAGCTTCAACTTCTTAGAACAACGACACAATGGTACTTGCTTCTTTTCGAAAGATGCTTCTTGATAAACGTAACAAAAAGACACATTTCTTCCTTTTTTGAATAAAAAGAGGAAAAGAGAAAAAGGCAAAAACGAGGTTCATGTTCTGTCGTCTTCTTCTTCTTCTTGTTGGTGTACTGAATTCGATACACAAGAAATGATACGTAATCCACTCGAAGAGAACTAACAGGAACAAAAGAGTTTCTCTCCTCGCCCGCCCGCAGCGGCCGGGAGGGGCGGCGGGGGCGGCGCCGGCCGCGGCCTCGAAGGCAGCCACGAAGCAGGAGACACTCGCTCGGCGCATCACAACATTTCATCACTTCAATTGTGCAATTCATGTAGAGGCGAGTTTGCTCTCCTTCATTCGTAGCGACACCTTCACCCATGAACAAGTTCTAAAATACACACCCACACACACACATCCTGCGGCTTGCGTCGAGATGTAGCACAAGTTCCAAACGGCATTTTTAGAAGTTGTCATGGAACGTCTTCGGCAAAGATGCCAGGCCATTGGCCGCCGTGCCTCCGCCGCCAGGGGCAGGGAGCGCGCGCGGCCATCACACGCCGGGGCGAAGGGGCGGGGTGACGGAGCCAAGAACAACCTCGCGCCGCCTGGCGCCGACGACGCCGACGCCGACGCCGACGCCGACGCCTCGTGCCCGCGCGCCGCCCGCCCGTGAAGCCACGCTCCGCACGCCCGCAGAACGTAGGGCAAAGGGGCCTGGTGCGCTGTCCCTCGTCGGGCTGGCGCGATCGTCTAGCCATTCCTTTTACTTGCTCACTCACGGTACAAAAGCCAACTAGAATTCTTCCTTTTCACAAATTTTACAGATCTTTGTCAGAAAACTCTATTCTTTCCATTTCCAATGTCTATTTTTTACCGCAAGGAAGCTGCTTATTGTCCAACCTAAGTTATCCCACCCGTTTTTCAAAATAACAGAAAAATCCCTTCAAATTAGCCATTTATTTTTACCAAAAAATTTCTATAAATAGTTCATAAAATCGACATGATATAAAATTTTTTCAGATTCAAAATTTTGTAAAGCGTCTAAAAAAAAAACGTAAAGAAAAGAGCAAAAAACTCATTATTCAACAGATTTTCGATTTCGTGTTTTGCAAATATCCCTTGCAAATTCCTTTTGATTTGTTAAACGTTTTTATTTATATTGTTTTCAAACATCTGAACAACCCTATAATGGCACGCACCTTCCGCGCGGCGCCAAGCGCCTGGACGGCGCGCCCTCGCTGCGGCGCGGTCCCGCGGAGGCGAAGTTGCACCTATTTTCGGACGCCCCCTCCCCCTCCCCCGCGTAAATAAATATGAAGAGCGCCCGGCGCGACTTGAAGGCACGCCGCGCGCAGCCCCTCGGGGAAATTAAAAATTCCTGCGCCGCCGCCGCCGTCTCCCAAACGCCACGCAAGAACAAGGGAAGGCGGCAGAGAAGAGAGGAAGGAAAGAAGAAAAGGATGATGAGACCTTCAAATATTTGAATCTGCAAATTCAGCGACACTTGGAGATTTGATATCTTGGATTTTCGCAAATTTTTCTCCATTTGAATTAATTAGTTTCTAATTTCAATTTCAACAAAACAATTTTTTTCCACGATCGTATAAAAATGAGCAATTTTTCGCATAACTTGTGCGTGAAGTTATTTTCTTAAGACATCTGTAAAACGTGTCGTCCTCGGTAAAAGAAATACTTTTTTGTATTAAGATTCCAAACCAAGGTGACGCTTTGTTTCCTTAGCCATGAAGAGCCGAAATGAAGCAAATAATAATTCGTCACAAAAGCATTTTTACGCGATCATGAAAAAAATTCTTTAAATTTCGTGACCGAATTGGTTTCTTTTGGTACGATCTCGACTTGTTTGTCTCAACTTACCGGTGTCGGCGAAAATCCCTAGATCTTGATCAAGCAAAACACAATTTATTCACACATTTAATATAAAAATAACTGAATTCTGACTTCTCAGTTTCAACGTCAACAATACCGAATCAGAATTTCCACAATTCTCAGTTTCAGTCTTTCAAATATTTGTATTTACTTTGCCGTAATATAAAGAATGTAATTGGGAGAACTTCAATCTTCAAATTATATACATTTTTAAAGAAAATGTACAAAAACAATATTCTTTAATTCTTTCTAATTATTAAATATTCTTCAATTATACTTAAACTTTTTTATATTTATATTAATAGTATTGTTAAACGAATATTTCGAAAGTTTCCCATTGGGGAGCTTCGATAGATTCCAGGCCACCTTTTTCATGTTTTGATTCGGACTCGCGAAAATTTACGATTCGTCCCACCGCTAGAAAAAAGACTAGGGAAAGAAAAAAAATAATGGAAAAAGGAAAAAGAGAGGAGAGAAGCGGTCTGCGCGCTCCCCGACCCCTGTCAAGGCAGCCACGGCCCTAATGAAGAACATTCCTGCGCCAGCCACGCACCGCGGCAGGTAGGGCGGGCGACGGCCCCGCGCTTCGCGTTCATTACTGCCCGCGCCGCCCTTTTCCTTTGCCCGCTCGCTCTGAGGAAACGTCTTAACACACATATATTTGTGAGTGGGCGGGGCCGGTGGGCGTGGCGCATGGAAATGCGACGCGCGCTGCGCGCCGACGCCGTCGTTTGTCTTGCGGGAGCCGATCGCGCGACGGGGCGGCCGTCGGGCAGCTGCGCCCCGAGACGGCGCGAGGGGCGAACGAGGCCGCCCGCTTCGCCATGACGCGCTCTCGCGCCCGTTTCCTCCAATACGGCCCAAATCCGTTCCAGTTCTTTGTCCGGAGATGTAAACACGTAACTTTAAAGGCGAGTTAAGATTAGAAACGACAATCTGTCCCTGTTAAAATTTGCAGTTACACGAGGAGAACAAAAGAGGCTAATTTCTTGGATACTATATTTCCAACTTTAACGTGCCATGGTGAAATGAAGTGCTGATACTTACGGCATCATTTCGTGGAGAATAGGGAGCATTAGGGAAGCGCAGAGTCGGTGTTGCCTCGTGTTTACCTGCACGCGACAGCGCGCGGAGGCTGCGCGGGAGGCGACGTGTGAAGAGGAGCTCGCGCCCTCTGATTACAGCGCCGCGCGGCGGCAGCGCCGCAAATGAGAGATCGCGCGACGCCCGCGCCCAAATTACAGCGGCGGCTTCCTTCACGGCTCGTTCCGCGCAGCACGCGAGCCAGACCATTGGAAACGGAAGAACAACACACAAATCATGAATTTGGAATTTGGCAAGTTTCCCGTGGTTGAATCCACTTGAATGAAACACGTTTTTCGGTGCAGCTTCCTTTCGGTGAAGTGAAGCTGGCTATCCCTTGCCGTAGATTGTCAGCGTGTTAAGGAACCTCGCAGAAGAATCCCGTGTCTTTTCTCGTCGTCCGAGAGGGGGGCGTGTGATGGACAGCGGGCGTTCCCGGCCGCTCAGACGTCGGAGCGCGCGCCCCCGGAGGCCGGGGGCGGCGCGGGGGCGGCTGGGGCGGCGGCGGCGCCTAGGCGGTGCACGGGCAGGGGCTGCTCGGCGGCGGCGGCGGCGAGGGCGGGCGGCGGCGGCGGCGGCGCGCCGACTATCACCACACCAGCCCCTCGCTCTGCATCTGCTGCGGTTCGGAAAAGCCGCCTGCAACACAAGAGGGCGCGCGGCGGCGGTCAGGGGGCGCCCGGGGCGGGGCGGGGCGGGGGCGGGGCAGGGTGGGGCGGGGCGGGGCGCTTTGGCAGTGCATAGAATTATAAAACCAATAAAGCTCAGCGTTACATTCATCAATAAATGGAATATGAATTCTACAAAATCTGTTCAAGGAGTATAAATCAACTGATCTAGTAATATTCACACGTACATCAATGAACCGTTTTTGTAATAACGCATTATTACAAAGCATGCGGTGCATATTTAAACTGCTTCGTCGTGATTTTAGCAATATTAAAATTTAGTACGTATTTTGTTACGTCAGCATGTGAGCGACGCCGATGTCTGCGAGGTATTAGGTGAGGAGGTTGACCGCAGTTCTCTGCTTTATATCTTTGAATTAATATAGTTCCCTGATGTGTATAAATGTGAAAAAATAATCAATTTTCTTTAGTTACTGTTAGAGGTATATTAATGTGAGTCCCATGTTAATATGATTGCATTTATTACAAAATTTATAATGCTTCAAAAATGAATATGTTCTACTACGTTTCGTGCATTAATTTACAGAGTGTCATATGTGTAAAAGAAACAAAACCCAATGAAAGTAACTGATTTAAGATGCAAATGAACTAAACGCAGCAATTCGACTACTCAAGCTACATGGCACAATTACACCAAGCAACACCCATCTACGTCCGCGTGGAAGCGCCGGAAGGGTGCGTGGTTGGCGGGGCGGGGGAGGGGGAGGGGCGAGCGACTCAGAGGTACCAACCTACCGGCGTTCACCTGCTGCAGCGAGTGGAGGAAACTCGCGGCAACGTCGTGCGCGCCGACCACGTCAGCGCGTCCCCGCGGCCCCGGCCCCGCGGCGCCGGCCCACGCTCCTCCTACGGGACAAACACACATCAGCCCCAGCCCCAGCCCCAGCCCGCACCTGCTGCCCTCGACAAATGTTACAAACTTCTCAGGCGCGTGGAGAGGTCGAAAATAATCACGTTTTGACAAGGAATGAGTAGTGGGAAATGTCAAGAAACGGATATTTATATGTGACATATGCCCCAGCCCCTGCCCGCATTTGCTGCCCTCGACACCGCGCGTACCTCGCGACAAATGTTACAAACTTCGGAGGCGTGTGGAGAGGTCGAAAATGATCACGTTTTGCCAAGGAACGGACAGTGGAAAATTTCAAGTAACGGACTTACATATGTGGTATTTGCCCTTTGAGTCTTGGGTACAGGTGAACCCCATACGCACAGGTGAATGGCAGGTCCATAATGTATCCTCGACTGGGTCGGAAAGTGACCTGCGGGACATCTGTGTATAAGGCGTTGCCTAATGTTTGCGAGAAAATTCCGTTATTTGTAATTTCCCACAACATGTTCATTGGCAAAAATCTACCATTTTCCAACGCTCTGCATGTCGTAAAATATTGTCACGTTTATTTTCAGACATCTGCTCGCGTTTCAGTTTTTAGGTGGTCCGCCTACCCTTATTGTATTCAACTTGCCCTCCGTGTTACGCCGTGCAACTGAGCCCTTCATTTCGTACAACTTACTCTCTTCCTTTGATTTACTTCACGTACGGAAAACGCGCACTAGCTTTCTACATTCTCATATATTGTTATTTACTTTAACCTGCACATCAATCCTTTATATCCTGCAAGGTTAGTAATTCTCCTTGGCACCCAAGCATTGTTAAAGTTTGACCCGCACTGTGCCCCGTGCTCCGTGTGTCATGCGAGTCCTCCACATTCCGTGGCCTTGTGCAATACGAAGCCCAACGATCCCCGCGCACCGCACAAGAGGCCGAGGCCTCTCGCGACCACTCGCTGCGCTCAAGCCCACGCGAGGGAGAAGGACTGGGCCGCCAATGTATGTGTGCGCGCCGACTGAAAAACTTTGACTTTCTACCTTTTCGACAGACAGCCTCGGCTCAAATAATTACATTGAAATTTCGTGTAAGAAGTGTGGAAACGGTCGTCGAGAGCTCAGATAGCTCATGCGAACTCTACTCGCCAGTCAGCACACATGCCACCCGTTTCTAAGCAATCAAGATTCGACTGCCCTATCAGCTTACGTGGGCGATAGACGCCAAGTATTTTATAGAGATTAAACTACACGAAGATTCTGTTCTGTTAACCACAAATTCACAGTTTTCAGTGTTAAGAATGACGTAGAGAGATATCATCCTGAATTATTTATATTATTATTATTATTACTATTAACTACTATTATTATTGGTTACATAAATACAATACTACGAAAATAGCTCTTAAACAATCCTTTGTATCAGTATTTTCATATTGTAAATCGATGGACTTGTTAGCACCTGGCAAATCGGCGAAATATAGCAAAATAAATTTTATCACAATTAAATTAATAATCAACCCCAAATGGCAAAAACACACATTATTATTATTATTATTATTATTATTATTATT
This sequence comes from Teleogryllus occipitalis, assembly GCA_011170035.1. Taxonomy (NCBI): domain Eukaryota; kingdom Metazoa; phylum Arthropoda; class Insecta; order Orthoptera; family Gryllidae; genus Teleogryllus; species Teleogryllus occipitalis. The sequence goes on along the minus strand of BLKR01000329.1, from coordinate 481,945 downwards.
ATTATTATTTATTATTATTATTATTATTGTTGTTGTTGTTATTATTACTTTAATTTTTTATTTTTATTAAACAATTATCAAGCGCTTACAGTTTGTTAATACCACGATCGTGTGTGAATAATTATTTGCGATTGATTCTAATTACCATGATTTTTATTTTTGTTCATACAGTAGATAATGTTTCACATGATGTAAAATATTATATCTGTGGTACATCAAATTCTTCATATAAATATCGGAAGCTTATTTTAATACCTCAACTTGTACACTTGTGAAAGGAAAAAGTTTGACGACATTCGCAAACAAATTCCGCTTTTCGTGGAGAGGTGAAATGCGAGCGTTCGCCCCCGCTGCGAGTCCCGACGGGCGGGCGATGGGGCGGGCGGGTGCGTGAGTGTTAGCGGGGCGCAGGCAGGGCAAAAACAAGCAACGGACGCCCCGGGCGGCGGAAACAAAAACACAAACGTCACCATCAAAAAAGCAGCAAAAATATCGCGCACGCGAAAAACAAAACGATTGTAAACAGCCCCTTGCAGGGTTATCGGCTGCGGTGAAGGGACGAACCACTGAAGAGAGAGGCAAATGAAGAGGAATTTGGATAACGATTTTGTCTTCAACACCCTTATTCTCATCTTTCGCGAAACAACTACCTCATCAGCGGGCACTTCAAGTGCGTACCCGTACAAGTCATCTGTAATGCACTGCACTGCGTAGAAGGGAAGTATTCGGCCGCTCTGAACGTTTGTTAACATTACAACTCCACGAATGAAATGAGAATGCGTCGGATGATGCTAAATATTGGAAGTCGACACTTTTGCACACGTGATTTCTGGAAAATTCTAAAATATATTATTTGTTCTGTAAAGAGTCCTCTTTCATTTCTTATATCTAAATAATATTCGCAAATGAAATGTCATTAGAAAGATATGTCTCAGTTATTAATGAATATGAAGTATTACACTAGAATATCAAAAGCTTATTTAAAGAAGCGTAGAGAGTTCAATCGTACCAGCGGGGTGCATAGCAAATTAAATAGCGCGTCCTCCGCCCAAAAACCCAGATTTGTCATCTCACTCCCACGAGTTATATTCCTTAGGCCATACAATACTCTATGAGACCGTTGTGGACTTTAAGTTAGAATTGGGCGGCTTCCCTCTTTTAGGTACTCCCACTCTTTAGAAAGAGTGGCCACAAACGCCCAGAATCTGGAATTCTATGAAAATGGTATTGACTATTTGATTTAATTGACGGTTCTAAGTCTGTTTATTTGTTAATAAACACATAAATGTTATAAATTTCACTCATGCGTAGTGCCGGGCCTGTGAATTGCGACTCAGAGTACAAAGCACGAAATGCTCGCACGATTCCATGTGGTCTCCGTTAAAGATCTGACATCCTGACTTGTCGTGTGGAGAATGCAACGGTAGGACAACCGTCAATAACTAAATAATTTTCCTCGTGTTCTTTCTAATCGTTCTTGCAAACGTTAATACATATCGCAAACAAATTGACGATTATAAATTTTCTCATACTTTTTTCTTAGTTATAAATTTTGCAGTATTTCCGAGCACATTAAATGTTAACATTTTTAGAATAGCAATATCATTAAAAAACGTTTATCTCGTCTTGTATTAGAGTGATTTTTTTTCACAACTAGATACTAAATCGCAACGTCAATGAGTTATTGCGTGAAATTTTATTTGTTTTTCGTTTCCCTAAACCCAACAATACGTGAACGCAGTCTCTTGCTACTGTAAGTTCAAACAGTGCTCGCAACAAAAAAAAATGAAAAGCGACTCCAGAAAGTGATAGCAGTAAAGTTGAATGGAATAGGAGAAAATGACAATGTGAGAAGGAGACTGTATAGGTTAATAGGCCCCATAAGAATTTTACTTGGACATGCAGCATGCGAACGAGGAAATGATTCGTAAATATCAGAATATGAGGTATTTCGCATGAAAATTTCGTAGGGGAGCAGACGTAGAGTGGCGTTTCGAAACAAACATGCTCATGCTAACGCAACTTCTGCAACCCTGATTCAATTTGCAAGCTTAAAAGCAGCTCTGACTTGACTACACAATCACTAAGAACAAAACTTACTATTCTATTGAATTTTTACATATCTTGTACATTTCGCATCAGAAGGGTGGTCAAAGAGGAATTATAGGATTGTACGAAGATCAATGCGAAGTTTTTTGGAGCGAATATGTGAACCCTTTTAAAAGTAAATTCAATGTAGAAAGATAAAAGCAGGTCAGTGTTAAAATATACAAGCATAATTAATTACATGGAGTGAAATGACACAAAACTGCATTCCTTTTGCACCGAGACTTTAATCAACCTGCGACGTCATGGCAGTCTTTAAGAATGCGTAGTGGAATTTTGAAGACGAATACTCATTGAAAAACTATTATTTTACTGAATTAATATTTTTAAGGCAAAAAAATATGTTTTAGGGGCCCAACAATTTTTATTTCAGTTTATACCCAATTTTTATCACATGAGACTCTATTATATATACCCATATTGTTTTATATATTTACATTACAATAGTGTAGGTAACATCCATCAGAATATATTATTTGTAGACACATTTAGCTCTTACTTTAAAGATTTTTCAATCTCTCTTGCTTAACCTCTCTGTGAAGTAAAAAATAGCTGTAATTAATCAAAGAACTTTATCGCCGGAAAAAGGCATCATTAGACGAGACCTCCAAACCAAAACCTCAAAATACAGATCTGAGCCTCTGTCTAAAATCCAAAAACGTATTCCCATTTTTCACAATTCTGTAGCAAAATTTTGATTCGTGTGCCTCTCTCATAAAGAATTTCGAGTCTACGATATCTTTTGAAAATGAATATTTAATTAGTCTCTAAATCCTTTCCATACATTAATCTACATTTTTTGCAGAGTTGAAAGGATTATTCACTTCCTCATAAACTTATAGTTTCTCTTCTAACTTCAAGACCTCCAATAAACATTTTGATACGAACTTACATTTTCCCTTTTACTCCTAATCAATTTAGAATCAATCTTTCTCTTTACGGTGAGTTTATCATTTGTTGATGTTTTTTGATCTGTGCATTATAAAGTTTTTTTAAATTATTGGTAGCTATATGATCAGATGAGAGTATTAAACTAGTAATCTCATTGATATTATTTGAAAGGTCTCTTTAACAGGTCTCATGGTCTCTCATGGTCTCAGGTCAACTGAATTTCATAATTCTCCAGGCGCAGGGCATCCAAAACGCAAATCTACTTTCACCAGAATATTTAGTAATGATATGAAGACAACTTTTAGATTGCAAGCATTTGGTACAAAGAGGTAAATATTTTGCAATCGTTTCCTGAACAAAATAAACCTTGGCGATGGTCCACGCACTGTGCGGGTGAGCTGCCCTACGCCTTCAGTGATATTAAAAGCCGCCAAATAAGTGAGAGCCCAAACGGGGCGTCAAGTGGAGCGAGAACGCGCCAGAAGTGTCGGTGCTTCACGATTAGGCTTCACGCAAAACTCAAATTTAGGAACAATTCGCTCATTTTTTTTAAAATGGGTATAACTCTAATATATATGTTACATACTTGAGGACTGGAAGCTATGCAACAATTTGTTAACGATAAAGTCACTTCAAATGTAAAGTGATTTAATATATTTGAAAAAAAATAAAATTATGAAGTGAAAACTAGAAATTTTTTTGTAGGTTTCAAAGTATTTGTAACTTCTTGCAATAATGGACTTCTTTACAGCATACTACGAGCGCATTGTTTTCAGAACTGCTTTTTTAAAATTTGCGCACTATTGTTTTCGTGTTTCCCAACGACAGGCGCCCTGACTGAGGGCCCCGGGAGACGGCTCGCACGCCCTGCACAGCAGCTCCGAGCCCCTGCGAGCGACTGAGCGTCGAATGCTCCGGCAGCAAACGATTAAGCGAGCGCCGCGCCTCCGCCCACTTTCATCTGGAAACGGCGCCCCCCTCTAGTCTTTTACTACAATATTGGCTGCATCGGAAGAACGATACCGTAAAGATGAATTCAATAATTGCCTACCATTTTCCGCTCGCAACTCCACCTGTTAATTCCTTTCCTATTCCCAGACTCGCATTCAAGGGAAGTCGTGGGGGGCGGGGGACGGGGGCGGGGAGAGGAACACTCACCCTGCGACGCGAGGAACTCGGGAGGGCTGCTGCGCTGCGAGAGCAGGGCGGGGGGCGGCGGGGGCTCCTGGGGCCCCCCGGGGCCCGGCGGCTGCGCCAAGAAGCCCCCCGGCGGCTGGTCGCCGCCCAGCGCCCCGAAGTCCGGTCCGCCCGGCTCCATCGGCCCCCCTGCGCACACACACGCCCACGCACACTCAGCGCTGAGCGCGCCGCGCCCCGCTGCACACGCTCTTCCGGCCGCGCTATTCGCCCTTAAGGGCGGTTTAGTTGACGGGGATGTTATCACTTACGGCGTTAAAAGACAACACTGCTTGATGGGTCACGTACAATTATCAGGATTTAAAAAATGCGTACTTCTAACTCGAAATTTAAAAATTCTGCATGCATTTATCTCAATGAAGTCATAGTTTTATGACCATAACTAAATTTATTTCCAAATTATTTAAAAAAATCTTTAAACGGGTGAAATTCACTACCTCACCGACTCTCTTTGAGATGTGAACATTTTTGGTCCTCAGGCTTTACAAAGTTTGTGTCCCTGTACTAAATAACCTAAATTTGTATTGAATTCTCAAAGAAATTTATAATTGTTGTAGTCCTTTAGTGTGTTTGGACAGTATATTGAATTAAACATTCTTCCTGAAAGAATGTAATGAACTAAGAGATGGGTGACAATAGTCTGAAGGGATATCGACGCTCTAGGAAGAAGAGAGATGAACGCTTAATTGAAAAGTTTTGCCAATTTGTATCGGTTATTGAGAAAAAACATATGCAACACTAATTCACCCCATTTTTACGTTTGAGCACTTATTAATTGTGAATAAATATTTGATTTATTATTGTGGGATGAATTTCGTGTGTGTGTGTGTGTGTGGGGGGGGGAAGAGTGATGTTATGGGGAGTTTCTGTTCTCTGTTCGTTCTAAGTTAAACACGGGAGTGTTGAAGGTTGTAGTAAGCATTAAGAGGAACTCTTGGAATAATTTGAAGCTAAATTCTTCCATTCTAGAGGTTTGCAGTTCGTGGGTGAATTTACTTCTAATGTAAATCATGGAGTAATGCGAATAAGTGATGTGTACCTGATGTAAACTATGGAGCTATTATATTTCTTCGCGCTCGTTTGGAATGGATAGCATTGTGTTATATTATATTCCGCTACATTTTCTCATATCGAGCAGGCAAATAGTCCGTTTTATTGTAACCACCATCAAATTTTTATAGATTTTTTCCCTTTTCCCTCCTTTTTTTAAGGACAAATTTGTAAGTATCTCAATTGCTGTTTTCAGTAATGGTAACTCTTTCACGAGTGTCTGCATTCTTTCAACGACAACAATGGATCCGTAAGAGGTCACATTGGTTTTATACATTCTTTTCTTTTGGAGTGTTTCTAGAATAATTGCTTATTTGCATCTATTTTATTTTAAAGGAGTTATTTTTGTAATTTACTCCTTTACCTTAAATTTTTGTAATTTTTGTTTCAGAAATTTGAATTTTTTATAACTTTTGTGTAACTTAATCTTTACTTAACTATTTTGTCCATGTTTAATGACGAGAAGGCCAAAAATTCTGACTCTAAAAGGAAAAGAAGAAATTAATAGATCTTGAAACTCTTTCGCAACGACAAATTGCTCAATAAATTCATTTCTAAGACGTCGGTAGGAAACATCGCTGAAAAATTGCAGAATGGAGAAATGCAGAAAATGTCAAATGATCACCTTAATATGGACAGAGACTGTATACCATAATAGGTCAAATAAATGATTCAAAAGGGAGTGTCGAGGGAGTTGGTGTGTGCTCTTTCTTTTCAACTCCCCCTCTCCCACCCCCACCAGTATCTCTAGCTAGGCGGTAATTTATTTTCTTGTTGGTGCAGTACAATCTACGCGCGCACCTATCTGGCTTTTGCAACAGAAGGGGGGAGAGAGTACTTATGACCTCCCTAAAGCTAATCTTACAAATAACTTATGCCTTAACTAACCTATTTACAGAATGGCGCTTTGGTCGTTTCCTTAGGTCCAGAAAATAATGTTTAACATCAGCTGTTCCGTGGTGATTCAATTTTTACACCCCAAGGATGTTAGCCATAGGGGGATGAGGTATGAAATTATTATGATAATAATGATGAAGGATGAATGGACAATAAGAAACAGTCACACACAAACATCCATGCCCCGGGCAGGATTCGCACTCGCGACCCCTCAGGCACGAGGCAGCTACGGTTCTTCAACCTTAGCGACCTAGGCCCTCCGGGCCGGCTTATTATTATTATTATTATTATTATTATTATTATTATTATTATTATTATTATTATCCCCAGTCCAGGTGTGGGGTGGCGCGGGGCGCTGGCTCACCGGGTCCGGAGAAGGGCCCGAGCGGCGGCGGGGGCGGCTGGCCGGGCTGCGGGCCCGCGCCGTGGTGGAAGAAGTCGGCCGGGTGGCCGAAGGGGCCGGCGCCGTAGCCGAACTCGAACTTGCCGTCGGGGGCGGCGGCGGCGAAGTACGGGAAGCCGGGGGGCGGCTCGTCGAGCGCGCCGGGCGACAGGTTCATGGGGAAGCCGCGCATCTTGCGCGACGACCCGAAGAACGGCCCGCGCCCCATCGACGTCAGCTGCTTCAGGCGCCGCTCCTTGCTGCGCTTGTTCTGGAACCACACCTGCGCACGCGCACGCGCACACCCACGCTCAGCACAAGCGCTCGCCACGCGTGCTCTACACGCGCACTCTACTTGCGCGCTCAACACGCGCGTTAATACACGCACTCAGCACGCGAGCTCAACATGCGCGCTCGGCACGCGCGCTCGGCACGCGCGCTCAGCACGCGCGCTCAGCACGCGCGCTCAACACACACGCTCAACACACGCGCTCAGAACGCGCGTTCAGCACCCGCACTTAGAACGCCATGCCCGTTCAATACGCGCGCTCAACACGTGCGCTCAACACGCGCGCTCAACACGCGCGCTCAACACGCGCGCTCAACACGCGTTCAACACGCGTTCAACACGCGCACTACCAATAAGGTGGAAAGGAAAAAAAACAATGTGGAAACGGTTTAGAAGTTTTTTTGCGAGCACTTAATATTGCCTAAAACAGGAAAATAATATTTTTTTGTGCTATTCTTCTATAGTTCTGATACTGGTAATACTGATAACAATAATTTAACTGATAATAATTGTCTAACATGACCGTTTTATGAGGTATTTGTAGAATCTTATAGCTGAAATTAATACGATATACGACAGAAGAAAGTTAACCTAAACACGTAACAGTTTACCAGAACTATGCTAGTCATTCTTGTTGGAAAGTAATTAAACGTACCTAGAGAGTCATATATGTTATTAATTTAGTTAACAATATCTTATAATAGCAAATAAAAAATTGAGTATTGATATTCTTCCATTATATTCAGTAGATTTTTACAAAAATTACCAAAATAACGATTAAAGAATATTTTTGTCCAAGTTATGCACTGTTCACATCGTACAACTCCACTTGTATACCGTTTTCCCATTGTTTTTCATCATTTTCTATTATTCCAAGAGAGCTGCTGTATTATTTCTTCTTCCGCAGACATTAATTTGCACATCGGGTAGGCAAAACACGCGTTTTCACAGGGTGTAGTTTTCGCGCTGATACTCGTAGAGAAACTACATTGAAACTTAAAGTCGAAAGTCGTGTTTACACTATCTGTACAAATCAGTTAGTGATCGATTAGATGCCTACATGAGGCGCTTCAGTCAAAATGTACGTTTTCTGTGTAGAAACAATCAAACCGACTCAAAACATATCAAGCATAAATCATGAAAAGGGTACTGTACGCTTTCTGCAGACCAAACTGCATGAAAATTATACCGTATAGTACGACCTAAATATTTGCATATATATCCACTTTTTTCCGCAATAAAAAATGTAACGCATGGATTGCGTGGAGCTAAATGAATACCCCTTTCTCTTTCTTTGAATATCTTACTAAAATATGGTTTTAGTTTTGCACAAAGCGACAACAATCAGAAATGAAACATTACAGCGTAAAATACATTATTAGAAGATGAAGGAAATGAACTAGGAAAAAATGATCAAAACCCAGAACTCTCCCTTCCCTTCATTCGTCAACATCTTACTTTGTGTTATTGAGCCACGATGTGCTAACATTCTGAACTTCAAGTGAACTTGATCAGCTTTCGTATAAGTGGTGATACATGGGTAGTTTACGTAGTGTTCATCTAAGTAGTATTACATCGCTCAATGAAAGTCACAATGTACGTATTGGACGTGTAAAGCATTCTTGGTTTTTATTTAATGTAATATAATCTGAAAACCTAGCAACACATGTACTATCCGAAATTTTTATCTGTAACACAGAAATGAACATTTTTTATTTGCTTTTTTAATTTCATAAAGAAGTTTCATCTAAACTGGAAATGATGTTCTAACTATTGCAAAGATGGTTAAAAAGATCGTAGGCATTACAAAATTTACAAAAATATTTTAAAACTATCAGGTTACGTCCAAGCTTTATGAGTCGGGTTTAGACATAATTCGGTACCGGTGACTGGGGTGTCATTTCAAAACGACTTCTCTCCAGTTTGGAGTATGCAAAACTAATCCATTTTGCACAGATCTAATGTTTCTAACGCCCTTCTTCAGCTCTTAGACTGATTACTACGTCTTTGCCGTCGGAACCTAAGCATAAACCTATCAGAAAGGTGAGGTGTGTCAAACAGTTAGGGCTTCTGCAGTTGAGTCATAAACTCGTATCGAAGTACAGGGTACTAATGTACTTCGTCAATTCTCTGGGAACGACCGTTGGAGTTCCAATAATTACTCGGAGAAATTAAATTTAAGCTAGTATAAATTAAAAGCTTGGAACACGTTTACAAATGTGTTAGATATTGGGACCTACCAATTCCCGAGAACAACGAAGCAAAGACGATAAATGGTAATTGTCATTAGGCTTCTCTGCATTTTTTGAATCAGCGGCCACGCTCAGACTTTGCTGAGAAGAAAACGAAGTGGACCTTCTCATCCCTCAGCCTTGCGAGCACAGGTTGGCTACTGCATCGCATGGGCATCGTTGCTCTTGTTAGCAAGTGAATCGAATTATGTGCATCCCCTTATTTGGTGCGATTTCTTTATAGTGTCTTTTTCATTACGTGAAGTTAGAAGGCACAGCGTCTTTATGCTTTGGTGTTATGAGAAAGAGATCTATTAAAAGGAATTAACTATGATTAGAAGTCATAAAGTGTGCTATTGTTCTTCCTCTCCATTCTGATCCACGGAAGACATCCGTGACAGTCATCATTCATGAATAGGAATCCTTCGTTTGCTCAAGGCGAGTAATATGGGAGCCTTCTTCAGCTCCTGAATCACTTGCTTGTTGGATATGCACGGGGCAACAACCCGGAAATATTGAGCCGCCAGCCCTCCACATGAATAGTTTCGATTTAAGTCATAGAAAGGAGTAACTAATATTGCTTTGAAACATTGTAACAAAGAAAGCACTACATTCTTTAATACTAGTTTAATTAAAAAAATAAATAAATATTATCTGTATTATACACAGGAGAAGACATTCAGATTTTCAAAATTAAAATTTCTTCGTAAGCAAAATTAGGCTTACTTTGAAGGAACGTGAATCGTCTGCTAGCGTGGGGAGTAAAGAGATCTTCAAGCTCTGGGTGTAAGCTTCGAGTGATGAAAGAATTGGAAACTTGGTGGCGATGGTGTCCTCGCCCTCCGCTTTGACGGCGCGTAGCGTGGCGCCGCGGTGGCCACCCCTGAGGCACTTCCCCCCTCCCCCGCTCTCAAGCCTTTTCAAATTAACTCGGCGGCAGCGGCGGTAGCGCGAGATCGCGGGCGCTGCCAGCAGAGGGCGCTCCGCCACATTAACCGCACATACGGGCCCACCGGCGCCGCCCCGCCCGACCCCACCCCGCCCCGCCCCGCCCCACCCCACCCCTCTCTGCCCCACGCCAAAGCACCTCCTGGCCCCCGAGCCGCAGACACGAGGCATCGCGCTCGACCAAGGTACTGGGCCTCACAGACTTCTTACACAACCACTTGATATCATTCGAAGCAAATGGTGCTCCAACGTACTTCTACAACGTAAGTTACAAGTTTGTAACACTTCAAAGCTTGTTGCTTTGGATGTGTCCATGCAAGTGAACCTTTTTCCCAAAAAACCTCATTCACCTGACTGAATCACAACGTAGATGGACAACCTTAGTCTACAGGAATATTATTAATTAATGGCGAGGCACAGGTCATAAGGCTTGCTTTTCTGTCTGACCACGCACATATTTATATTATTGAGTCTTTACTCAGAATGAACGATCCCAAATTTCCATTCACTTCTGGGAGCGCAAAAGAAAAGACTGACTTCACATACATCTCAATCGATTCAGTAAACCCAGAAAAAAATCAATCAATGTTATTACAACAAAAAAATAGATTCAGGGGTCGAAACACGTTTTTCTTGTAATGAAAATTTGGTAAGCTGTCTTCGTTGGAAGGCGACATAAAATGATGTTTACATGAAGTACGTGTGTAGAGAAAACAGTTCGTCAACATTCCTGGTTTCAAAAAACAGTTTTATTCCCTTTTTTTCAATTTTGATAATAGCAGTAATACTATGTCTTCCTTAGCATTCCACAATCTGGACATTTTTGAGAAATGACCGGGAGCGGTAGCTCAGTGCATTAACTGATGTCACTGCACCGCCTCTGACCGGGAGGTCCTAGGTTCGAGTCTCGACGGCGGCAGGATTTTCGACACTAGCTTTTCAGCTAGGTCGAATTCAGTCGTTGTCTGGAGGAGAATACTAGCGGCTGGCTACTCTGATCGGTAGTTTTCCGTGGTTTCTCCGATCAACACCAGGCAAATGCCGGAGCAGTACCCTAACAAACGGGCCATGGACCGCGCGCGATCTTTCCTTCTTCTTCCTTGTCTTATCCTCTCCACTTATAGTAACATGAACTACACTACCACACATTCCGGGAGACCGGTCGAGAGCTGAGAGCTTGTCCCAGCTGGGGCGGTGCCCAGCTGGTGGCAGAGTCCTGCTTAGGGGGAAACCCCGCTAGCCGACGGTAGGTTGGCGCCGGATCTCGCCATCCAGTGGGGGAAGATCACCGCCATCTCCCGAAGGAAAACATACACTACACTTATGGAACTAATGACCTAAGCTGTTGACGCACCCGGAATCACTAACCAACCAACCAACATTCCACATCAGTCTATGTGGTTCATCTTCTGCATTCCGAATTCGCAGAAGGTGTTGGAGTGGCAGGATCGCGGGGGCGGAGCGGCACTGACAGCGACGTTTCGAGAAGCGGCCGGGGCCGCCCTTGCGCCGACACCTGCGAGCACGGCGCCAGCGGAACATAATGGCCGTCCGCGACCCCTGTCCGCCCGCCCGCTTCAAAGCGCCCTCGCTCGAAAGTCGCGAGGGAAACCCGCGCCGCGGGAGGCGACACGCCCCCTCCGCCCCCCAGCCCCCCGGGCCCCCTCGCGCGGCACCTGCGGCGCAGAGCGACATCTGAAACGCGCCGCCCGCCGCAGCCGCTTTGTGCAAGACGAGGCAAAATCCTGCGTCGGGCCTTTTGTGAGGCCGGAGCCCCCAAGCTCCGCCAATGATTTGTTGCCACACAGGATTCATATTTATTTTACCCAGGGCGCTGGCCATTGAGGCGAGCGGCGTTTTCGGCCTGCCACAAAGACGTCACGCGGCTCCTCGCGCGGCGACTCCACTGGGAGTCAATGAAAAAGCACTCGCGGCGCGGGGAGCACTTCGCCACTTGGTAGTCCGAGTAGTACTCGTTGCAGTTGAGCAGTTGGTGGTGGACGTGGCGATGGAGGCGGAGGGGGCGCTGACAAAGGGTGTACGCAGGTACTTGCGGGGAATTTGTTGCCGGAGACGATGGCGATGTACAAGTGTTGGTTGCCGAGACGGCAAATGACAGTGCAGGCGCCCGTGGCGATAAAGCAAGGGTTGCGGCGGTGAGATCTCGTGCCCCTCTCTCACCGACAGCCAACGCGCGCGGAAGTCTAAAGGCGTGTTCAGACATTCAGCATTTGCCGAGCAGCGAGCTACTAATCGCCCAATTCTGACCAGCTGATGTTTTCGTCGAATGCTCGCTTCCTTTGAAGAGTCCTCAAGACCGACACGCGGTGAGTAGGACCAGCAACGAATGTTTGTCACTCAGCAAATAGCAAGCAACTTATCAACACTACTCGGGATTCGGCGAGCGGTTATTCGCTACCCGCCGAATAATGAATGTGTAGAGCCGCCTTTACACACGCCTCCCAACCATCCTGCCGTCTATGACGTCTGAAGCATCCTATCCCAAAAGAATGTGCAACATAATTGAATCGTTTATTCCAGAATCCCGGCAAACGCCAAATTTGTCATGTCGAAAAAATTGAGAATAAGTATCCCAGTTTCTCCGATTTCAAAATATTTTTTAATATTAAAGCAGTTAAGAAATGAATATTTTTCAGGTAAATATGGAATAAGCGATGTGTCTATCCTTATGGTACAATATTCCACCACTAAAGCGGTTTTTTTTTAAATTTTGGCGTTTGACGGGTTTCTGAAATAAACGATTCAATTAATCTTGCACATCTCATACGCACGGACCCATAAGAGACCTCTTAAAAAAGTTTCACTGTTCTTCCTTTTCTAACAAGCAATACGTATCACAACTTGTGGTGTGTTAAGTAAATGACACGAAGTATCGCACGACGAATGATATAGTTGTACAAGGCAAAATACATCAACAATGCATCTAACAGAATCGAATCGCGCGTCAAGATGGCGCCGGCGTTGCCAGAGGGCGTGGCCTCTTCCTCGCAAGGCGTCGGGCGCGGCGTCGCGGGCGGGCGGACGGGCGGGCGGGCGGGCGACGGGGTGGGCGTGTGCCGGCGTTTAGGCGCAATTAGCGTCGACGCGAAGCAAACGGAGCGCGACCGCCCGGCGCCGCCGCCCACGCCGCCCGACGCGACGCGACACGACGCGACGCGACGCGACGCCCCGGGCACCACGACGCCAGGCCACGCCGCGCCCTTCCGGCGCCGCAAAAACCCTCAACACGTGGCGGCGGGCGAGCCCCTCCACGGGCGGCAGGGAGCGCGAGAGACGCTCTTCGCCTCGCAACGGCATCCCCACTCGCACTCCAGCAGCCACGGTCGCCTGTTGAGAACGCCGGCGGAGCTCGAGACAAAGTGACTTGTCGTCGTTATTCCTGGCTTCTCCAATTTTTGTCCATCCGCAAACCCATTCATTACATGTATAACTGACAAACGGACTTTGATAATTAAAATGAAATCTAGTTGTCCTAACATTATCATACAACTTATTTGTCATTTTATTGACCTGCCAAGATCAAATCAAGGACGATGGATGGTAGAAGTTGTAATATATATATATATATATATATATATATATATATATATATATATATATATATATATATATCAAAAACGCTTTTGCACACTTGTGAATCATTCGAGAAGCATCTTTCAGGACTTAAGAAAATGGATCACCTTGAGGGGACCTCGGGATTTGACTTCTTTGAGAGAGCTTGAACCCTTCACGTTGGATGCCTTGAGGGCCCAATGGGTGAAGCTCCGTCGGCGGCCGTGGCGCGAAATAGGCGCACGTTGTGTGTGGCGCCAAACAGTCGCCACCCCAATCCTGTCCCGCCAGCCACTCTTTCGCCATGGTTCCGCCTCCAGCCCTTCCCTCCCCGCCATCAGCCCTCCCCATATCGCCCATCCCTCACACGCCTCCGCCTCCAGCCGACCCCGCCCTGCCCATCCCTCGCCAGCGCCTCGTCCGCCCGTCCGCCCGCCCGCCGGCCTTCCCAGAAGCGGAGCCGCGGGGCGATTCCATGGGCGAGCTGCGGGACGCTCCAGCGCCGGCGGCCGAGGGGCTCCTAATGAGCTGCTAATTGAGACGAAAGCGAACGCGAGCGAGGAGGCGGCAATTGGCTGATGCGCCCCCTGCAGCGCTTTGTCTCCTCCGCGAAGGCTCCGGACGAATATCATGCGACGCTCCACGGCCTACTGGACAATTTTGCACCATCACGAAACACCGAATCAGTGCTAGTTGACTCTAAGCAAATTGAACGACACAACGAATCGTCGAGCTCCATGTATTCCGCAAAGGAAACAAAAATGCTCTCAAACTTTCATTTTGATTATCTATTACTGGTAGAGAGCAGAGAACTGTGACTGAGAGTGTTATTACGGTCCCTGAAGGGGCTCGTGGGAATCCAAACTTGAGGGCGGTCTAGCGCCAAACAAGGAAATTCTACAAATTCAGTCCTTGTACGAGTATATGATGGATTGACACATTTGCAAGGCGCAAGAATTCGTGAACTAAAATATTTGAATCATTTATGATTTTATCGCACACAAGAAATTCATCTCATTAATTTACTTTTAAATCTTTGAGCATACACCAGCCACTGCATGAACATTTCAATAAAACTGTTTATCCTAGTTATCATTGTCATTATAAATCTAGTGGTGCTACAGTATCATGAACATTTTCGCATTATTAGTCGTATATATGAACAAGAATTACTATGAAAATGATCAATATTTATCCACTTTTTTGTTACCAGTGCTCCGAAATGCGAGTTTTTCTGACGGAAAATCATCACTTCGCGTCGCAGCATTACAATACTTTCTCCTTAGTCCATAAGTAGTGAGTGGGCGGGGAACTGTAAATAGATCCATTATTGTTGGGCGGAGGGAAGCGCAATGTGTGTGGGGGGACCACCTCGGGGCCGGGACTCGGGTGGCGCCGTGCCTGGCGGGGGAGGGTGAGTGATGGTGGTTGGCGCGTCGGAAGACAACCGCGACGCAGCCTTAATTACTTGTCATCGCGCCCGCCGCCCCCGCCGCCGCCGCCGCGGGCGCGTCGCCAGGAGCCGCCGCGCGCTCGCGCCCTCGCGACGCGCGGGCTCGTTATCTCGAGGACATCGCAGCCGAAGAGGAGCATTCCGCGGCAGATGCGACAAATTTCTCGGGAAGAATATGACGGTAACGTTTCAACAGCTGCGGAATACGCGTACGGCGGAGGGGGGAGGCCAGACGTCGCTTCCTGTAGAGGACAAAACGCACGAAGCCTCTCCCACTGTCTGGCGTAGAAATGAACTCTTCAACACAGTGTTATTTTAAACGAGATTTTTTGTCCATTTCTGTATTTGGCTGGTTCCAGCTAGACCTTACGGTCAATTGGAGTGCTTTCAAATTATTTTATTGAAACTGCTCTGCGAACGGTAAATCTGTATTATTTGCATCTAACTTAGATGTACGAAACTTTAAGTGTATAAAGTTTCGAAGACAAGACACATTTATAAATACGTAGATTAGGGTGGGACACCGAAGAACACATCACTCAAAACTGACAAAATAGAATTTAATGTCAAGTACCTCATTAACATCAAATCTAATCTCTGACAAAGAGAACTATCAATTATAGTGTGATATTGTGGGCGTCATTCAAAATATCATATTTATAACTCAATGGCATAATGTGAAAAAATATTTCCTGTTCGCTGTATGTGAAACGCGCTTCCTGTCCGTGTCGTTGGCGCCCGCGAGAAAAGCGAAGGGGCGCGCGCGGGGGAGGCTTGCAAGCACGCGAGCGCCGAGGGGCGGGGGGGGGGGAGGGGCATGGGCTATATTTGTCAGACTGACCCACATTCACTCAGCGCTCCTCCTCAGGGGCGACTCGCAGGGCCTCTGCTGAGGGGCAAATGATGCACCCCCTTGACATTTCATTGTTTTACGCGGGGTAGAAAATATAACCCGCAAATTCCTGTTTTAACACTGTAAATTATTATTATTATTATTATTATTATTATTATTATTATTATTATTATTATTGTTATTATTATTATTATTCCTTTAAAACAAAACACTCTTATTACATTTTTGCTTATATGCTAAATGATTTATCAACAGTTTCAGAAATAAAAGTTGAAAAGATTATTTAGTTATTTTCTCACAGTCTATGGTAATAATGTTCTCGCTTTTAATTATTAATTCCCATTAGAGAACATTTGATATAGTTTTTAGTTCCGTCTAAAGTGAATTCTTAATCTGTAAATTTTTTGACAACGATACGGATGAATATCATGAGAAATGAAGCTAATGTTAAATCCATTGAGATATATTTATTTTCCCGAAGAAATTCCCTCAAAGATCTAATTAATGTACTACTCATGTAGTAAATATTATGCAATGGAATTTTTTCTCCATTCGTGGAAAATGTTTCCATGACAGTGGCGCACCCGTGGGGCCAGATCTCTTGGGTCTGAACCCCACCCGATTGCCCCTCCTCGCACCGAAGTCGACGGCACATAATACAAATTTACTTTTTACTAAGTTGCTATAATTACGAAAATCTTTCAGTACATCAATTGAATAACTTAGATATACATATAAATCAATAAACAAAAATAAATTTTAAACTCAGCATAAATGAAAAATGCTTTATTGGTAAACGTCAGGTTGGCTAGATACTACAACGATAAACTCCCTAGAAAAATCGTGATTGCGTTACTCCTCTATCTAAGAAATTGAAGGGAATGAAAACTAGCGAAAGAGCTCGGCATACAGAAACTCTCCTCCTAGAGCTAATACTCAGCAACTACTTATATTTTTTTAAGTGACAATATTAGTTAAAGATCTCAAATTCATGGATACATTTCGTTGAGAAAGAAATAGTATCCGTGTTTATTATTGTAGGTGTGAGTGAGGTTAGAAAAATATTTCAACTTTTTCAAGTTTCAACATTTCAGAGATTTTAATGAAAATTCATATCTGTACTGTATTTATAAATATTCTTTCCTCTATTCAAATAAAAAATTTCAAGAAAAGAATGTACACATTTGCCAGAAAATTTTGAAAATATCGCAAATGCTCCAAGTAAAGTAGCCACAAAAATGAAAATGTCTTAATGATCTCCAGAACGGCACAACTAGAGGTTACTCCTGACATATTTACCAAGTTTCGATTTAAGTGCTTCTAATCTGACAGACCTACGCGTGACAGATATTCACATCCATACACCCATTCCCACACAAATACACCCAATTTTCGGGTACTAAGGTGCGTGTACCTCCAAGCCACCTGCATCAGTCTTAACGGTCTTTGGAACAGCATTAATAGACGTAATTAGCTTTCCATTTACTGAGTGGGTAAATTATACACACCTTATATTTTAAAAATACATTGATTGTTTTAAAATATAATGGTGATACTTCATGTATTTGTCCACCAACTGCCAAGTAGTCAGATAACACTTAGCGGTTTGTTTTCTATGTATTTAATATATTAAATACTTCAATATGTTAGTGGATCATTTTGTATCCACTTACAGTAGTAACTGTTGATTCCAATTTTGGATTCAAAATATTAAACTTACTTGTTGGCAAGTTTGAATCAACACGTTTAAAATATATTTGGTTTAATTCAAGTTTAGTGAACTGTTGACTACTCACAGACGAAGCTACAGAGTTGTAAAGTAGTTCCTAATACAGTCGGAGAGAATGCAAGTCAAAACATATTACAAGAGGAACTAAACGGACAGATAACAGTATTTTTGTTTTTTAATTAATATAAAATTACCTTCAAATGTGACTAAATACATCCTCAATCTGTACAATCATTTCCTTGTAGTCATGAAAATCTTATAAAAAGGTTCTTGTTTTGAAGAGAGTAGTGGCTCCAAAGTGGGCCCGTGTACGCACCTGGATGACGCGCATGGGCAGGCCGGTCTCCTTGGCGAGCTGCTCGCGGATGTGGCGCGTGGGCTTGGGCGTCTGCGAGAAGGCGTTCTTCAGGATCTCCAGCTGCTTGGCCTTGATGGTGGTGCGCGGGCCGCGCCGCTTGGAGCCCGCGTTGCCGTCGTCGGGGCTCTTGTTCTCCGTCTGCGAGTCGCGCGTCTCGGGATCCCCGTCCAGCGACCCTGCCGCACACACGCACTCCAAAGTGTAAACATTTCATCAATTCAAACACCGAATAGACATATAACAGATTCTTACATTATTATTACTATTTCTTTTATTCATGAAAGGGCCCTTTTTAACTACTAAGGTCATGCAGCGACCATAGTAAGTGATGTTGGCTTTGTAATAAGAGGATAAAGGTAACAGTAGCGGAACTCGCATACTCATATACGGACACACACAAACATCCATGCCCCCGGCGGGATTCGAACTCGCGTCCCTTCAGATACGTGGCACCCGCGGCACTTCTTAGCAATCTCGACTATCCAGGCCGACATTATTACTGTTAATATTCTGAAATAAGCAGAAAATCATTTATCATTATTTGTCGATGTATTCCGTTTCTCTCAAAGCTCGAACCTTCGAATTGATGTGTTTTTCGTTCGTAAGCTGATGAGATGCCCACCCTTTCTAGTTTTGTTACGGTAATTCAAAAATACATACGCATTATTTTATCTTCTTGAGAATCTTTTTGTAACAATTAATACGACTTATTAACAGTCCACTGAGTTAAACAATTTATTTCGATTTCCCTTCTACTCCTAACTTGATGAGTCTCACAAAGATACTTTCACTACATTTGAGTAAAATCTCGAAGATATATCAAATGTAATCACTTGATATATTTCTGATTAATTTTAAATCCACGTCTATTTTGAAATTAATAAATTTAATCACACAAATATTGTGACTGTTTCTTTTTTATCAACTCCCTCCTCTCTCGTTTTCACTTCTGTCTTACATATTTGTGAGAAACCCTTTCCTCTAATTGCGTACGCATTTTTTTTATTGATCTCTTGTTGATTATGTACTATTGTATTACAATTTTGGAAGTGGCCAGTCGGAAGAGCACGCGAAATGGCCTGAGCCTCGACACTAATATACAGGCAAAGGTGGCTCAGGGCATCAATTGATGTCACTGCAGTGCCTCTGACTGAGATGTTCTAGAGTTCGAGTGCCGAAGGCAGTAGGATGTTCAACACTAGCTTGTCAGCTACGTCGAATTCAGTCGCTGTGTGGAGGAGAATTCTAGCGGCTGTTTACTCTGATCGGAAGTCTTCCGTGGTTTCTCCGTGCTTGGAGTTTGTCCTGCCGGGGCGATGACAGGCTGGTGGGAGGTACCTGGTTGGGAAAAATCCCCGTAAGCCGACATGGGTCGGTACTAGATCTCGCCATCCAGTGGGGAAATATTACCGCCACCTCCCGAGATAAAAAATAAGGCCTACATTTACGGCACCAATGACTTCAGCAGTTGACGCGTCCGGGAACACCAATCAAACAATTAACACCAATAAAAATATTTATTTATTTACTCCTCAACGTTCTGTTCTTTTTCGATCCATTCTTTCTTCATACAGGGTTATTACGATCTACACAAATCTGGAAATTCTGAAAGACATAGGTGCCATTTTTTTTCAAAAATGACTTTCGCCTAGCAAACGAATGTTTGTCCCGACGCCAAGGCGCTGTAAATAGCGGTCGGTTCCATTGTTGCCAGGTTAGTGTTTTCCAAGTAAATGTAGTTTTTTTGGTCTTAAGTGGATTTTTAGGGGTCCAGTATAATGAATTCCCTCGTTTAAAATTGTTGTTTGTCACAACCACTCACAAAGATTGGAAGAAGAAGGATGAAAACCAACTAATCACACAGCAATAAACAAATAATAAAAGCAACGATTTCAGTTGAAGAAACGTTTTATAAAGAGTTATTATTATGTCCTTTTCAGTCATTACAATGAATGAGACAAACATACCTCTTAAATTTTATAACTCGTACACAGTGTGAAACTCCTTAAAACAAAACTTACACAATGTGTGTATAATATACACTGTATATACGCACATCTTTATATAAATAGTTGTCATATATATTTTTATGCGGGTTGATATTGAAAAATATCATCAAATTAAATTAATAATATTTTTCGTATATATTTCATTTCCGTATCTCCTCATGTATTTTAAACATGAAGTATTCAATTTTTGAATTTGGTTTTTTGACGTTTTCGTGGTTTGCTCATCTCTTTCTAGTGGGAAAGTATTAAGACCTCCTGACAACACTGGCCTGTGCCCACGCCTCAACATGATGTTTCTTCCGTTTGTCAGCAAATGAAGCCGATATGTTCCCTCAGCGAGACAGTGCTAAAGGACAATTGCTGTCATGTTCTGTTTAGTAATATTAGAGTAGCATTTAATTTAATAAGAGCTGGGATATGAAAACCTCACGTTTTCAAAAGGTTGTGGTCTGTTGGTTGATTGGTCTGAAGGGGTCTCTGAAGGTCATTATTTCCGTAAGTGCAGGGCATATTTATAGAGGGAGGAGGCGTAGATCTCTCGTTCGATGGCGAGATCCAAAGCCGACCTACACGTTGGCTAGCTTTTGTTCTTGTTGTTGTTGTTTTCCCAACCAGGCATCCCCCACCAGCGGGGCTCCGACCCAGCCGAGACACGCTCTAAGCTCCAGACTCCTCTCCCAACATGTGTGGACCACACAAGACGGGAAGAAGTGAAGATTGGACGAAAAGAGGAAGATAGAGGAAAGATCGCGCGCGGTTCGTGACCCGCTTGTTAGGATACTGCTCCGACATTCGCCTAATGTTGATCGAAAAAAACAAAAACACGGATAAATACCAATTAGAGCAGCCGACCGGCAGACAATTCTTCTCCAGACAGACACTGAATTTGACCTACCTATCTAGCTAGTGTCGAAAATCCTACTACCGTCGGGACTGGAATCCTAGAACCTCCCGTTCAGAGGCACTGCAGTGATATCAATGGAAGTCCTAAGCTACTATACCTCTTTGGTGCTCCTTTGACATAACACCCTTTCATGTCTCTTCACCATATCAAATACATTTGTCCGAAAATGGCCAAATGCAATTTTTTTTGTCTTGCACGAAGGTGGCAATTATTTAAATTATTAATTTAAATATTTGATTTAAATTATTTAAACGATTAAATTATTTAAATTATACTATATAAATAATGTTTATCAAATTGTTTAATATCGCTTATATAAATAACAAAAGGTTTTATATACTAACTTTCACATTCGTTTTTCCAAATTGTCCTTTTTGATAACTTTTTTACTGTTACATTGCACTAATAAATTAATTATAAAATAAGATTACCGAATTAATTTTGTGCCCTTCTTAGATAATATTTGGAACTCAAAGATTCTCTAAGGAAACTAGGTCTACCGGTGCCCCGGCATCCTCCTCTATCCTGGTCGAATTTATCTGCAATCATCTTTGGCAATCTACCACTATTTGCCTTTTGAAAGACTTTATTACATCTTAATTTTTCTCTAGTAATTGCTACCTCGACACTAATTAATTTTGTTATCAGTGTATTAATTTTTGCTACTTTAATTTCCAAAAGTCATTTCCGTATATCTTAGACATCCGGCAAGGAACTTCGCATTGCAGAGCAGTGTACGTGTCAGCACTAAATCACCCATTATGACTGTTGCACTGACCACGAGATAACTATTTCTTAATATTGCACTGAACGTCTAGTATTTCTTGCTTCCCGTAAATGTCCATCGCCAACAGAAGTACATGAAAATTCACTATTTCAATTTTGCAGAGAATTTTCCAAGCGATTCAGCCGTTTCCTCGGAGAGTTGTTTATTCCATAGTCATGTTCCTTAAGCACGCTCGTCAGCCGCTTGGATCCGAAGCGGCCGAAGTCTTTTACATTCCAGGCAGTGGCTTCCTCGGCGACGCGGCGCGGCGCGGCGCGCCGAGGCGGACGGGCGTTTTCCTGGAATCGGCGCGCGGACGAGGAGGGGGAGGGGCAAGGAGAGGGGGAGGGGAAGGGGCACGCGTGCCGCGCAAATGTCAGGGCGAGGGGGCGCGTTCATAAATTAAGCTTCGTGGCGTTTCGGCGACCCTCCCTCACGCTCTGCGGCGACGAAGGGAATGCAAGGAACGGATCGGGGCCGCTGCATTCACACAAACCCCACACAGTTGATGCTCCTGACAAGGGAATGGTCAGTCGCGTTATGTCGATACCCGACCTGGAGAGGTGGATCAGTACATCAACTGATGGCTCTGCGGTACCTCTGCCCGAGAGGTCGTAGGTTCGAGCCCAGAAGGCCACGAGTTTTGGCACTAGCTTGTCAGCTAGACCGAGATGGGTCGCTGTCTGGGGGAGAATTCTAGCAGCCGGCTGCTGTGATCGGTAGTTTTTCGTGGTTTCTCCGATTAACACCAGGCGAATCCGGGAGCAGTACCCTAACAAACGGACCACGGACCGCGCGCAATTTTTCCTTCCTCTTCCTTGTCCTATCCTCACCCCTTGCTCACACATTTACACTATCATGCACTACAGTACTATACATGCCGGGAGACCGGTCGGGGGCTTAGAGTTTGTTCCGGATGGGGCAGTGCCCCGCTGGAGAGAGATACCTAGTTGGGGAAACCCCGCTAATCGACTATAGGTCGGCGCCAGATCCAGTGGGGGAAGATCAGCGCGACCTCCCGATGAAAAAAAATGCACTTCACTTACTGGCATCAGTAGTTGACGCGCCAGAATCACTAACAATCAATCAATGGAGACCCGACTTAATTGTTTTTCGGTGATACTGAATATCATCTGTGAATCATACTCACAATTTGAGTTGGCGAAACAATCTAGAAGTTTCACAAAAAAAAATACGATGAGAATGGTTATGACACTGATTTATAGAATGTGGGTGGAAATAAACGCAAGGAGTTGGAGTGTTTCAGAGATTGTGATATCTTCTGGTAAGCCTTCGCCTTAGTGGGTGTAATGTTAAATTTAGTAAGTTAATTATGTATAGTAATTCTAAAAAATTACGAAAAACGATCACTTGTTCAAGAATTGATATTAGAAAACCCGAATGTCTTTTATAGCCCCGATGAAGACGCAATACAATGTCGAAACGTTGGCCAGTAGACTGAGTTAAATGACCTAAACTCATGATATATATGGCAACTTTAAAAAATGATATCGAGGTTTAGCGAGAGGTAGTGGAGTTGCGGGTCCAGCCTTCACAAGGTATCTCCAACTCACAACTCGCCTGCGCGACTGAACTTCTGTTGCCTGAAGTCAGAGCAGGGCTGCATCAGGACACATTTCAAGCGCCAAAACGACATGAAAACTATGTTTCATACATTTTTTCTAACTTTCCGTTTGTTTCGGCAGCTTAAGTTTTGCATTTAAATCGCATATGACGTTAACAACCACTGGAAAAAATCAAGGTAGGTATCGATATGACACGAGAGAAAATACAAATGTAAGATCCTCATACCCTAAAGATATGTTTACCTAAGAACTTGAAACGGTGCCTGGCAGAGCAAACAATGGAGCGACTGCCCTTGAGGTTTCGTGAGTTAGACTTCCCTCGACAGAGAATGTTTAGTGTTTCCAAGAGCATCTACCTCTCCGGTCGATAATTTCGAGTGTAGTACAAGTTGTAGTCGGGAGGCAGTGATGTTACTTCCTCGCTTGAAAGTGTGATACGGCGCCGACTTACGAATCGGTTGATTTTTGGACCGGTCAATCATATCGTGTTTCCGGACTCGTCAGCTGCTATGGCCATTAGTCCCGTAATTGTAGTGCATGTTTTACAAGGATGTAACTATTCTTCCTCTGTTAGATGGTGAGATCCGGCGTCAATTTAAACTCATGCTTACGGGATGTTCCTCATCCAGGCAGTTCCAGCAAGTCCCCACTTGCTAAGTAAGTTTAGTACTAAGTTAAGCTAAGTAAGTTACCGCCCCTGCCGGGAATGCTCCCAACTGGACTCATAACATGTGTCCTAATTTGAAGCATATAAAATCGCGCGCGGTCTGTGGCGTGTTTGTTAGGATACAGCTCCGGCACTCGATTTGTGTTGCTCGGAGAACCCACAGAATTCTACCGATCAGAGCAGTCGGCCGCTAGAATTCTCTTCCAGACCGCGGCTTAATTCTACCTAGTTATCTAACTAGTATCGAAAATAGTGCCACCGTCGGCATTCAAATCCTAGAACCTCCCGGTCAGAGGTACTAATCAATTATTACCCTGAGTCTCTTCAGCTGTACCTACACGTCGAGTTGCGGAGTTTTCCTCCCACAACGGAGCACTTCCCCTGCTGGAACAAGCTCCAATTCCCTACTGGTCAAGGGTAGGTGGAAAGGGGGAAGGAGGAAGCAACAACGAGGAAGGGACCCGCGGTCATTGACCCGTTTCATGAGATACTGCTCCGGCATTCGCCTGATGTTGAACGGAGAAACCACGGAGAAGTACCAATCAAAGGAGCCGTCCTCTTGAATCCTCTTCCAAACAGCAACTGAATTCAACCCAGTTATCTATTTAGTGTCGAAAATTCCCCACCGTGCCGAAACCACACGACCACCCGCCCGAGACGCTGCAGCGCATGTTGTCACTGAGACACCTCAGCCTGTGAGTTCTCAGAATGACTTCCACGCTTGAGCCAGCTATTTCGTTGTCCACAAGCCATAAATTCACTTCCACATATTACGACCGCGTAGTCAAACTGGAACCGCTTCTCTCTTCTCAGATGCAGCCGGCGTGTGACTATGCTTCATCGCCTGGGGGCGCCTACGCTAGTTTTCCAAACAGTTAAAAATATTTAATGTATAAAAGTTGAAGTCGATATTGTGGATTGGCAAACAAATAAGACTTTCTTTCAAATTCGAGATTAGTTCTAACCTAATCAATCCATTTAGTCAACTGAGTCGGATAGTTTCTACAGAATGAGTTTTCAAAAAGTGCGTCCTTTTTGGCAAATGCAACTAGTGAAATTGACATTTCAATTGATTTTCCTTGTAAAAGAAGTTTATATTTTTTTCTACAATTAAACCAAGAGATAAATATAATCAAATGCAAAACTGAAAAGATTATATAACTAGTGGTGCTAAAACAGTACTAGTTTCTCGATTGTATTTTCATACACAGTTACACGAAGGGGACGCAAAGTTTCGAAAAGTCGATCATGACCTTATTTCAAATTCTATCTTTAAGGGACAGATATTATTAAGAGAAAAAATCGATCATTAATATTTTAGTTGTAGGATGACGCCGAAAAATTTTGAATTTTTGCAATTTTCGAAAAATCAGTCTTCAACGAAAATGAGACTTGCACCTTTTTTCCCTTAAATGTCCTTCATATTGTCCAACAATAAAATTTAATCAAATTAATTTAATCGAGGATCTACAAAAAATGTCTTCTTGCTACATCATGTGTTAGAATTTTTTTCTGAATGTAGCATCTGGATTTATCTCCTTTTTCGTTACCAGGGTCATGTAATGCAGAGTTTTTCTGCCGAAAATTCACTGTTTCTTCGCGCAGAACTACATAACTGTCTCTCTACCGATGTAGCAGTAGCGAAAAAGTAAAAAAATATAACATAATTATTGCTCTCTATCAGTAAACAGGTATGTAAACATAAAATAATTTCAACTTCCTCCGACGTCTGCCTTTTTAATTCAGTTAGAGTAACTTTCGATATTATATTTGTTGGCAATGGAACTGGCGTCACTGGTCACTGTTCCTCCTGTCCTTTTCCTACTCTGGTGCAGTACGATTGCCTTTACATTATTACTAGTACTGCTATTTTACAAGGTTGAGACTCATTATCAACTTCCCTCTAACGTACATTATTTCATATACAACAGAGGAAAATTCATTGATTTAGTAATAGAAGTTAAATTGTGACTACAGTTCATAAAACTGTGCCATCATTGACGTACGGAATTTCTCAATAATGACTCTACTAATAATTTCGATAACGTATGTGTGAAAATTTGTAATTGATCAACAATATTGTATGATGTTTAAATGTGATAAATATGCTGTTTGAGCGTATTTATTTTAAATTTTTATTATTTATTATTTTAACTATTTATTGTAAAAGTAATTAAATATTTGCTTTTAACTGAGTTATCTTGTTGTAAATGGGCTCTTGAAGCGAATTAAATTTGAGTTATCACAGCTCACAATACATTAGAAAATAATAGAGAATGTATTATAATTACAATATTATTATTGTTATTATTATTATTATTATTATTATTATTATTATTATTTTACTTCTCTACTTCTCAAGAAATGTCGGAGCATTCCTGCTCAAGACACAACTTGTCTGGACAAAAAGATGGAGTTGCTTCAATGAAGAGCTTCCTCATACAGGTTTCTAACATCTTTCATATTGTCCTTCATTAATGATGATTTTGGTGATGTCTTTACTTTTTTAGCCCTTCATCCACATCATTCAAGACTTAAAAACTATCTGGCGTTGCTTTCCGTACCTAATAAAGTGGCCTTTTGCATAGTTCTGAGATATTTTTCTTGTAGCCTCACACTTTTTCCAGCCTTCTGCCAATTCTTCGTAACTACACTAATTGCCGATACTACGTATGACAGGTATAACCTCCACTCTCTGCAATGTGTACATATCCTTCAACTCAACAGCTAGTGGCTGGTATTTTCGTTTTTTATCATCAGCAATTAACATTGGTTGTCGTCTGTAGGGACTGAGACATAAATAATCATTACTGTTTTCGCTATTTTATCAAATAAAACTGCCTGGTCTGTTTGCTTCAACAGTCCTGTCGGAAATCAAGGCCCAAATCTCTGCGCAATTCACCGTAACATTCAACAATAACAAAGCCAAAGTTAACTTCCAAAAAATAGAAGACTACAGAAAAGCAATTCAGTATTTCATTAAAACCGAAAAACAATTTCACACATACAAGGACCCAACCAATAAAAAGTTCTCGGTGGTTTTCAAAAACATTCACCCCTCCATCACCCAAGAGGAAATATATAACGACCTGAAGGAACAATACTCTTCCCTAAATAGTATCACCAGACTACATAAAGATAATCAGCCCATCCCAGTGGTAGCCGCAGAGTTTTCCGGTGAACAATCGATTGACTTAATCCTCCGTACCAGCCAAATCTGCAATCTAAAAGTTAAAGTTGAAAGAAGACGGAAAACAATTGGAATAATTCAGTGCCTTCGTTGTCTAGACTTTGGACATTCTAAAAATAATTGTTACAAACAAATCGCCTGTATTCATTGTGCCGAGAATCATTACTCAGTAAACTGCCCCAGTCTGAACCAACCTCCGAAATGCAGAAACTGCGATGGGACTCACCGTGCGGATATCCGTACGAATGAATGCCAGTACTTTAAAAATATTTCGGAAAATAAAACTAGAATGCCCCCAAACCCCTCGTCAAATACGAGAACCAACAAATCAACTCCACCCTCACCGGCGCCCCCACCACCGCCCCCACCTCAAAACGTCCGCCATTTCCCTAGACTCCATAGAACTGCCAACATACCAAATTTCACCCATGAATCAGCATTTAATCGTCCGCCAAATAATATCCCACCATATGTCCCAAACCACAATCCACATACTAGTCTCCCCCAAAATAACCTTCTGAACACACCATTCATTCATAATATTATCAATCACATAATAACCCATATAATCAACATCATAAATTCAGTCATCCCAACTATTATTCAAAACATACAACAAGCAATTACTTCTAATTTTAGTTTCTCCAATGGCTCAAAATAATTCAAATCATAAATTAATCCTAATGAACTGGAACGCATGTGGCATCAGCAATAAAAAAAACGAACTCCATTTCTTTCTCCAAACACACAATGTCGACATTGCATGTATCACTGAGACCCATTTAAAACCTCCAGCCACTTTTAAACTACCAGGCTATAATACAGTAAGGAAGGATAGGGCTAACGCTTCAGGCGGCGGAGTTATCATACTCATTAAAAACACTATCGCCTACTTCGAAGAAAACTCAACACCCATCAATGGCATTGAAACAATAGCAGTTTCACTTACCTACAGCAACCCAAAACTTACTATCATTGCCGCTTATAAACCCCCCAACATAAGAACAAATTTTGCAGGTCTGAACATCTTACTTTCGCGTTATTCATCTTACATTCTTTTAGGAGATCTAAATGCTAAACATGTGCAATGGGGGTGCAGAGTCACCAACGCAGCAGGTGCCCAACTTCTAAACTATATCGTAACAAACAGAATTAGTTTGTTCGCACCTCCAGAACCAACCTATTATCCTTATGATCCAATCAAGCTTCCTGATATACTAGACATAGGATTAACAAACATTAATAGCAATTTTCACTCAACTCCGCATTTTGAACTAGACTCCGATCACCTTCCAGTCTTAATTTCTACAGATCAAATCCCCCCACCCCATTCACCCATTCCGGCATTAAATACTTACAACTTAAATTGGTCCAAATTCAAAAACATAATGCAAAACCAAATTCCCAATTTTAAAATACTAAACTCTCCACCGGAAATAGACCAAGCAATAACGCAACTAAATAATATAATAATCAACACAATTAGCAAACTTAATCCTGAACGTCCGAACACCCTTCGAAAACACACATCAAATAAACTACCGAAAAGCATTATCAAAATCATAGAAACTAAAAATAAAACTAGAAGGTTATGGATGGCACTTAGAATTCCCTCAATTAAAAAAGAACTAAATACACTAACCAAAATCAGTAAAAAAGCTCTAGAACACTATAAACAAACTAAATACAATAATATCATTCATTCATTAAATACACGAAATAACTCTCTCTGGAATTTCACTAAAAGTATACTCGGAAAAAAAACCATAATCCCACCACTAGCTACTCCAAATGGAAAAAAATACGCTACCGCCGATAAAACGGAAGTATTAGCCGACCACTTCGCATCAACTTTCACACCAAACATCACACCTCCTCTTCCAGATCACACCCACATCCAACAATTTGCGAATTCCCCGAATTTCAACGTACCACAAAAAATTAAGTATATCTCTCCACATGAAACTCTAAAAGTTATCAAATCCCTTCCCAATAAAAAAGCTCCCGGCCACGATAAAATAAATAATATAATTCTCAAAAACCTACCCAATCCTGCCATAGCTTTCATTGTAAACATATATAATTCATCTTTAAGAACTGGCTACTACCCTACTACCTGGAAACATTCTATCATCCTCCCGATTCCCAAACCTAATAAGAATCATAGCATCCCCGATAACTACAGACCCATAAGCCTCCTCCCCACTTTAGCAAAAATATTCGAGAAATTAATTCTAACAAGATTAAACAACTATATTAAAAAAATTCACCTCATACCTTTCTACCAATTCGGATTCACTAATAAACTATCCACAGCACACCAACTGCTGCGTATTTCAGAAAATCTCCATTCCTCCTTTCAAAAAAAAACAATATTCAATAGCAGTTTTCATGGACATCGCTAAAGCTTTCGACAGGGTATGGCATGAAGGCTTAATTTATAAAATTTTATCTATAGGCACCCCTATATACCTTTTCAAAATTATTAAAAGCTTTCTCACAAATAGAACTTTCTCAGTTTCAATAGAAAATCAAAATTCGAACCCCCGCCCTATCTCTGCCGGTTTACCTCAAGGATCACCTCTCTCTCCCCTACTCTATAACTTGTACACAGCCGATATGCCTACATCAAGATTAACAAACATAGCCCAGTTTGCAGATGATACCGTAATCTACATGTCCCACTCCTCAATTAATTACATAGCTAGCGAAATCCAATCTCATTTAAATAAAATAGAAAACTGGGCAACGAAATGGAAGATTAAAATCAACCCCGCGAAATCTACAGCTAAAGTCTTCACTTTCAGACCTTATTCCTTCCCCATGCCATTTAAATTGAACAACAATACAATCCCTTGGACTCCTCACAACAATGCAGTTAAATACCTGGGTCTTCACATGGATACTACACTCAACTGGAAAATACATATTGATACAAAAGTCCAACAAGCCAAAGCCAAAATAATACAGCTAAAATCACTTATAAATAACAGTAAACTTTCACTAAATAACGGTATCACCTTATACAAAACCATCATTAGACCTCTTCTCCTGTACGCTTGTCCAATTTGGACAAATGCTGCCAAGTATAATATCAACAAAATTCAGGTTATTCAGAACAAATACCTAAGAACTATCACCCACGCCCCCTGGTTCATTTCCAATAAGCAATTACACCACGAACTTAACCTAAAACCCATCGCACATCACATAGCCTTTCTTGCCAATAACTTTTATTCTAATCTAACACTCATCAATCATGAAAGACATATAAATTTAGGAAAATATAATGAAAACCCAACTAGAATAAAAAACCGATATCCAGTTCATTCTTTTCTCAACATTTTTTCAAACCTCAGTAATTTTTAGAGGTGCTCGGTGAGTCCCCTCGTCAATTGTAGTTTAGAGTTAGTATATAAGAATTAGATATAAGCCAACCATACAAATGAAGAGTTTCTTGTAAACTGAACTTTGTAAGTCAATCCTATACAAAATAAAAATTAAAAAAAAAAAAAACAGTCCTGTCGGATATAATTGTGCTGTCTCACAGTATTCGTTCAGATTATTACTGATAACATGCTCAGGCTTACAGTTATAATACGGCTGCTCTTGTTCTACTAGTTGAAGTTATTATTGTTGTTGTTGTTATTGTTGTTGTTATTGTTGTTGTTGTTATTATTATTATTATTATTATTATTATTATTATTGTTGTTGTTGTTGTTGTGTTGTTGTCACTGAATAATTCTCACCATTTTAATACACATAACCTAGGAAGAAAGCCACACGTTGAGTTGAGAGTTGCAAGTTTAGGTGCAGTGTCCCAGTTTATTTATTCTTTGTCCAGGCGACGTTCCCCCGAGGCTCCGATCATCTCCTGGACGGAAACCTCCTCCGGAAACGACCCTTCGCCCCGACGCCAGCGCCCCTGGCGGCGCAGCCTGCTGCTTGTTTACGGCGGAGGATCCGCACGCACGTCGCGACGCGGCGAGCCGGAGGCCGCGCTTCGACCACCGCAGCCCGCACTGGATGCGTTGTGATTTATGCTAATGTATTCAAGCGGGCGAAACGATAAATCCCTCTGCCTCGCCCGCCCGCCCGGCCATCTTGGTGACGTCACGCCGGCACCTGCCCGCATCCCATTATGGGGCGGTCTTTCGCGTGGGATGGCCCCCTCCCGTCTCGTCTCCTCTCTCTCTCCCCCTCCCCTCCCCCTCAGAATACATTTAACATTTCAAATTCCTCCTCATTCTCGTAATCATAGTAAAGGTATTTTCTTCAGAACTTGTCAGGAATTGCAGGCTCGGTGACTCGAGACTGGCCACAAATTAAATGGCGCGACCCTTCCCTCTGAAGCACTGAATCGGCACACGCAATATCCATTCACTCGGACCTTACTTCTTTATTTACGTATGTATTTATGTATTTTCTTACTTGGACGGACGTGCCTGTGTGGGCCTCGCGTAATGCAGCGTTTCTGTCATGTCGCGCCTTCAGATGGAGGTTAGCTCGCGTCACTCCACTTGAGCTTCGTTTAATAGCGCTAGTCGGATCTCGTGATCTTACGAAACAGGTAACAGGCAGTCGCAACCTCCGACGCATTCAGCCGAGTTGCACAAAAAGAGATGGATGGGAAAAGTCAGATGTGTGTTAACAAGCGAGGTCTAACGCGGACATTTCGCGGCAAGAGAGGCTGCCAGCTGTAAAACCAAGGTTTATTTGCCGATGGATGTGAAGGCATAATGAGTAGCCTTTTAATGAGATCTTGCATAATGCTCTTGAAAGTTATGGTTTTAGAAATGGAAGTTCAGGAAATAATTCCATAATTAACTGTTCAATCAATTATTTTAGACATTGATTCTTCAACATCGTAAAGTTGAATTTCCTCTAATAAATGAAGAATCTTATCTGTAGACGCTGGAGCAAGAGCCTTTGGAAACGCAGAGAACAGATCTCCACACACAGTGATTCATACAGTGATTCATACACGAAAATCTTTTAGGGGACAGAAAACTAGATCTACAAGGTGACGACATACACAATTTTTACATTATATTAGAACATTTTGTTTTTTAGTAAAATCCTCTTCACCGATACGAAAATATTTTGTAAAAAGATAAAAAAGGGAAATAAATATAATAGCTGAAATATCACAAAGCAGAAATTTGAGCAAAAATGTCTTTGTGTATGGTCATCAACATTGGTGAGTAATAATTGTGATTTTAGGTAATGAATATCCCTGTGTTCGAATCCCAAATTGACGAAATAATCGAGTGTTACTATTCGTCACGCCGGTCTCCCGAATTACTAACCTCTCGTGCTCATCATCAATTCTCTTCTACATACCAAACTGGTCATCCGACTCTTTAACTTTCATTCATCAACGAACAGGAAAATTGTACTGCAAGGACATTAGCGGTCACTAACTAGGATTAAGCGTCATTCAAGGGAAGCTTATTCCTTTCCAAACCAGAAATCAGAAAATACACGAACATAGTTTGATCACTTAAAATATTGCAAGTAACTCGAGGTCCTTCTCTTACATTTGGGGAAGTTATTATTATTATTCTATATAGTAATGTTGCCTGTTCAATTCAGGTTTGTCCGCACGAAAAGCAATATCAAATCTAGCTAGACAGCTGAGTCGAGCAATATTAGGCTACACTCATTTCTTTGCGTGATTTCTCCGATCAATACCAGATGAATAACGTAGCAGTACTCTAACAAACGGCCCTATCCTTACATTAACATTTACACTTATACGCATTACTCTACCAGGCACATCGGGAGAGCAGTCGGGAGCTTAGAATTCGTTCTGGCTGGTGCGGTGCTTTTTGTAAAGCTGGAAGGGAAAAACCCTGCGAGCCGATGTGTTCGTAGGTTAGGGAGGGTGACCCGCCCGGGGTATAACATGCACTACGCTTTAGGGACTAATCACCTCAAAAAAAAAAATACCAACTCACTTTATGAACGTAAGTCGCTCGAATTAAACTCTGCTGCAACACCCGTTCTTGTAAATTGCTACGCGAAAGTCGTTGATTGAGTGATTTATTTTTTCGTGTTTACGGGTGAGTCAACGGTTTTGGTCATTAGACCCGTAAGTGAAGTGCATGTTTCTTGGGAGATAGCGGTGATCTTCCTCTTGTGGATGGTGAGAACCGGCGGTAACCTACCATCAGCTAGTGGGGTTTCCCCGTAACCAGGACTTTCCCATCAGCGGGGCACCATCCCAGCCGGGACAAGCTCTACGCTCCCGACCGGTCTCCCAGAATATGTGGTAGTGTAGTGCATGTTAGTGTAAGTGTGAAGTGTGTGTGTGTAAGGGGAGAGGATAGGACAAGGAAGAGGAAAGACAGATCGTGCGCGGTCTGTGGCCCGCTCCTCAGGGCACCGCTCCGGCATTCGCCTGGTGTTGATCGGAGAAACCACGGAAAACTACCGATCTGGGCAGCTGGCCGCTACAATTCTCCTCCAGACAGCGACTGAATTCGACCCAGCTGAAAAGCGAGTGTCGCAAATCCTGCCGCCGTCAGGACTCGAACCTAGGCCCTGCCGGTCCGAGGCGCTGCAGCGCGACAGTGCTCACCTTGGTCCTCGGAGTCGTCCTGCTGGCCGCTCTTGGCGTCGGGCAGCGCGACCAGCGGCGCCATGTCGCCCGCGGCGAGGGCCGCCGCGGCCGCCGCCGCCGCTGCCGCCGCCGCCGCCGCCGCAGTGCCGGGCGTGGCGGGGTCGGCGGCGGCCGCCGCCGCCGGGCCGTGGCCGTGGGCGGCGGCGGCGCCCCCGTGGGCCTTCAGCGCCGCCGCCGCCCCGCCCCCGGGCCCCCCGCCGCCGCCCGCGCCGCCACCCGCGCCCGCGCCCGCGGCCCCGGCGCCCGCGCCGCCCGCCGCCGCCGCCGCCGCCGCTGCCGCCGCCGCCGCGCTCGCCTCCTCGTCGTCCTCCTCGTCCGAGCCGGACCCTAGCAGCGACTCTGCGCACACAACACACAGCACGTTACTCTCAGCAGCAGCTGGGGAACGCCCTAAACGCTATAAACACACTATAAACACGATATAAAAACATGTGCGATTTTGTGCCTCTCGCAGGTTTCAGCTGTTGGCGGTTTCATCCTATCAGGAGTTTCAACGTCACCATAGTGACGTCACAAGCGACATGTAAGCTCGCAATTGGATGAAACCGTCAACAAAAGATACCTGCCAGAGGCACGGTTAGAAAAATCTCATTGTATATGTAATGTTCACAGGAGCACTCAGGTACTGTTGCATGCACACCGGGAAATCTTTCAAGACACCGACACGAAATCAGGTTAATAATCCCATCACCGTCAAGGAGAAATCCTTTTGATTAGTGATCAACCATAAATAAGGACAAGTGTTGTCACTAATAGATGCCACTTCATAAATTGTGAAAAAGAATTGAAATCTTCCAGTTGCTTAAAACTTGTAGAAATTCACCTTATGTCTTTACATTGTAAGGCATAGAACGAAGATAATTTACATATTTTTCCCTTTCTTAAAAATAATAAGTTGAAAGCATATTACAGGTATTAGTATTGCAATAATGCAACATGATCTGGCTCTTGAAAGGATTTCCATAACTCGGAAACACTTTCAGGAGGTCGCTACTGAGTAAAATATTTGACCACTACCAAAATTTTGCAAGACTCAACTGGCCAATAATGGATCCAAAAGATGGTGTGAAAATAAACTTTACAAAAAATCAAGTTGAAAAGTGACCATTTTTTAAGAAAACTCTTTTCAGAAAGGGAAAGTATAATGGAGAACATTTACTGTTACACTACACGGCATACAAGTATTTGGTTGATCTGTGTTTCCATCGTCTTCGGCGCTTCTTGCTGCAAATTCAGTAATCTTCCTTTGAAATATGAATAAATTACACAACTTTTGCATTACTAGTCGCCTGTGGAAAAGAGCAGGACTATCTCCGCTTGAAAATAAGTAATACTATAAACAATATTATAGAGAATTCGATCTTTAATTGCCATGCAACTGAATTCTTTTAAAATGGTATTAAAATATCTGGAAAAATATTAATGCAAGTGAAATGGAACTGAATATCGTTATTATTTACTAGTATATCAGTGTTCAAGTCCGAAATCAAGATTACATTATATGCCATGGTGCTGAATTATGTTCATAATCTCACAAATAATATTGCATGCATTTGATACAAATATTATTAAAATAAATAAAGATGAGTAAATCTACGTTTTCTCATATTTGTCTGTCTCATTACAACGAAGATATAGCTAATGAAGAGTACATTTAAATGGAAAACGGCAGCCGACTTCGTTTCACTTAATGAATTGAGAGGTGGCTGCGGAGTCATTTGCAGTTTCGTTTGCCCTGAAGAAGTCGCGCCGCGCCGCGCGCGCCGTGGTCTCGTGAGCGGCCGAATTGGTGGCGCGCCGCGCGTGAGGCCATTCGCTCTCGGAAGCGCCTGCGGGCGACGCGAGGGACGATTGGCCGCGAGGAGGCCACGCGAGCGGCGCTCGATGCGTCATTAGCCCCCCACCCCCCGCCCCCGACCGCCCACGCGCCCGGCGGCGCCCGGGGCGCGCGCAAATGCCCCGCGCGGCGCTTGTACCGGCAGCGCAAATCGTTCGTGCCACAGGTCATCCGCCGCCCGCGCCCTCGCCGCTCTTGTGGTTGGTTGGTAGTGACACCGGGCGTGGCAACAGCTTAGGTCGTTAGAGCCGTAAGTGTAGTGCATGTTTCTCCTCAGGTGGTGGTGGTGGTGGTGGTGGGTAGTGGTGGCGGTGATCTTCCCCCCGCTGGATGCCGAGACCTGGCGTCGACCGTCGGCTAGGGGGGTTCTTTCGGCCAGGTATCGCCCACCAGCGGATCACCGCCCCAGTCGGGACAAGCACCTCATCGGTCTCCGGGCTTGTGTGGTAGTGTAGTGTATGATGGAGTGTGTGTAAGGAGTGAGGATAGGACAAGGAAGGTTAAGGAAAGATCGCGCGCGGTCCATGGTCCGTTTATTAGGGTACTGCTCCGGCGTTCAGCTGGTGTTGATCGGAGAAACCACGGAAAACTACCGATCAGAGCAGCCGGTCATTGGAATTCTTCTTCAGACAGCGACTGAATTCGTCCTAGCTGACAAGCTAATGAAGAAAATCTTGCCTCTGTCGGAACTCGAAACTAGGACCTCCCGTTCAATGGGACTGCAGTGATATCAGTTGATGCCCTGAGCCCTCTCTCCCGGTGTCGCTGTTTCCTGCGGAGACCGTTGCAGCTGTCCCATGAGCGTCGACGCGTCGCCGGTTGCCCGCGCCATCAACGCAATGTCATCGCCATCACCGGCCGAGCGATCACCCGCCACGCGCTGCTTCTGAAACGAAGCGGATTCGAAGCCTCCCCGCCTAACGAGCCCAATTAGCGCCCGATTATCGCGACGCAAATCGAAAAATGATTCAATCGGCGGCGGCCGAGCAAGGCTGCGACAGGCCCGCCAACCCCATCCGTCAGCCACCGCGCCCGTAATTGGCGGGGCCAAATTGGCGGTTGGTGAACCTGCCGCGACACGTTTGCTCGCGACGCAATAAATAGCCGCGCGACGAGACGAGAGGAGCGAGCGAGGGGCCGGCGAAGGTGCAGCTCCACTTCGGGGGGGGGGGGGGCACATCTGCCCCACTCACAGGCCGCAGAGGCGGCGGTCGGCTACATGCAGCAATGGCACCGCGGTTGCAGCTGTTTACTGCCAATTACTTCGTTGTATATATTAGTAGTGACTCACAGAAGAATTTTTTTTCTTCTAAATATTTGATGCAATATATTCGACGGGATACAATTAGTATTCCTAGAGCGTTGCTTACGGCTGCTGTTGAACATTTCTCTCTGCCCGCATGGGGCTTGGCTCCTTAGTCTGACAGGCAGCATGTCGAGTTGTTTGAAAAGCCGCGTTGTAATATCGGAATTCTGTCAGGCCTCGATGCCATCGCGAAGCCTAATGTGCTGTGTGCGGCAGATGCCTCCCTCCTCTTGCCGTGTCCAGCGCGCCGAACAGACCACTCACGCCGTTTGGCGCGACCCCGTGTTCGAAGGAGACTAGTGGTGCTACAACAGTACACACTTCCTCGCATTATTTATCAATTTGCAATTTACGATTATTCATACAGTTCAGCGAAAAAGACATCTGCGCCATTCTTGGAAGCGTTCCTTGTTCTATTCGTGGAGAAAAATTCAAGAAAAAATTTGAAAATGGTTTTTTTTGGAAAATGGAGAAAATATTTTTTTGATAAATTGGATAAATTTTAAGCATAAAGTACGCAAAAACTATTTTTTTCAAGAAATTGCACATGACCTTTATTAAAGAGCTGATTTTAAATACAGATACAGACAGTTTGCCACAAATGAGACTAGCACAACTTCTATACCACCTTTTGATACATTCGAGGAGAAAACTTAGAAAAAAATTGGAGCAGGTTTCGTTAAAAAAATTGCCTTCATATCACGCAAAATTACGTGAAAACTACTCCTATTTTCGAAAAATTGTAGCTACATGATCACCTATCAAGACCTGTCTTTAAAGAACAGATTTAATTAAGGAAAAACCTTCTTTGTTGTAGATGTAAGAAGACGGCGAAAATAATTTAAATTTTTGCAATCTTGAAAAAATCAGGGATTTTAACGAAAATGAGGGATTTAACCGTCCGGTATGCTATACGAAGGCAAAGTTTAATAAAAAACGTGGAGTCATTTTTTAGAAAATTTTGAAAATGTTTTGAGCTTTTATGCAAAGTATTTCCCAAAGTCAAAATATCCCTTTCAAACTCCGTGGTCCTCCAGTTTTATTTATTGGTCGAGGAATATCAATTTTCGAGAAAATCTACTGAACAGTTTAGACGCTTTCCTTGACCCTAAACTGAAATATGGACAGACTTTTACCGTCAATCGATTTTTCGGGATCACAGATCACAAAACTTGAAATCTAACTACACAATGTGTTTACAGGAGCAAGATCTATCCATTTTTTCAATACCATAGCCCGGCACTCAGAGTTTGTCTGTCGAAAATTCCCCATTTTTCGGCGTAGATTTACTAGACTTTCCCTTCTTACGAAGTAAGGGGTAGAAAAGAAAAGCTAAGGTCGCTTCCCAATCGGTCGCTCCTTGCTCCTTGGCCAAGCTTCACGCACAGATCTTGCAATCAACTGCCAGTTGGGCCTCTCAAAAACACGATTGCTCCTTTCGCGCTGGACGGCCTCTGCGAGTTCAGCGCAGGAAGGGGGGCAAGGAGTGGGACAGGCGGAGCCGAGTGGTGCGGAGAGAGGCGAGGCAAAGCGGGACGGATCGGGGCAGAGCAGGTAAAGACGTATGAGGCAGGGATGGGGCAGATTTGAAAGGGCGGAGAGGATAGGGATGCCCCAGGCAGAGTAATGGCAGAACGGGTGGAGCGGGGTGGAGCGGAAAGGAGCAATGTGGAGTGGTGTGGAGCGGGGTGAAGCGGTATGGGCGGCGCTGGAACGGTTGAAGTGGGGTGGAGCGGGATGGAGTGGGATGGAATGGGATGGAACGGGGTGGAGCGGTGTGGAGTGGGGTGGAGCGGGGTGGAGCGTGATGGAGATGGAATGGGATGGAACGGGTGGAGCGGGGTGAGAGGTAATGGAGTGGGATGGAATGGGATGGAACGGGGTGGAGCGGGGTGGAGCGGTGAGGAGCGAGGTGGAGTAATGTGGAGCGGAGTGAAGCGGTGTGGGCGGGGCTGGAGCGGGTGGAGCGGGGTTGAGCGGGGTGGAGCGGTGAGGAGCGGGGTGGAGCGGGGTGGAGCGGAGTGAAGCGGTGTGGGCGGGGCTGGAGAGGGTGGAACGGGGTGGAGCGGGGTGGAGCGGGGTGGAGTGGTGTGGAGCGGGTGGAGCGGTGTGGAGCGGGCTGGAGCGGGTGGAGCGGGGTTGAGCGGGGTGGAGCGGGGTGGAGCGGGGTGGAGCGGGGTGGAGTGGGCTGGAGCGGGTGGAGTGGGGCGGAGAGGGGTGGGCGGGGCGGAGCGGGGTGGGCGGGGCGTCATTAGCATGCTGCTCGTCCAGAGGCGTTATGAGCCGCGCGAGGCTGCTCCAGGGAGATTTTTCGAGAAGAACGAGCGGCGGCGGCGGTGATTGAGGCGTCGCCCGGGGACCGCCGTCGCAAAAGCGCCTGCCCCCTCCCCCTCCCCTCCCTCCCCCTCCCTCCCCCACTCGCCACGGTCTCTGGAGCTCGGGCTTCGTCCTTCGCATTGCTATACATCCATTTTAATTGTTTGTGGAAATATTAGCTTACTAATATTAATGTATAAATTATTGATCATATCGATGTTTTATCACCTTTCGGGAAACTTATATACTATATTTATTCTTTCAATCTCTCTATAAATCATGTATTTACTACTATTAATATCTGATGTATCCAACCGTTTATAGATCATAAAGTATATAAAAGTATCTTGGCTTTGTTTTCAAGAAGCTCTTTTAATATTATATAGAAAATAATGCTGGAATAATCATAAAATTTCATTCGAACAGTTTAGTGTAACAGTTCATAATTAACAACTACTCGCAATTGTGCAACTTCTGTGATGCTCATAGTTAGCAAAAACATCAAGCTCGGTAGGGCACGAAAGTTGCACATTGTAATAACTTTGTAGTATTAAAGAAGGTAAAACTTACTTAGGTACTTAACTTAAATCTTACAATGATTAGGTACTTAAGCAGTCATTTTTTTATTTTGATTATTAATAGAAGGCAACAGCAAAGACGAATATATTACCAGAATTATTTT
Organism: Teleogryllus occipitalis; assembly: GCA_011170035.1. Lineage (NCBI taxonomy): Eukaryota > Metazoa > Arthropoda > Insecta > Orthoptera > Gryllidae > Teleogryllus > Teleogryllus occipitalis. The sequence continues at coordinate 442,100 of BLKR01000329.1, read as the reverse complement.
TGGTTCATTAGAAATGAAAATAATATTGTCAGGGGCATCTTAAATTGGTAGTCAATATTCTATTAAAATTACGGCACTAAAGCAGAAAAGAGTTAATTTCTGTTTCCCCTGCAGTACCATGCAATCTAGGGGCATTGTAGTATACGGTGTCACGCATGATTAATGTTAATTAATGTTTCTTCAACAGTTGTTGCAAAAAAGCAAATCATTGGCCAAAGTACTTCACACATTGGTGAAAAAGAAACGAATAAGTTTGAGACATGGAATTGCAACTGCGACTTATCGACTTACCAAAAGTTATGAAGAGAAAACATGAAATACTATATGAAAATTAAAAATATTGAGAGATTGGAAACAATTAGAAAAATGTGATCGAGGTTTAACAGTACTCTTACATCAATTTATGAGTAAATTTCTATTTTTTGAATCCAGTTGAAAAAATAAGTTATAATCGTTGATTCATTTTTATTCATTTTTCCGGGTCCACACCGTGAGCAGGCCTCGTCCTTTGGTGTCAGTTCGTTGACGGAGGCCAAAAGGCGCCTCCACCGTAGCCCCACCCCCATCCCTGTCTTCCGTTTGCGCCGCCGCCACCAGTCGCTCTAGCGTCCTGCCCGCCCGCCCGCGCGCATGAATATATGCATGGGCATGTCAGGCGCCGGCCGCCCCAACGCACGCACGCACGCACGCAGGCGCTCAAATAATTAACATTTCCTCCGCCCCGCCCCGCCCCGCCCCGCCCCGCGGTTCGCTTACTGCGCATGACGGCGGCGACAGGCGGCTTTGACGCAGGCGCCGCGACGGGAGAAACAAAGCCCCAGGCGCGGCCAAGACGGAATTGCTTTTCGGGCGGGGGCGGAGGTCATCATCTACTCACTCGCGCAATCACTTCTTTCGAATTTCGCCGCGACACTGAAGAGCGTATTTCCAAAGTCCCCTTTCTCTCATTTCCGATTCTTTTCTAGTTTTATACCCCGATATATTAAGTCGCTTCTCCATCATCGTGCCAAATATTTTGCTCAATAGCGTATCTGCCTTGTCAAACCTTGTCCAAAAATAGTTGATCCTAACTTGAACTCTACGGCTGATGGTGAATACCATCCCTTCCGAAAAATTGTATTTCTTTGAGAAACATCACCTTAGGAATAAGCGCAAACAATTCTCTCTCAATTTTCCATGTGAGATTACAAGACCGTAGAGAAATTTTCCATTCAAAAGTGTGCTAACAAAAGTAATTAACAGTAGTCTCATCTGTCGAAAAGTGCATGCGTCGCGAGTTAAAACATATCAATCATAACGAGTAATAGTTCTGTCACCTCAAGAGGTTCCCAACCGCTTCGCGGCCAGAGGGCCTCCACGGGAGTTGAGGTGGCCGCAGTGCGTCTTGGGTTCGCATCCCGGCGTCGTGTTCGCAGCGCGCTGTGGTTTTATTTGGCTGCAGAGCTCCCTCACCCCCCCCCCTCGCGCGATCATTAAGTGCTCGGTGCCGCCGCGAGGGGCGAGGGCGCTGGCCGCTTCACGAGGTGCCCCGCACATCCGGCCGTGTGGACTGGCCGGCGCGCCGCCGCGGCGTGGCGGTCGCCTCCAGCAGGCATCTCCCGACCCGCCACTCGACTTTCACCGAGCTCGCACATCGCATTGCCAAATGCATTAAAATGATCTGTCTCATATGTTTCCTCACATCTTCATCCAATATTTCTTCAGTAAAATGTTATTATTTCACCGAAGATCCAAAAGACGCCTTATTTTTATTCATTTACTAATTGTTTCCATTACTTTATTTGAATTATCCCTTTTCAGATTGGAATTATACCCTTGGAGTTTTTTGTTGATAATTTTGGTACAAGATTTTTACTTTTTTCTCTCAGAGAATAGGCTATGTTTTTTTTCAAACAGAGGTTTCCTAACTGAAATATAGTTAAAAGTTATTAGCTCGATAATGAATATATTAATTAGCCCGACAGAAGCATTGAGCGACAATTCGACGTGATATTAAGATGAAATGTATTTGCTAATGTTTTGTGTTTGTAGTTCTTGAGTTGGGAGAGGGCTTGCCGGCCATTCTTGTGGTGAAACGTTAGAAGGAACGTGATGGGTGAGTGATGATTCAAACGACGAGGGAGTCATGGTGGAATGCAACTAAGGAAATTTGCAGGTGCGAGGTGGATAGTTGGGGATGGGTGGTACGTGATTGGCGGTGGATGGTTGGCAATGGGCAGTAGTTGGTGCGTGGTTAGCGGTGAGTGGTGTCTGGTAGGCGGTGAGTGGGGCGTTGTTGGGAGAAGGTGGTAAATGGTGAACAGTGAGTGGTGCAGGGTTGGCGTTGGTTGGTTGATGATGGGCAATGGGTGGTGCGTGGCTGGCGGACAGTGGTGCGTGGTTGGGAGTGGGTGGTAGATGGTGAGCAGTGAGCGGTGCGTGTATGTGGTTGGCGATGTGCGGTGGGCGGTGGGCGGTGGGCGGTGGGCGGTGGGCGGTGGGCGGTGGGCGGTGGGCGGTGGGCGGTGGGCGGTGGGCGGTGGGCGGTGGGCGGTGGGTGGTGGGTGGCGGCTGGTGGGCGATGGGCAGTGGGCGGTGGGCAGGGGGCCGCTTGTTTCGCCGCCGAGCATCGCGGCCCTGTCAGAGCGGTGCCGCCACCGGCCGTCGGTCGGAGGGGGCGGGGAGGCCGGTGCGCTGCGGTGGGCCCCCGCTGGGCGCACCGCGACCGCCGCCGCAGGGGGGCCCGTCGCCCCCCCCCCCACCCCCCACCCGTGGGGCAGCGCTCATCTGATGGCAGGCGCCCACACCCGTCGCTTGTCCGCTGCCTCCGCCCTCGCAACGCCGGCCACCTTTCCTCTCGTCACGGCCTCCCATCTGGGACACGCAGCAGTTCCTGTCTTCCTTTCTCCTACGTCCTCCACTGGCATCTCGCATCTCAACGTTTCTCCCTTCCACGCGTCATTCATTTCTGTTTCCCTTCACCTCCCCATTGTTCCGTTTGCGGATTCGGTCTTCGCCGCCGAACGCACCCCGACAGCGGGGACCTCCGCCAACCCGTGCGTGCGCGCCCCGCCCTGCCGCGCACCCGCCATTACCCGCCCCGCCACTTTCTCCGCGCGGAGGGGGCGTGGCGTGGCGGGGCGGGGCGGGGTGGGGCGGGGGCGCTGACCCGGCGCGGCGCCTCGTCCTTCCGGGGTCGCGAGTGGAAAGCGCGGGCGGAGCGGAACGGCGACGGCGTCTCAAGAAGCGCGGGCGGAGAGGGGCGGGGAGGGGCGGGGCGGGGAGGAGGGCAAGGAGGCGTGGCCGCCCAGCGGCAGCGGCGGCGCACCATAATTTGTCTCTGGGAGCAATTATGGTGTCGGCGACTCATTAACTTGGTAATGGCATTAGCTGTGTAATTAGGTTTCAAAGGGCCTTCCGAAGCGTAGCTGCTAATCCAGTGACCTATTGAACGCGTTGAGGGTGGAGCCTCTGCAGCTGAATGCGCCGTGCGGGAGCTACGCTGCAACGAATGCGAATTCCAGAGCACGTGGCCACGTGTTTCTCATGCGAGGCTTTCCACGACAGCATTGTCTTCTGCTGCCTGCTGCCAATGTCCTGAGATATAATATTCAACTAGGTAAAAATAAAAATAGTATGTTCGTTGCGAACTTGAGATATTTTTATCTGAAATTGTAAAAAACTTGCATGAAAGTGTTTAGAAGACACTTTACTGAGACGTGAAAATACATTGAAAAATTACCAATTTTTTTCAATGTATTTTCCTGTTAATAATGACGACTTGTGCCATAATAACTCATTCATTGGATTTTTATCTTTAGAACTGCACCTGCATAACATCAATAGCAAAACTTCCGAACAAACGTGATAAACACTGCGCAATAAAAATTTGTATTTAGTTCGTCAAAGTAATACAAATAATAGCTTGTAATCGTGTGCCTTGATTCAAAAATATATGTAAATTTCAAATTATCAAATGTATAAAAAATCTGAGTGAAATCTGAGTGATCAGAATTCTCAAAAGAGATTTTGAGATTATGATAACTAGGAAAGTAGTAGTTTTGTCAAAACATTTACAAAAGATGGAACAAAAATGTACCAAGTTTGAAGTTAAAATAAAAGAAAATAGCGTAAGTACTCCAAAAATGCAAAAAATGCATAAAATTGCCACTTTCAATGTAAGAATCTCCCCGGCAACGCGTTTTCATGAGCTTGTAGCAGCCTTGCACATTTTTACAGACATGATTAAATTGATTGATAAGGTTCTGTGTTTTCAAATCAGGGCTGGTCAACAGGGCGGCCCTTGCTCCGGGCCAGTGCTTATCTGCGGGCGTCGTACTTGTCGACTCACTCAAAAAGGAGGGGAGGGCAGGCGCCGCTCGCATCGCATATAGAAAGAAAAGGAAGGGTAAAGGAGTCTAGTGAAGTGAAAGGGAACAGGCAAGCGGGGAGTTTGGTCCGGAATCTGGCACTTGAACGGCTCTGGGGAACAGAATGTCTGCCAGGGCCACAGTCGGAGCGACGGCGCGGGGATGGGGTAGAGGAGGGGAGGGAGAGCGGGGTGGGCGGACGCGCGTGCGCACGACGCGCAATTTGTCGGCGTGACTGGCGCACGCGACGCCGCACGCGGACGCTTCCACGCGTGGCGGCGCGGCGCCGCTTCCCCGAACCAGGCCCCCCTCCCCTCGCTCCCGGCCCGGCGAGTCGCCGTCCTAGAGGGTGGAAATGCATTCATTTGTTCAGATTCTTGCAAAAACGCAGTGCATTGGAACACATAACAGTTATTGGTTGAATCTTGGCTACTCGCGACCAGCCGCATCGGCGGCTTAAGAACACTATCCGCCTAAAAGTGGTCACAACATGAACTGATGTCTCTGCAGTACCTCTCACCGGGAGGAGCTACGGTTCGAGTCCTCACGGTGCCAGGTTTTTCGACTGTAGCTAGACAGCTGGAGGAGAGGAGGAGCTGTCTGGAGGAGAATTCTAGCTGCCGGCTGCTCTGATCTGTAGTTTTCCGTGGTTTCCCCCATCAATACCACGCGAATGCCAGAGCAGTACCCTAACAAACGGGTCATGAACCGCGCGCGATCTTTCTTTCCCTATCTTGTCCTATCCTTACGTCTTACTTACACATGCACTTACACGCACTACATCACCATAGTTGTAGTGGGAGCAGACAGAAGCTTAGAGCATGTCGCGGCTGGGGTGGTGCCCCGCCGGTGGAAGATATCCGGTTGGGGAAAACCCCGCTAGCTGACGGACATCTGGGCAGCAAATCTCACCAATCAGCGGAGGAAGATCACCACCGCAGCCAGCGATGAAAACATGCAGTACACTTACGGGAACAGCGACCTTAGGCGTTACGCATCCTTAGACGACCTTAGCGAGCTTAGACGTTATAATCAATAAATGAGTGAATCAACCGAAGAAGGCCGCAAGTTGACCGAAACGTCAGCTGACGACGGGGATGCGGCTCGTCCCCCACAGCCAAGACTGCAAACGCGGTCGCGGAAGCTTACGCAACAACAACCGTTGCAGGTGATTCAACCGTTTGATGCTTTTAACAGCACGTGATGAGTCACATGACAACCAGTTGCTGATTAAGAACTTTCCTTTTGTGGAGCATGCGAGTGTTAAGGTAAGTTATCATCAATATGAATAACATGATTCCAGTTAACGTAACAATTTTTTTTAATTAACGCTTCACTCTCATTAAGAATATTGTGTAATGCCGTGAAGATTTTAACCTGAACATGTCCATACACATTTTGTTTTCGTTTCATTATTTGGGAAACTCTTTCAGGAACTTAAAAACACGTTCTTGACAAAACTTGCTCTTAATAATTGTCTATTCCAAACCGAAAGATCTTGAGGAAAAAAGAGGTATAAAAATTCGATCCCATTGTATGAAGATCAAAATATCAGGTTGAATCTCACCTGAAGCTATACTAAGATGAGGTTGCCATTAATTACAAAGCGTGATATAATGAATAATTAGAGGAAGGAGTAATTGGTGTCTAACCAAACAAAACAGAGCCAACCTTGTTATTAGTGGATGGTTGGGTAGAGGAATCACTGCTCCAAATTTGTCTTCCTTGGGATAAATTTACCGCATATTACTGGTCTCTCAACAAATTACTCACAACTCAACTCTCCGATAGTAAAACGAAACGTGTTTGGCGAAAGTTCTTCGCCTTATTTATCATTAACGGACTCACCGTTAAAATGTGCTGTCAGTAACATGTAGAATTTTTTTGGGGAGACTTAGGAAACATCGTTACTCCTAGCTATTGTTGTCAATTGCATTAGTATAGACGTAGTAGTATTGCGTAGTGTAGACATGAAAAGTTAAATTATTAATAAGATCAACTCTTCTCTTCTTCTTTATTTTTAACTCTCCACTCTGTGCCTTGCATTTGATTTCAAATGCAACTTAATAAATAAGAGAGAAACATGTCCAGTTGGCTCCGGTGTATCGTATCCCGTGGGGCCGCGTTGGGCTGTCCCACGGAGGCAAGAGATCGTCTGTTTGATGGAGCTGTACCTGCCCCTTCGCGCGCTCGGGTTGCAGGAAGTGGCAGACCTGCCAGGCGTTGCACCCAACGACCTGTCCTTTCGCTCACAGTCACTTCGCAAGTCTCCAAGGGTTTCTCGGAAATACTTTCCACTTACATTTCAACAAACCCACGAGCTGAAAGGGAACCAGCTGTTTCCACTGCAGCATTTCTGATCGGGAGGTCCTAGGGCTCGAGTTCCTCGGTGGTGAATGTTCTACACTAGGTGGTTAGATAGACCGAAATTCAGCCTCTGTCTGGAAGAGAATTCTAGCTGCTCTGGTCGGTAGTTTTCCGTTGATTGATTATTTAGTGATTCCAGGCGAGTCAACGGCTAAGGTCATTAGTCCCGTAAGTGTAGAATATGCTTTGCTGAGGAAGTGGCGATGATGTTTCCCGCTGGATGGTGAGATCCGGCTCCAACCTACCGTCAGCTAGTGGGGTTTCCCTCATCCAGGTAACTGCCACCAGCAGGGCACCGTCCCACCCGGGACAAGTTCTAAGTCTCCGACCGGTGACCAGATGTGTGGTAGTGTAGAGCATGTTAGTGTAGGTGTGTGTGTGTGTGAGGGGGTGAGGATAGGACAAGGAAGAGTAAGGAAAGACCGCGCGTGGTCCGTGGCCCTTTTGTTAGGGTACTGCTCCGGCATTCGCCTACCGTTGATCGGAAAAGCCACGGAAAACTACCGATCAGAGAAGCGGGCCGGTGGAATTCTCCTCCAGACAGCGGCCGCATCCGCCCCAGCTGAGCAGCCAGGGCGAAGCGTTGCGGCGAGGCGCTGGGCGCGGCCCTGGGCCCCGGGCTGCGGGGCGCAGCTGCGAGCGCGGGCGCCGCGTGTCGCCCCGACGGGAAAATGAGGGGCCCCGCACGAGGATGGATGAGGCGCCTTGCTAATGACGCGCTGATGAGGGCCCTCGCCGTCCACGGCTGTCCGCGCGAGGAAGCCAAAATTACAGGGCACCGGAAATAACAGTGTGTTTTAGGAACCATTCACTCGCAAATCACACCCTGCACGATACAATTCAATAAACACGTTGGTGCTCGATTTTCTCTTTCTAGGGCTGTCATCATTTCCTTTTGCTTCTTTGTTTTGAAAACATTCATCGAAGTACATTATATTTCCAAAGATAAAAAATCAATTTATCTATTTGACACTACATTTTCAGCCTCATAATCTAACTCAGAAAAAAATGCATACTTTACTATCAGATTACATAGAATAATCAATTTTATATATTTGCCAGATAAGTTTTTACCCAGAAATACTTTTGTTGTCATCAAAAATGCAAAATCAAAAAAAATATGTTTGCAAAGTGTCATAATCAGCATATTGATCATTTCAATAGAATTTGAACCGAGTACTGAATCCAGGAGAAGATACCTTCCCCTTTGAGCGAGTGTGCGGTTGAAAGGCCACGCCCACCGGAAGACTAATGGCCGATCCGCAAGTGCCCTCCCTTCACGGGTTTGTCATTCTCCTGTTTTGCCTACATCGCCTTGTTTCTTACGCCGGTCACCATACATGCTACATCGGGTGAGAAAACTCCCCCCCCTCGCCATCCAGCCACCGGCGAATTTCCCAAGCCTTCCTCTCCCAGTGCTCTTCCTCGCCCCTCCAGGACTGTCTCTTCACGCGCGTGTCGCCATCGAGTGAGAGATCACTCCCACTTCCCGATGAAAAACAATCACTACACCTACAGGACGAATGACCTCAGTAGTTGACGCGCCCGGAATCACTAACAATAAATCAAACGTCAATTGATGTCACTCAAGTGCCTCTGAGCGGGAGGTCATAGGGTTCGACTCTCCACGGTGCCGGAATTTCGACATTACCTTGAAAGCTAGATTTAGTTCAGCTACCGTCTGAAGAAGAATTGTAGCGTGTATTGCCCCCGCCCCGTCCGCTGGCGGCTGTCCTCGGGCACGACGCGGCGCGGCGGGGTCGTGGCGCGGCGCGACGCTCCCAGCGCCCGAGGCCCCGCGTGACGACCGCGCTCCGCTTCCCGGAACAGTGAGCAGGCAGAGCGCGCGGGCGGCGCGGCTGATGGCCTTCTGATGACGCAGCGCGCGCCCCCTCCCCCCACCCCCACCCCACCCCCGCGCCTCACACGCTCAACTGTCGCCCGCCAGCACCTCCACGCTCCTGCAGCTCCTGCGGTTCGACTCTCGGCAACTCGGTGGCTCTGGGCATCGATTGACCGGGAGCGGTGGCTCAGTGCATCAACTGATGTCACTGCGGTGTCTCTGACCGGGAGGTCGTAGGTTCGAGTCCCGACGGCGGCAGGATTTTCGACACTAGCTCTACAGCTAGGTCGAATTCAGTCGCTGTCTCAAGAAGAATTCTCGCGACCTGCTGCTCTGATCGGTAGTTTTCCGCGATTTCTCCGATCAACACCAGGCGAATGCCGGAGCAGTATCCAAACAAACGGGCCACGGGCCTCGCGCGTACTATCCTCACCCCTTGCACACACACACTTACGCTATATGCATTACACTTCCACGCATGATGGGAGACCAGCCGTGAGCTTAGAGCTTGTCCCGGCTGGGGCTATGCCCAGCTGGTGGGAGATCCTGGTTGAAGAAAACCCCGCTAGTTGACGGTAGATCGGTGCCGTATCTCGTCATCCAGTGGGGGGAAATCACCGCCACCTCTCGATGAAAAACATGCACTACACCTAATATACCTACAACACACCTATAACAATAAATCAATCAATCATCAATTGATGTCACTCATGTGCCTCTGACCGGGAGGTCAGGGAGGGTTCGACTACACGGTGCCGCAATTTCGACACTACCTTCAAAGTTAGGTCTAGTTCACCCAATGTCTGAAGAAGAATTCTAGCTTCTCTGTATGTAGTTTTCCTCGATTTCTCCGATTAATACCAGGCGAATCCCGGGGCATACACTGGCAATCGGCCACGGACCCGCGCAATCTTTCCTTCTTCTTCCTTGTCCTATCCTCTTTCCTTAGACACACACAGTGACTACTTCACAGCATTCGATTTGGAAGGGGGGAGCACGGAGTCGGTTGCGGTCGTTTGTTCAGCTACAAACACTATTCTCTTTCCTTTCTCACCTTGCCTTGAACAGAGACTCTCTGCTGTATTTATTTCATCCGTTATTAATGGTAGGCAAATTTTTAAAATCTGCATCTAGTAAGTCGTTCTGAATAGTCATTGAAATTTATTCAAACGTCTTTCCATTTTATAAGTTATTTTATTTTTGGTACCAGGAGTTGACTTATAATTAACCAATCCCTTGAAAGTGCCAAGTTATTTCACTCCTCTCTTGTCATGGATGCGCAAAACTAATTCAAATCCACCGCAAAAATTTATTTCTATAAAGCCACCATTTAAAATATATTAATTAATAACTATTTGTGTTTGCAGGTCCGAAGTATGTTCGAACATGTCCTTTCTCAATTTACTCGGCCATTTTGTGTAATGTGAGCTTTATCGGTTAATTCCTGAATTAATCGGATTTCGATCTAATCTGTAACAAAAATATTAGACAATGTTAAATGTATACTAGTATAACGTAAAGGCAATTATGTGACTACGAAAGAGGTCAGGTGTTTATAATATATTCTTTAGATTTTACAACTCTACGTTGTTTTTTTATACATTTTCTTCCAGTCGACTACTGTGTGACAAATACTCACTTCATCTGAAGCTATTCTTTAGCGTAACACAAACTCGTGAAAGTACACAATCGCACACTTTTTGTGTTACTGTAATTCTACTCTTCGTTGCGCTAATGTTGCCCCATCTCGTCAAACGCGGAGAAGCCATTTCGCAGTGACGGCGATAAGGAAGGTCAAATTGCGAGCTTTTTGGCCCTTCGGGCTTCCGATTCGTGCTACACCACCTCGCGGCGACAGGCAGCTCTCTCCACCAAGTGGAGCGCTCTCTTCATTACTCTCAAATCCGCGCCCCACTGGACAGCGCGTCATATTAGTGTCCCTCGGATGATTAATCTACATCGGCGTCATCCTCCCGGCGCCGCTCCGTTCACAGTCCACCGCGCAGCCGGGTCCTCGCACCGCGTCCTCGAAGGCCCATCCTCTCGGCAGATAGGTGAAGCTTGGGTTCTAATTATTATTGAAATTGTACTTTAACATTTACTGTAGTAAAAATAAACTTTATGTAGTGTAATGAAAATATGGTAAATCGTTAGGAAATCGTAACAGAAATAGGAAGTGATAAATACTTATGAAGAAGAACTTCATCAAAACAAAATGAATTTTCTCTTTTTTCAGTTCACAAGGAGATATGAAATTCTACGAGGAAATACGGAAGATGAATACTATAGTTCGTTCATGATTTGAAGTATGAAAAAAGATATTCAAAACAATTTCTTTCTAATTCATTACATTAGTCAAAAATGCCTCTTGTGTCGGAATGGCCTTCAGTATCTAAGTGGCTTCAACACAAATATACAAAGAATCTTTATAAAAAATGTGCATTTGCAGCTTTCACGATCTATACGACGTATATTTTACCACTTCGTACATTTGTATTACCAATATATTAATGGACGAGGAAATACAAGTATTTCGCTTTGCACAAATGTTATTTAATACTTTCCTGCAATGTAGAACACTCAAGAGTTACGAATCTGTTTTAAATTATTCACTGACATCACAAGCGTGTCTACTGTTTGTTCTTTATAATTTGCAAATCATGGCTTACAGATGATTTTGTGTGATATGTTGGATTTGATTGCGAGTTATTTCATCGGCGAGCGAGAACAATTGATTTAGTTGCGCGCGCTGCCACGGAAGCCTCGTAATTAATCCTTTGGCAAAATGTTTAAGCAGAGCGACGGCCGCCTATTCATCTCCATTACGTCTGCGAATTTATGCGCGATGACCCCCGCACGACGGCGCGCGATGAAGACGCGTCAACTCTGGCACCGCCGCCCCGCGCCGCTCCCCCGCACTGCTAGCCACGCCCACACACCCGCTCCTGCCGGTTGCTTCCATCTGCTCCTAATCCTCTGGGCCCCAGCCCCGCTCCTACCTCATTCGGACCTCGCTCCGTTCCCTCTCCGACCACTCTCTGTTCCCTCTCCGATTCCTCTCCGACCCCTCTCCGTTCCCTCTCCGATTCCTCTCCGATTCCTCTCCGATTCCTCTCCGACCCCTCGCCGTTCCCTCTCCGATTCTTCTCCGATTCCTCTCCGACCCCTCTCCATTCCCTCTCCGATTCCTCTCCGACCCCTCTCCGTTCCCTCTCCGATTCCTCTCCGACCCCTCTCCGTTCCTCCTCCGATTTCTCTCCGACCCCTCGCCGTTCCCTCTCCGATTCCTCTCCGACCCCTCTCCGTTCCCTCTCCGTTTCCTCTCCGACTCCTCTCCGTCCCCTCTCCCATTCCTCTCCGACCCCTCTCCGTTCCCTCTCCAATTCTTCTCCGACCCCTCTCCGTTCCCTCTCCGATTCCTCTCCTATCCCACTCGAAACTTCTTTGATCCCTTTCCAACCTCGCTCCGACCCCTTTCCAGTCACTCTCTGACTCCTCTCCTATCGCCCTTTTATCCCTCTCTGACATCTCTCAGATCCCTCTCCGACCCCTCTGCGATCCCTCTCGGCCGCTTAGCGACTCCTCTCCCACGCACTTGCCTAGCGCATTCTCGCAGGCTCCAATGCGAACCCGACCCACGCTCACACTGCGCTCTTGTTCTCGCCCGTTCTGCGCATCTTCGCCCGGCGTCCCCGCCCCCTCCGCCCCCGCGCCGCAGGGCTGCATTCGCGCGCAGGGGAGCCCGGGGCGGGGCTCGAAGCGGCCGCGCGCGGTGGCGCACCCGCAGCGACTCACACTTTCCCCTCGAGGGCGAAAGCGGTCGGCAATTCGAATAACAGAAGAGGGGCGCGGTCGGGGGAAGCAGTGATGGCCGTCGTTTTCGTGAGCTGGAGGGCAAAACGTTTGCGTACATCTAGTAATTTCTCACATGTCACGGCACATTCTTCTCCGCCACGAAAGTCTGAATCTGGCTGATTTCCGATTTATTTGGTTGATTACCTCATGATACGAAATGTGTGAATGAACTCCAAAATAGGAACAGCATCAAGTCATCCTTCGGACGTAAGCCGGACGGAATGCACATTGGGAACACGCTATTGCTAGCGTAGTTGAAAAAACTTTACGGTGACGAGCAATACCAGAGAAAATGTGATGAATAGCGATCAGACCGATGGTGGGAAAATTTCTAAGGATAGTGAGAGGCAAGGGGTATGAATTGGACTATCACCTAACCCAATCTCCCCTCACGATATCCTGAAATGATGCTCCTTATGCACTTTCGAGTCGGTGACGAGTTTTCCACCTTCGCCAGTTCCATGAATCCACCTTTAGTCTGAGCATCGCATAATTTACAACAATTTCCGCTCTTTATTGCCAAAATATTTCTTGCGAAAACACAAGACGCTTTCTTTGCGTCAGCATACGTCACTATCTTCGCTTATTATTCGCAATCCCTGAATTCTGTAAGAAAGAAATTGTTACGGATTTGAAACGGAGTGTGGAAGTATCGAGACGGATGGATATACTTCTACAAACTATGCATAGAAAAATGCGATTCCATTTTCTCCTTCCTTTAAAATTCAATTTCCGTTGTTTTTCTTTATCTCGTGAAAAATCTCTTTGTCCTTTTATTTTACTTTTTATATGCCTTTGTTATCAAACTTGAAATTGTTTACCAAATCAACGATTTTTCTTATCTTATCAGCAAACTTTATTGTACAAAAAAACTTTCCAACGCTTTGCGCCCGTATGTAAATAATATACAACTTTATCAATGCTGTAAATAAATGAAATTCACGACCTTAGGCTGAAGATATTCATACGTATACAATGGGATGGTGGTCAAGGTGAATAAATAATATTTCAGTCTGCCAATGCAATTTCGGAATAAATAATTCTTTCTTCATGACTAAGAAGAAAAAACAAACTGCAAGTAAAGAATAAACTATGTTTTGAGTAAATTAATATGTTCAAACAGTTGGTGATTATATAACGTTTTATGAATATCTAGTGCATTTCAGTGCGTAAAACTAAAGAAATAATTAGCAGCGTGAGTCGCCGGGTGCAGCGCGAGTGGTGAAAAGCGCCGCTCGGGCAGAAGCACTTGAGGCTCCGCAAACAGCTGCGGGCGACGAGCCGCTCCCCCCCCCCCCGCCACCCGCTTTCAATGTTGTCGGATTTCAGCGAGATTTTCAGCGCGGCGCTATGAATATAGACGCCGGCGCCTCCCTCGCGGCGCGTTGCCATGGCGACGCGGCAGCGCGCGGCAGGTGCGACGGGAGGCGTGGGGTCCGGGGCGGGGCGGGGCCGTGCAGCAAGGAGGGTTGCGGAGGCGAGCGCACGCGCGCACAGGCAATCTGCTGATCGGAAAGTAGTGGCGGTGGTGAGGGGGGAGCGCGGCGGAGGGCGTGCATGTGCACGAGAACCAGCGAAAGACCGGGAGCGGTGGCTCTGACCGGGGGGTCCTAGGTTCAAGCGTAGGTGTCAGCCACCTGGGGCGGATTAAAATAACGTGAATTGGTCGACTGACGATCCATCAATGAAACTTTATTTAAATTGTTTTCGATTGATTGATTGATTTTTTCGTGTTTCCGGGCGAGGCAACTGCTTTGGTCATTAGTCCCGTTAGTGTAGTACATGCTTAATCTCGAAAGATGCGGTAATCTTCCCCCGCTGGATGACGAGATCCGGCGCCGTCCACCTTTGGCTACTGGGGTTTTCCCCTAACCAGGATTCTCCCACCAGCGGGGCACCACCCCAACCGGAACAAGCTCTAAGCTCCCGACCGGTCTCCTGGAATACGTGGTAGTGTAGTGCATGTTAGTGTAAGTGTGTGTGTGAGGGGAGAGGAAGGGAAGATCGCGCGCGGTCCGTGGCCCGTTTGTTAGGGTACTGGTCTGGCATTCGCCTGGTGTTGATCGGAGAAACCACGGAAAACTACTGATAAGAGCAGCCGGCAGCTAGAATCCTTCCCCAGACAGCGGCTGAATTCAACCTAGCTGAAAAACTAGTGTCGAAAATCCTACCACCGTCAGGACTCGAACCTAGGACCTCCCTGTCAGAGGCGCTGCAGTGACATCAGTTGATGCACTGAGCTACCGCTCCCGGTTTTAAATTCTTAAAGCTCACAGATTTCCTGAAGGGAGTTATCCGTACTGTAATCTATTTTGCGGGTATTATTATACAATATTGAACACTATTCTTTATATGACAAGTCACTATCGCTGAATATTATTCATAAACAATTCAAGCACAAAATGAAATGCGGATAATCTCTAGAAGTCAGTGCAGACGGTATTGCCAGTCGCTACAACGAGCAAGATGTCATTATTACCCATTCATTTAGAGAAGGGGTCTGCATAATGAAACATTCCACTCCAAAACTATGAAGCAAAACGACAAAAATATGAAATAATGTAGATCAAGTTTTTAATAAGATATTATTGTAATTATTTATTGTGAAATTTTGCCGTCTCCTAAAAGGGCCGCGTCCCCTACGCTGCGCCACTGAGTACACGTAAGGGTATAGGAGGAGAAAGAAGACAAAAGAAAAAAAAACGGGTTTGCTAGAGTACTGCTCCAGAGATCGTCTTGTGTTGATAGTAAAAATTCCGAAAATCAATCGACCAGAACAGCCGGCCACTATAATTCTCCTCCAGGCAGCGGCTGAATTGGACCTAGATAAGTGTCGAAAGTCCTTCCACCATCGGGACTCGAACGCCAGAACCTCCCGGTCAGGGGTATTGCAGTGACATCAGTTGATGCCCTGAGCCCCCCTAGCCGGCAGTCGCATCTCTTGAAAAAGAAAGCAGATCCATTTCACTCCGCACAGCTTCAGGCGTCGCCCTGGCGCCGTCCACAAATCGCAGGGATTATTCGGGCTGCCACTGCCCAGGCTCCGGGCCGTGCGCCACGAGGCGTGGCGGGGTGCGGGGAGCGGGGGCGGTGGGGGGCGGGGGAGGGATTAGGCGTCGCGGCTAATGGACGGCCTCGCCGCCGCAGCGCCGAGGATTTTTTCCCGACCACCTGTGGTGCTCGCTGCCGGCCTCCGCAATAACGCGGCTTGGCGACGGCCTGCAAACATCGATGTGACGAGCGAGGCAACGCGATACGAAGACTACGCGCTTGATAGATGGTTGCTCCGGCACCGTGTGAAGATGACACCGACACATCACGTCAAGAAAATTAAGAAAAAGAAAGTATTGCACCAGAGAGATAAATAACGACAAGTAGGATATTTGGAGGAAAAACAGTTGCACGCCTATCAAATTACTAATAGCAAACGTCCTTAGTATCAGTTCAATGGTAAAAAGGTATCACGTAATATATGTTCAGCAATCCACGTCCAGGAAATATCAGAATAAGAATCACCAACGTCTACATCTTCTAGGGGGAGGAAGATGCTATCTTTCGGCAACAAACGTGTGATGAGATGATAAATATCATTTAAGGTAGTTACGCATGTAACATTTCCCCGTGTGTACGTGACTCATCTTTCACCGGGGTTTCTTAATTATATGCTTTAACGCAGAGAAAGATATTTCGTTTATCTACCAATCACCAACGCAATAGGATTTTATTATCATTCCCAGGAAATGTCACATGTGGAACTTCGTGATATGAAATTTCTCACTACAAGCTCACTGGCAAAAGGTCATTACCTTCAATCCTCCCTACATGCCCTAGAAGTTTGAAGTATTTATTCTGAGACACTTTGCACTCAGACATATTTAGAAATGTGTCACTAGAGTAAAGTTTCTCTTGTGAGTCCGTTCGCCATTCAGTCTACGAGTTCAATTTTCAAATCCTTAGAAGGCAGATAAAGAATGTAAATAGTCTTAGATGAGAAATGAGCAAAAACGTTGGCATTTTTTAAATTCTGTGCGCGTTTACATTCAATTGCTTATGTTAAATCCGGAATTCAAACCAGTTTCTACACCTCTTACTCACCTGCAATTAAAATATGTATTTTGATGAAATGTAAATTAGACAAGGAAGAATATATTCCTCTTCATAATATCTAAACCTTATGATCCATTTTTTCTTGAGATTTAATTGACCAAACAAAGTTACAAAATTAACAGGTCAATTAACAAAACTTGGATTACCTGATTTGATAATTTAAAAACAATACATGCTTCTTTATTGATGAAAACGCGATTTTATTAATTTTTAACCCTTCGTCTCTTTGCTTGGAAGAATATTCAAATTATGGATAGCTTCAAAGTATGGCAGAATTTTCTTATAATGGACTTTTTTCATTTAGAAAATATCGGCCACGAAAAAAACATCGAACAAAAACCATTTATGTTAAAAAACATTAGCTTCAAAAAATCGATATTAAATACATCGATGATTTCACACAAAAAAATATGAGAAAGGATGTTTTGAAAATATCAACATGGAAGTCGCATCCATATTAGACAGGAGCCTGCAACTCTTCCAAGAGCCCAGTGACATGGAGGGACGAGGAGGGCGAGATCTGCAGCAGAAGCACGCGCATGCGCTGTGCACGTCATTCCCCGCCCCGCCCGCCCCCGCCCGCCACTGCCCGCCTCGCCCGCTTCCGCCAGCCCTCACCCGTCCCCGCCCGCCCCCGGCCCGGCCCTCCTGTCCCCGCCGTGCCCCGTCCGCCGCCGCCTGTCCCCTCCGCCCCCACCCGTCCCTGTCCGCCGTCACCCGGCACTGCCCGCCTCGGCCCGCCCTACCGACCGCCCCCGCCCACTACCGCCCGCCCCCACCCGCCCCAACCCGTCCCCGCCAGCCACCTCCCGCCGCCCCGCCACCACCCCGCCGCGCGCCTACGCCACTTGTTCAGCGGGCGGCGTTTTTGCGCGTCGCCGCCCCGGGGGGCTCTTTTTACCGGTTTTTACCGGTTTCCAGAGCGCTTAACTCGCGTTTTATCATCGCGGGCGCGGCGTTACACGCTTCCACGAGCTGTGTCCGTCTGTTCGTTTGTTTGTTTAGTTCCGTCTGGAGGGTTTCTTTCTTGTTTTCGCGTCGGGGCGTCCGGCCGCGCCGCGCCGCGCCGCGCCGCGCAGGCCGGGCCGTCGGGGTCGCCGGCAGGAATCCGCCCCGATTCGCTCCAGGCGGCCGCTTACGTAACGCTTTCTTCACGAAGTTAGCGCAGTTGATAGGATTCTTTGTTACCCGAAAACTACCTCAAGTTAAATACACCATAATTCGTACAACTTATTCGTAGCTTAAATAACATACATGAAGCTTTTTCCCATCGAAACTGTTATATTTCAATTGTTAATTTTTAAAATATTTATAATTTATGCAATAATTTAAGGGTTCCATTTTTGTTATGTTTCAGAAAGAAAAGATATATTATTTAGTAAAACTTGAAGAAAAAGCTCAAATACTTGGGTTATTGCTGTCGAAAGAGCGTCTCTAATTCTGCGCTGCCCTGTTGGGCCGGAACGACAGGCAGCGCGATGGATTTGGGGCCGGAGGGGGGTCATGCACACCACTGTCGCCCGAAGGCTGAGGCGTCGCCCCACGGGGCAGCGGACACCCGTCACCATGACCTCACTCCCCGCTTCTCTCTCTCTCTCTCTCTCTCTCTCTCTCTCTCTCTCTCTCTCTCTCTCTCTCTCAGATTCTTCTACTTTCTCACATACTACTTACGTAGTATGGAGAAAACATTGTTACAGTGAAAAATGGGGATTTTCAATTTTCTTAAAAATTGTTCCAATTTTCGACATGGCAACTTTCTTCTCAGCAGTATATTTATAAACCTTGCAAATGTATTTACGTTGAACTCTGAATTTTCGAAAATTGCAATTGTTTAAAATTGTTTCGACGATTTTATGCAATTGGAGTATTGAACATAAGTATGTTTTTCTTTCTAAAATAAGTTCTTTAAAATAATATTTTAAAATAATAACATTTTTTAAATCTGAATGGTTTTCGCGAAATTTGTGCGTGAATTAAAGATTTTTTTAAAAGCAACGTTTTCATCAAATGGATTGTAATGATGCAGTGTCATTTGAGAGAATTATAGCTCTAGTAAGGCAATCCAAGGAAGTAATATAAAATGTCATTTATTTATATTTTTTGTACAGCTATGTGGGTGGGGGACGCTGACCTAGATCTTAAACTAACATTACAAACTACTATTTACATTTTACGCTACTTGTTTACATTATTTACACACTTTTGAAATTATAATCTAAACTTAATGCAAACACATACTTACAAACTAAACTTATATTAGATGCTAATTATTTACAATATTTATGTCCACTTGCACTTACAATCTACACTTACAGACTAACACTGAGGTTTTTATAATTTGCCAATCAATCTTGCACTGGCTCTTGAGGGGTACAGTTACTGCTTTTCTCTGCAGACACACAACCGCACTCACTCATGCCATCACTGCCCGTCTGGAGCAGTCGTCAGTACTTGGCAATGATGGCAGCAACTAGTGCTGGCGTTTATTACCAAAATAAACGATTTTCAGTTATTCTGTAATTATACTTTCGGTTTAACGTTACTATCATAACAGCTCAATATAACTGTTTATAGATATAATCGATTTTCGTTTGATTTGAAAAAAATTGTACACAAAAACCGTTATTGCGGGTTGCGTCAAAAATGTAATGAAACACTATGTATGGTTCGATGGCACCACATTTTTTTACTAAACACAGTATTAACAATTTCACCACATTTTAAAAAGGGCCGCCACCTATTAAATCCTAATTTCTTTATTAATACATTTTCGAAAATCTGTTGTGTCCGGTTATTGGATTATAAAATAACTTATATCTTATCTCTTGGATTATAAAAAAATTCGTACCTGAGACAATGGAATGTTCCTACAAAAACGCGGTGAATCAAAACAAGAGCCTACTAGATGGTCTGAGGTGGGAGGGCAGCGCGGAAGGGCCGTGCGAGGGCGCGTGCGGCGCGACGCGTCACGCGTGTCAAGGGACACGCAGCCGTCGCGCGGGCGCCGCTTCCGGAGGCGGTCACGCCCCCCGCCCCCGTCCCGCGTGCCGCCGCGCCGCGGAGGCGCAGAGCGCTCAGCTGTCGCCACGGGATGCGCCGCCGGGGCCAGCGCTGAGGAAGGCTCGCGGGGCCGTGCACGCCGCGACGGAAACAGGGAGTACGCTCGTATTGCATTGACGCCTCGTTGAGATTCGTGTAATACAAGACAAGCTTTGTTAGCAATGCAAGACAAATAAATAGCCGAGCATTCTAAATGCCAGTTTTGAATGCTGAAATGTTTGGAACGCAAGTGTGAACTTTGTTTTGAGCGGCTGAGTTTCGTAAAAAGTCCTGAGCGCTTTTCTCGAGATTTGTCATCAATATTCTTATGACGTGAAATGTCGCAGAAATAATAATTATTAAATAAATTTCTTTCAGATTAAGAAGGAAAAATTATTTCTTTTTATGAGTTTCATTTGTTTCAACATTGATAACAAAAATGAAGCGAGTCGCGTGCGCTGGGCCACAGCGTCCGCGGCGGCTGCAGGGTTTTATTTTCCGCAAGGGGTTGGTCCCAATCGACGACACTCCACACGCCTGTCATTTCCCTCGACACCGCTGCGCTGCTGAGGGGCAGGGCGGTCACCTTACTCGAATCCACACAGAGAATTGACGAGAAAGAGGGATACAGTAAGGTTTAAAAAGTTACTAAAGGGATATGAAAAATTGCTGTTCCATAACGGAATACGTCAATAGCAAATATTTAAAGGCCAGCGCCTTCTTCCTTGAAAACTGGCTATCGCATGACGTCAGCTGTGTCGTAAGTAGAGACGTACTGGGCATGTCAGTAAGAGCAGAGGGAATAGAGGATAAATGACGCAATTATTAGAATTTTCAGACTAAAACAAAACGGTTTCATTGTGTTCGTGAAATTCTGTGTACTTGGGCATATAATGAAACCATACATTGCGATTTTTACATTGCTGCGTTTGAAATTTGATCAGCTGTTACGGTACCGTCCAATCGGGACCTTACACGTCACTACAGTGACATCACTACGGTGGAGTTCAGTCTTGCGATTGGACGTCGCCGTAAACTGTTTTACTTCAAATGCAGCTCTGTAAAAACCGCAGTATAGACACCTCTCTCGTGGCTGGAGGCTGCGTAGTTTTCTATCAGTTTGTGCGCGTATTGTGAAGGAGAAACGCGGACAAGGCGGAGCAAGGAGGTGAGGCTGTGTGTGAGAGAGCGAGGCCTCTTGAGGCTGCTCAGCCGCCAGCGCTGCAGGCCCCCTGGAATGCCCTCGGCCCCCGAGCACAATCGTTTCGCCACGCCGCCAGTCACGGTGGCAGCGGCGGCCAACACGTACGTGCCGGCTTAGCAGCCAGTAAAGGAAAGAAACGAGAAGCAAAGAGGAATAAAAGGCCGCTCCACGCCCGCTCGGCGCCCGCGGGCGCGCCCGCCCGCCCGCCCGCAGCGGCTTCAGCCGCCGGCAGCCGACGAGTCCTTTGTGCCGCTGACGCTCAGATAGACTCCATCCGCCGCTGACACCTCCGCGGCCTTTCGCTGGCAATCGAGAGCGAATGGACAGCCTGCATGGGAAACACTCCCATCCGCTGCTCGCTTCTTTCACTTGCTCTCAGGCCTCGGTCTTCGCGCGGCCGTCCACGCACGACGGATTCCTCGTCTTCCTGGGCAAATATGAGGGAAGGGAACGCGGTGGTCCTTTCCTTTGCTTCACGCTGTCCAAGAGCAAACACATCCACACTGGAGACAGAGAAGTGCTATTCAGAGGCTCCAGACCCCTCTATATTGTTAACGCGATTTTTACAACAAATTTAGAGTTTTTAAAATTTAGATCAGAAAGTTTTGTGGAAGTTACAGACATAGCAGTGAAATATAGCAGAGATATAGCAGTTATAGAAGAGTTAACCTATTGTAATAATCATTATTTCATTTTTGCTCGTTTTTTAGTATTGAACTTTTCCTGTAGAAAGATATTCAGTGTTTTTATTGCATTGTAACTAATTTATTGAAACAATTATTATAATTTAATGACAAGTAGAAAAAATAACAAAACCCGTAACTGTGATTATGTCTATAACAGGTGTAATGGTTTGCGTGGTATGCAGCTATGAATATCACCCGACTCATTGTAATGCTTGGGAAGCAACAATACAAGTAATGAGCGAATGCATTAACGTATGATTAACATTTGTTGAAGAGCGGCAAGGTGAGGTTAGTGCGCATCTTTACTACTGCGGCAGAACCCTAGAATGCTTCACAAACAGCGCGAGCGCCACGCCTGCAAATGCCTAACAGTGACAGCCTATCTCGCCGCTGCTCTTCCGAGGTGTCGAACGCCCGCCCGCAGTCAGGGAGCAGCGAGTATGGACTCGTTATAAAATTAACTCAACGAGGCCTGTTATCTGGACTGGCGCAGCGCGGTGCAGCGATTGCCGCGCAGATAAACTCCGATTGAGAGGCCGCTGCGGATGAGATGGGCGGGGGCAGGGCGCGGGGGCGGCGCGGGGGCGGCGCGGGGGCGGGGCGGGGGCGGCGCGGGGGCGGCGCGGGGGCGGCGCGGGGGCGGCGCGGGGGCGGCGCGGGGGCGGCGCGGGGGCGGCGCGGGGGGCGGCGCGGGGGCGGCGCGGGGGCGGCGCGGGGGCGGCGCGGGGGCGGCGCGGGGGCGGCGCGGGGGCGGCGCGGGGGCGGCGCGAGGGCGGCGCGGGGGCGGGGCGGGGGCGCGGGGCGGGGGAGGGCGGGGCGGCGCGGGGGCGGCGCGGGGCGGCGCGGGGGGCGGCGCGGGGGGCGGCGCGGGGGCGGTGCGGGGGCGGCGCGGGGGCGGCGCGGGGGCGGCGCGGGGGCGGCGCGGGGGCGGCGCGGGGGCGGCGCGGGGGCGGTGCGGGAGCGGATCACTGGTTCGACCGGGACAAGCTTCAAGCTGCTGATCGGGAGCGGTGGCTCAGTGCATCTGATGTCACTACAGTGCCTCTGACCGGGAGGTTCTAGGTTCGAGTGCCGACAGCGGCAGGATTTTCGACACTTCACCCTTTACACACACACACACACACACACACACACACTAACATGCACTACACTACCACACATGCCGGGAGACCGGTCGAGGACTTAGAGTTTGTCCCGGCTGAGGCAGTGCCCCGCTGGTGGGAGATAACTAGTGACCTGGGGACACCTCGCTAGTCGACGGTAAGTCGGCGCCGAATCTCGTCATCCAGTGGGCGAAGATCACCACCACCTCCCGATGAAAACCATGCATTACACTTACAGGACTAGTGGCCTCAGTAGTTGACGCGCCCGGAATCACTAACAATCAATCAATCAAAGTTGCTGAGTGACCTCCTGACATTTGTGAATATGTAGTGTGTGGAAGAGAAAGACTTTGTAAGGGGAGAGAATTGAAGAATAAATGAGACCCACGTCCGATTATTAGAATACTATGCCCGCATTTGCCTGGTAATGTGAAGAAACCCTGGAGAACGACTGTTAAGAGCAGCTGGCGGCTAGGGTTTTCTCTAGTCAGCGACTGAATTCAATCCAGCAAGCGAAATCCGCCACCGTCGGGAGTAAATCTCCCAGAACCTCCTGGACCAAGACATTGCAGCCGCAACTGTTGCTGTGATCTCAATGCAGAAGCAAGGGAAGCAGAGGTGAAGAGGGCGCTGACGCTTGTGAAGGGGGGAAGAGCAGTGGAGGTGGATACGGTGGCGGAGGGACAGAACGCAAGGGGAGACGACGGCGCCCGCGTGTAACGAATGCGCGACACTGGCGCCGCTGCTGTCCAATCGCCGTGGGGCGGAAACGAAGTCGTTTGCGCTGCGGGGGACTGGGAGCGCGAGTTCGCTTGAGGACTCGTGCGAGGAAGCGACTTCGCAATAATACGTCATAAATAGTGCAGAAATGTCCGGCCCCTAACCTGAGACAAAATTGCTGTGCGGCTCACAAATCACCAGCAAACGGCCATTACGTTTCGAGATTACTTCTAATTATTGTGCTTGCATAATCCAACTGCAAGGAGCATACTAGTCTTGTAAGTGCGTGGTTCCACTTTCAACTTCGTTTTATGCAATGGAGTAATCTCTGACGAGTCATCTTTCACAATATATCTGTGCACAACAGTCAGTTTTGGTGTCGAGAGTTGCGTTACAGAGATCGCCAATGGCCTCGTCACCACAATTTCGGACTATTATCTCTACATACATATTCTCATGCCTTCCAAGTCACAGCGTTATAAAATGAATTATTTTATGTTTAATTTTTTTTTTTTCTTCAAATTATGAAATTTCGGCAGCAGTGACTGAAAATGATGACACTTCCATTTCAATGCTTTTAAATCAAGAAAACATTATTAGAAAATACTCATAAATCCATCCATTCGCTAATGAAACATCATTTTAATTTTATGAGTAAATAACAAGCTAATAACATCAAGTAAGGTGCATGCAAAAAGTTTTAAAATCAATGAACTGTTCGTTATCTTGTTTAACTTTCACGTACATGCATGTGCACTACTACACTTCATTCTTTCGGGAAACAGTTGGTAGCACAGAACTTGTCCCGGTTGGGGCGATGCCATGCTGGGCGAGGTAACTGGAGGAGAAAAGCCCGCTAGCGACGTATTTGGACGCCGAAACTCACGTTCTAGCGGAGGAGAAAAAACGGTATTCAAGCGGAGACTGGGTTATGCGCTATGCGATGTCCATTTGTCTGTCACAGAAGTGACGAAATGCAGGGTAGTGAACTTAACCATTAAAGTGCATTCTTATAAAAGTGAATTGGCAATTACTTTTAAAGACTCAAGGTTGCGTATAGTGAACGCAAGGGCCGACGGTCTGAGCCTCGCCGTGACTTGGATCCGGGCGAGCAAAGCGAGAAAACTTGCCTTTGAAAGTAATTTGGCAATACAATGTGGCGGGAACAAAGTGTATGAGTATGGGCCCCATCTATTCCTGTTTCATATTTATTCCGCAGTATGATTACAACTAGTGATGGGGATGACGTCAGCTACCAAATGCAGATCGCACTCAGCTCGTAACCAAGACTGCACTAGTATCCCCGAAACAACACCACCTCACGTGAAAAAGCATAACATGCACATAGGGGACTAATGCTGAAAGTAGATGACAAGCTCAGAAACATTCAATCAGGGTTTCCCAACAGGACCTGATTGTGACAGATTGTGATTGATTGTGAATGCTGTATATTACGGAGGAAACGTAAGGGAGGTCGATGAAGCAAACAATTCTTTTAAAGGGGTCTTTGCAAGAAAATGGTTGGGAATCCCTGCACTAAATAATCAATCAACCAATCGCATCAATGCGCGGAGTCAATGGCGGTGCATTTCCCCAGAAGTGTAGCGGAGGCAGTTCGAGCCGACAGCCACAGCCCCCCCGCCGAGCGGATGCCTCGTGGCAGGGGGGGGGGGGGGAGAGCCGCCATCAAACAGAAAGGGACCGAAAGGCTTTCGCTTGCCAGTCGGACCGGTGACACGTTGCTGTGCCCTGCCAGAAAGCGCAAAGGCGGTCAGTAAGCACCTCGGGACGTGCATTTCGTTTAAGAAATCTTGTACGGCTCATGACTTCGTCATCAAATTGATGAATAAACACATCGTAAAATATGTAGTTGTGCCAATAAAATGATTTTTAGGCTTGTTTTATGTTTTAAAAGGAAAACTTCTTGGGGGGGGGGGATTTGCAACTTGTATATAAGAAAAAAATTCGAAATAACAAAAGTTTCGTTGAATTCTACAAGAACTGTAGAGAACCGAATTAATAAACATACTGTTTGAATGAGTAATTAATATAATTCAGTGCACCCGTGCGTAATTACTCTTCTTGTAGATGCGCACTGCGCCTCGTTTCAGTTGCGCTGTTATTGTCTGTACCCCTGCACCGTGTGTGTAGTGTTTGTGTGTGTGTGTTGCCAGCGCCGATCGCCGAAGCCTCTCGACCGTGCAGCCGAGGGCAGCGTGCGCCAGGGGCACGGAGGGGGGGGGGCTGACTTACGGCCCCCGGGCGCCGCGTCTCCCGGAGGCGCGCATAAACAACGCCCTATCGCGCCCCCACGCCCCACCATCAGCCCCCTCCCCCCTCCAGGCTCCGCTGGAACCCCGACCGATTGGAGAATTCATACAAGGGGGCGCTCTCGGCTCACTTGTTTTTCTTGTGCTTTGCTGTATTGAGCGGCCTAATAGACCTTGAACCTATTTGTAGCCACAGTAATTTGCGAAACGCATTTTTAACTATGCCATTACAACCATTTTTGTCGGTATGATTGCTTGTTAATAAGTGATACGAAATGTCAAAACGCTACCGAAGCTTTCTAAAAGTTTCCAGTAACAATGAGGGAGAGTATGGTGTTAGTATCGATGTGACCTTTCCACGTTTAATTACTTCATATCAATGGATTCGCCTGAAGAATATTAAATGTATTAATACACGCGGAGTGCAACGGGAAACCACGTTATTATTGATGTACGCAAATGTGGCAGTTCAAACCATCGTAGATTTTAGTGTCACTTTTCATCCTCACATTTGCACCAGGCATAGTTGAAAGAGACAACCTAGCATTGGAAAAAGCTGACCTAATGATGGTGGTGGTGATGGTGGTGGTGCCGGTGGTGGTGATGGTGGTGGTGGTGGTAGTGGTGGTGGGGGTAGTGGTGGTGATGGTGGTGGTGCTGGTGGTGGTAGTGGTGGTGGTGGTGGTGGTGGTGGTGGTGGTGGTGGTGGTGGTGGTAGTGGTGGTGCTAGTGGTGAGAGAGATTGTGGTCACTGACGCTGAAGGCGCTGGAGGCTTTCTAGTGCGTTTCACCTCCGCGCGCTCCCTTCCCAGCCCTCGCGCCGCCCCATCTCTGCCCTCATCTCCACATACACCGCTGCCCTGCCGCCGCCGCCGCCGCCGCCGCCGCCGCCTCCACCTCCACACCGCTCCCCCTTCGCCCTCGCCCTCGCCGCCGCTGCCTCTGCATCTTACTCCGCGTCCGTTGCCGCCGCCGCCGCCGCCGCCGCCGCCAGCGCTCGTGACTGTGATAACGAAGCCGCTCGCGCTGCGCCTTCGTTATGGGCTGCGGGCGCGGGGCGGCGCCCGCGGGGGTCGCTGATCGGAGGAAAAGTAAACAGGCCGGTCCGGCGGCTGGCGGCGGCGGGGCGGGCGGGGCAGGGACGGGGCGGAGACGGGGCGGGCGGAGACGAGGCGGGGTGATGCGGGGCGGGGGCGGGGCGGGGGCGCTTTTTATGAAAGCTCCCGTGGGCGCTCCCGGCGCGCCCGCCCGCGGCCCGGCCATGTGTGACGAGCTGCCCGGAACCGGAACCCGCCGTCGGAGCGGCCATTGTCTGCGTTGCGCGGGCAACACGCGCGTGCGGAGTCCCTTCCAACTATTCCGGCTGATGCGTCGCTCGCGAGGTAGTGAACGCAAATTCTACCAAAACATCGATACATCCATGTTTCGATACATCACTAAAGGGTTTTCGATCTCGATGATCATCGATTATTATCGAATGCAAAAATTATTATCGAATGTAAAAAATAAAATTAATAATAAAGAACATCGTGTTTTGCGATTGATTTCGTGTTTCAATTTCGATTCAGGCAATGACACGACTGGCAACACATTCATAACATGAGCAGCTCCCAAACTTCCTCAGATTGCACAGGTGAAATGTGCAGCGTGATAAAGAGGATGACGCAAAACAACGACATTGCTCTGGATTGCTGCTACTCTACAATGTGGTTAAACCCCTTCATTAATCAAATAATAAAAATTAAATAAACATCGATGTTTTTGCAACAAAATATCGATGTGAAGAAAACATCGCAGAATATCGATGTTAATATATCGATGTTTCTGGTGGAAAGCATCGATGTGTTTTTGCCATCCGTGTCCCGGGGTGCTTGGTTGGCGTGGAGTTAAGTTGATGGGAGCGTCGCGAAGAGGTTAGTGGCTACACGCTCCGGCACAGCGGGATATACTAATCTACGTTCAACATCCCATAGTAAGTGATCCGTTGAAGATTCACTGAATTGTATTACTTATGAAATGCGACCAGAACAAAGCTAGTCGAAAGAAAATATCTAATCAGCAGCACTGAAAAATATGATCGGTCTTACAAATCAAAACCCTTTAAAACATGCGCTGAAGAAAGTAAATGATAGTAGTGGAAAAGTAAGTGGTAAATGGTACTTGTAAAAGTAAAGAGGTAATGTGTAAGAGGTAATGTGTAAAAAGTAAGGAGAGAAATGTGTTAAAACCCCTAGGACCCAGTTTTGTGATCGCGATTTCTTCCCGAAGAGTGAGTCCAAGTGCGGCAGGCGCCCATGAGCGATGGGGGCTGTGCGTGGCCCGAGCCGGGCGGCGGCGGACGCGCGGCGCGGGTGCAGCGCAGCGACCGGATGTGACGCGCGGCCGTAAACAGGAGACTGCGCCTTCGCAAACAGGAGCAGCACGGCGCCCAGTGGCCCCGCGTCGCGACGCGCCCTTCGATAGAGCGGGGGCGAAGGGGTTGCCCGTGCTCACAACGCGCTCGCTTATCCCTTTCAAACCCTCTGTGCTCAAGTGGGTACATCACACTTAGAACATCAAGACCCGATTATGAGTAAATCAGGAAATAATCACGAGTTATACATCATTATCATTGAGTATGAATCAGAGGCTCATATGAATAATTTAAATATTAGAAAATTTTCAACTCGTCTTCAGGAAATCATAAAAAATTATAAAATGAAAAAAAACTGGTCTGAAAGGGTTAATAAACCATCTCTCACAATTGATTATATTTTATAATATTTCAAACAACATTAACGATAATTGAATTATTATTATTATTATTATTATTATTATTATTATTATTATTATTATTATTATTACTACTATGATAAATTTAAAACGGATATATAAGGCAGAACTGGAATGAACTGTATCGTACATTCTAAAAACAAGTCCATTTCAGTATGGACAGCTTATTTCAGCGCACCTTATCATTGCCCGGGTGTGCACGCGCGGGCGAGCGCGAAGGAGCAAACGAATTCGGGTGGGAGTCATTTCATCGGAGAGAGAAATCTCTCGCCTTCCAAAAAACATCTCGAGAGCATGACGCCCTCCAGTCATGCTCGCTGCTTCCACGCCCAGCGCCGTCTCCTTGCATCGCGCGCTGGAGCCCCCGGAGGAGGCGTGGTATTTCGCCTTTGTGGCACAGAGCGCAACGTTCGCGGACACGCAACTTGAGACCTCACCTCTGCTCCGGGGTGGGATTGCAATAGATAAGGAGGGGGGGGGGGGGAACCGGAAGAGAAACGCCAAGGACGAATGTTCTATTTTGAACAGTTCATCACATCAAAATCGGTTGTTAATAAAAAAAAAAAGGGAAGGAAAAATCATCACAAAAAATCAGCTTCCAAGCATTTTCCATTTTGAGGGATAATTTCCCTCCTGCGTTATCGGCCATATCAATCAAAAAAATCAAATTCATCATTCAATCAAAATAGTATTATAATTTTCAATGTAATTTTTAGAATAATTAAGAATATTATAATTAGATATTTTAATAATTTGTTGAGGAACGTTAAGTTACTTGTTCCGTACGCATCGGAAATATCCTTTGGTGCAATCCACGCTGCTGAAGGTGCAGTTGGCGGCGCTGCTCCATTGCTTGATTCTGTTTGCGGCCGAGTGGCGGATGCCGAAGGGCGCCAAGAGACCCGACGGGGGTGGAGCAGGGGAGGGGGAGCGGGGTGCCCGCGGACGCGCCCCATTGGCCCGCAGCGCGCCGGCGCCGTCCGCCGCTCGCCCCCGCCCCCGCCCCGCCCTCGCGCATCGAGCGCCGCGACGCCGCCCCCGCCCCCGCCCCCTCGCACCCTCCCGCTGCTCCTCGGCCCCCGCTTCGCGCCCGGCACTCGATCTCCGCTGCGCAGCGCGGCCTCAAGGGCCTCCGCGCCTTGAGAGTTGCCGCGACCGTCAGTTCGAATGCTCAAGAGAAGTGCCACAGAAACTTTATTCATTGATCTTTTATGCTAAAATAAAAATTCCATAAACAACATCCTCGCTAAGCGTTTGCTTCTTTATTTAAAAAATGAGCGGAGTACGAACTAGTCTCAAGCAACGAAAAATACCTAAAAATATCAAGAACGCTAACTAAATGTATTTATTATACAACCTAAGACCGCAAAAAATCGAAAACTCAAATCGAAAGTAATGTCGGGATTTGTCTGTTCTCATCGATCTTTTATTTCACCCCTCGACATAGGCGAAGTGACGGGAAAAAAATTGAGGAATGGAGACTGTCGAATTGAGAATGGATGACAACAGTTATCGTGATTGTCCTTTAAATCACTTTCGAATATCAATTTCGAAAATAATTGTTCGCAATATTGGAAATTGTTGCTCAATTTTTTAGAGTAAAAGGTGTTGAGTTACTCAATGAGGCATTAATCTGTGATAAATGCTTCATGGTATTCTAATTATTTGAGATTCATAAAATATCTCCAGCGCAAAAGTTGGAATGCGAACATATCATAGCGCCATGAAATCCAGAAATTGCTAGAGAGTATGGGGTTTAGCACAAAGCGGCTCTAATCAATTCACCAATCCTGGACATACAAGATACTTTTTCCTATTCGATTCCCACGTCACCAAAAGCATTGAATACTTGGAGACACTTGCGTGTGAAATATTTTAAACATAGAAAAATAGAACAGGTCATTCAAAATACATTACCGCGTCTCAATGGTTACAAGGAATTAATTGCGACATTTGAGAAATCCACTTCAACAATGCGTCGCTTCGGGCACTGTTCGGTGTAAAAGGCACGGCCTTCCGGTCGTACTGCGTTCCATTTTCTCGTGTTGCCTTTCGAAAGGAAGGTGCTAAACTCGCGTTTCCCGACGCCTGCGCCCCAAGGGATGAGAGCGCGCCGTCGCGGCGCGGGGGCGCATTTCCTTCGCGCAGGCTGCCGCTGGGCCACACCTCACAGCAACCCTCTCTCATGGGCAGCCAATTAATTAATTAATTAATTAAATTAATTAAAGACATGAATAACATTAAAAAATAACTCGTGGTATTTGTTCAGTACTTGAAGTGGGTTCCCCAATATGGTGGCGTATGTGTATGGTTGAGGCATCTTTCGCGCACATTATTTCTGTTCGACTGGACTTTCGTGAATGTGAAGATGACAAGTGGCTGCAGAGGTGAAATAGAAGAAACGCAAGGCTCCTTCGTGCAAAGAGCTCTGCCGAAATAGCGCAGTGGATTTCTCCCGAGGTGTGCTCCCGCGCTGGCCTTGGGGGGTGGCGCGGGGGGGGGGCGCGGGCGGCGGGGGCGGGGTGGCCTGGGAACGGGCCCTGCCCGCCATTGTGGCCGCTGCCACCGGAAGGGCTGTGCTGTGGTCGCGCCCTCCGCCCGGGGCCCGGCCCTCTCCCCAATCGATGGCTGGCCTCACTTCATTGCGAGGAAGGCGCAAAGACTATGGGTAAACACAATGATATTCACCGAATTACGTACACAGAATGAATATGAAAATAAAATAATATCAGTCTGCTGAAGCAAACATTCTTCTGTCGACTATGTATAAAATGTATTCCTGGATCGGCAAAAATTAGCTCCTATAAAATTGACCATGAATACTGATATTTCTTTCTCCCTCGTCCCAGTAATGCACTGAGTATACGAATATAGTCGTAGCATGTGTTATGAGAGAGTGTAGATTAATATAATAAAATATTAGCATTTCTCAGCCAAGACCAAAACTACTTTTTGATTTTTCACATGTATCTAACGAAACCTTTAACAGCTTTCACATTACCATAGGCTATTTAGTTTTGCGTCAATTTATGCTTATTTTCGAAATTAATAATTGAGACATTTGCAATCATAAAAATTTGTATTAAAATATTTTAAATATTTATAAACGAATAAAACAGTTTCTTTGTAAAATATTGAAATACCCATACCTATGACGCGTGCTCTCACTGCTTACGCATTAATCCATTCCCTGTACCTACCCAGTCATTTGGCGTATCAAAGTGGCTCAGCAATTGATGTATTTCACTTCTCCGTGGTAATATAAACCAAATATAGTATAAAAGTGAATAATTTCAAGTCAAATTTTATTTATAATTGTGACATAAACGTGTATAACAGTATTTCGCGAGGGCTTCTCCAATCTATCTCACGCAAATTTTTACTTTGTCTTGAATTGCTTTGATTTCCAGCGAGACTCTGTTTGGAAACGTAAATGTATTAAGTACAAAATAAAATTACTTTGAGAGCACATCTTTTCCAAAATGTTTCCATTTTCATATCTTAAATATCATTATTTATTGGCTAGAGGTAATCCATAAAAATCTAACTCCCATAAATTTATGGGATTTTGATTTTTACAGTTTGGTTTTTTCATTACTTTATTGTCAGTAGCAGTTTCTAACTGCGGTCTTCTAGGCGACGGTAAAGCGATTTTTGAGAGACACTGAAAGGGGCCATCAGGAGAAACGTGTTATTCGCGTTCGTTGCAGTGGTTGTCTCGTTGTGTTAAGGAATCGAATTTAGTTGTTTTGGTATTTGTTAGAGTCTTTTAGACACCCTGTGTCCTCGAAATCCACCAGCGAGGATGACCACTGTAGTGCCAGAAAAACAACGTTCGTCCGCGCAGCCCGCGCTTCTTCCACTCCTGCGTCTCGAAAGCGGGGAGCTCGGCCTCACTTCTTCAGGATTCTCCTCCTCTGTTTGCCTCATCGTTATTATATTTTGTATTATTTCCACGTTTATTAGTTTATATAAAATAATTTGGTGCCATGACATTCACGGAGTGACATGTCCACGTTACACTTCTAATAAAAATGAAAAATGTAGCCGAAATATTACACTTTTCAACACTCTCTTTAACTCAACAGAGTACTGTTTAATGTATTGTAAGCCATCTTACATTTCTTTTTGGAAAGAAAAATTCTAGGTAAAAATAAGAGAACTCAATTTTTGTCAAATGAAATGTCACCTTTTGAATGTTTGCTCCTCATTTGTTGTTCATAAAAAAAAATCAGTATTTTGGTTTATTTTACTTATTGTGAGTGGGTTTACTTGAGTCTGTCTGTGCTTTACAGCTCTTCAACATTTTCACTAATCACCACACCACCGTTGGACAGCCCTAGCGGCGTCGCGGCCAGGAGTATTTAATCGCACTCCATCCGCAGAACTCGAGTTCCGAAGCGTGCGATTGTGTTGCGAGGCATGCGCGCTGTGCCGACTTCTTGCGCACGTGCAAACCCGATTGTCGCCACCTCCAGGCATTCATACCCATAAACTCAATGGCGTGCCGCAAAAATACATAATTTCACCGTCAGATGTTCCAATAACAGAACGTTATATATAGCAATCCGGCTGGATTTCAATTTTGCTTTCCTTACGGAGACTTTCTATCCGAAAAATATTTTTGCAAGCATATATTTCAGCCATAAGTAACAAAACGCAAAAAAAGTGTTTATCTTGCTTAAGTTGGTGAATCTTTGCCATACAATATGGGGGTCGTAGGAAATTATGCTATATAGAATAGTAATACGAAAATGCAGAATATTTTAATTGCAACTTGGTAGTTCATATTATTTTTATTTTATTATTTTTAATTAAAATATTAACAGTACTTTAGTATTCTCGTTTCGAATCGCAACGCCCGATGTAAGTTTCGATTCCTACATGATGTGCAATATGTACTTTCACATTTATGTACTAAAACGTGAAAGCCACAAGTGCGTCCCTCTCCGCGAACATTTATTGCTCCTCCCCGCTCGCTCTGAAACATCAAACGGTCGTGCATGGATGAGGGTGATCTTTAAGACTTCCTTACTTCGTGGTATACGTAAATTATCTTTTCATTCCCTGGCAGTTTGCTCGGACTTTCATGACGCATGATACGCTGCGTCGTAGAAGCGGCTGTAAAAAACGCGCCTAATTGGCTTTGTGCGTTGCGACAATCTGGAAAGGCGCCGTAAATAACGCGGCTGGCAGTTGCTGGTGGCTGCGCCCGCGGCGGAGACCGGCTGCAATAGCACCGGGGAGGCTGCGACGGTCGCATGCGATTGCTGTCCTCTCAGGCCTCCCATTGATGGACTGATTACTTTTTGTAACCGGGCGTTAGTGTAGTGCATGTCGTATTCCGGGAAGTAGACATGTTTCTCCCACTGGATGGTGAAATCCAGCAACGCCCTACAGATCGTATTGCGGAAGATTTCCTCCTCTAGGTATCTTCCACCAGCGGGCCACCCGCCGAGCGGGGACAAGCTCTCGAAATGTGTGATTATATAGTGCATGTAAGTGTGAGTGTATGTAAGGGAACAGGAAGGGACAAAGAAGAGGAAAGAAGAAACGCGGGCAGTCTGTGGCAGGTTTGTTAAGGCGTTCCAGAATTCGCCTTGTCTTCATGGGAGAAATGCCGGAAATGAACCGATCAGAGCAGCCGGCCGGTAGAATTCTCTTCCAGACAGCAGCTGAATTGCACCTAGCTCTCGTGCAAGTGATGAAAATCCGCAACCAATGGGATTCAAGCCCTAAGACCCCCCGGATAGAAATGCGGTCAGAAACGCTAGAATGGCTACAGTTGTTGCCCTGAGTCATCCCAGCGGGTAAACGCCACAAACAAAGGAACACAGAAGAAGTTGCTGTGAATGAGCACCACTGGCACCCGTTGAATGCGATCGTGGAGGGCGTCAGTTGCTTGCAATAATTGTCACTCTATCAGGAGATATGCAACTTAAATACTTTCGTTTCGTGTGTATCTCACGTAAGTTCTGGTCAGTAGATGCGTGCTTGTTAAGTATGACTTGCGTAAATTCACTCGCGAAAACGGTTGCTGAGAAGATTGTGACAATCGTTACTTTCTCGTAGTCATGACCTTCCAGTCATAACATGTGTTATCCGTTCTGGGCGATGTCTAACTATTTTTTGCGAGCGTAATGGAACGTCTACCAACAACTTCGTACACTTGTTTTCATATGAATGTAATAATTTGTTTCTTGACAATCGTTGCGAAGACAACGATAGTGGTTTCAAAGTCGGTCTTGAGAAACATCTCACAGGCTTGGTGTCGCCCTTCTCAGCTCCCTATCGCCCTCTGCCGTCGTTGGCGAGGAGAAGGGTGGGAAGGGAAGAAGGTCGGCGGGGAAGGAGAGAGACGGGAGGGGAAAGGAGGAGATGGGAGAGGAGGGGAAGGGAGGGGAAGGAAAAATAACCGAAAGCGGAGAGGAGGGTTCGGGCGTCTATTGTGTGTGCTCCCCGCCTGTCAGGGCAGGCCGTTCCTTTAGCTGCCCACCCACCCCACCACCCATCCCCCACGACTGCAACCCAACGTCCCTCAGCTCCCTCAGACAGCCTCCGCGTCCCCCGCCTCCGACGCCCCGCACCTACCGCAGGCAGCCGTCCGTCCCCGGCCCCCGAGCACACGCCGGGCGGCCTCGTCTCCGGGGAATGTGCAATTACACGGTGGCGGGCGGCGCCACGTCCTCGGACGCAAGACGCCCTCAAATGAGAATTTCTTTCGACGAGCGTTCTGCGCATGCGCTCGTCGCAGGTGCGTTGCTCAAGCGCAGAAATTCCTCTCCGATGGAGCGCTTTCTCCACGCGAAGCTCTTCCTTCGACGCCTTCGATGGCGGCCGCTGCGGTCCACGGCTGCCGAAGCGCTTCGCAACGCAACCAACAAAACAACGGCCTTCAATAAATAGTAATTCTAAATTACGAAATAATTGTGGAATGATTTTGTATAAATTCATACCAAAATCTTCTCTTATTTAAGTGATCCTGTTTAAGAGTGTATTTCATACTCTAAACTGAATAAAATTCAATAAAATAAATAGGATAAATTCAATAAAAATTTCTTCAATAAAATTCAAACGGTTCTAAATAGATTTTTAGAAAATTACTTAAAGAAGAATGACCTGTTTCTAACAAACAGTCGTAGAGAACTTGAAATAAACAAAAGTATATTTTTGTAATTCAACAATCTAAATACTTCTAAGGAAAAGTATAAAAAGGAAATGCGGCATTGGCGAGGAAACGCTCCAATCCCTCTGGTAACTACATTTGATTCGGCTCTATGAACTCCTACAAGAATCCACCTCTCGCAGTATTCGTGCCTCATTCTCTTCTGGAATAATGTTCCTAACTTTCGTTTATGGTTGCGGCACGGGGCATGTAGAACAGAGCTGGGGCGGAATCATAGCAACACTGCGACGCAACTGAGCGCCGTGTCTCTGCGAAGCACTCCATGAAAGCCATACGTGAAAAACGAACATTGCGAATTGAACAATGATAACAACGTTGTAGTTATTTCGCGTACGCGTAAGCGGTTGTGAAGGGAGATGGAAGAAGAACTTGCGCTCCCAATCGGAGGCGGGGGTTTGCGCACGCGTCCATTCACCGCTCGCTCGCACGCACACGCGCACGCCCCCACGCTCGCTCGCCGCACGCTCATTCATCATTCACTGGGGCGCCGCTGACATATTCATCGCCCGCGCGCCCCGAGGCGCTAGGCCGTCGCGCGGCAGACTCGCGCTGTCACACTGATGCGCCAGCGCGTGCGTGCGGGCGGGCGGGCGGACGTGGACGTGCGCGGGATCACGTGTTTTGCGTTGAGCTCGCCTCCGCCTGGCCCCTACTTTTAGAATTACACTGTTACTACGTGTGGTTGTCTTCTCTGGTCACATCTACCCCTCTTCCTACGACTATTGTATTTTTATCTCCAACCCTTCATCGATTTCTATAACTTGCATGTTTTATGTATCTATTTTACTTCATTTTTGCTGTTCCATGGGCTCCTTGACTTCTAGTGCTCGTGGTTTCCGCTGTGTGTGTATTTTGTTGTTTTGTAGGCATTAGTCTGATTTCGTTTGTGGCTTTTGTGACTGTCATGTATTCATCGGTGTGTCACTCTGTTCTTTCTTGAACTAGTCTTGCTGTCTATCTGCATGCTTTGCGTTTTGTGTGTCTCCTCTGGATCGCTCGCCTTCCCTCTCCCCGTGCCCTCGATGTTCGCGCCCTTCCTGAGCCCGCCTGCCTCGTCTCTTGTACGCGCGGTGCGGCGCGGCGCGGCGGGGCTGTCGCTTTCTCCGGCGCTGTGGCAACGCGTGTGCGAGGCGGGGGTGAGGCGGGGGCGGGGCGGGGGCGGGGCGGGGACGAGGTATTGCGCCAGAGCTCCTGGCCTCCGCTCGCCACTAGCCGCTGACCTCTGCCACACTGCAAGCCCTCTCACTTAGCATCTACACGTTACATGCACAATAATGGGAAATTCCAATTATGTGCATTCTGAAACACTCCAGTCTCAAACATTCGAATCATTTGTCAGGACTTTTTGTCATTCATATATTTCGAATTCTAAACAAAAATAAATCTGATTATTTCACGTACTCGTCTCTCATGTTTCCTGGGTTCACATTGAATTCTACTTAATATATTTCGGTGACATTCTGCACCTGAAAACTATTTTTATATTTTAAATCACAGTTACTGATGTCGGCGGATATACAAAATGTAGTATTAATTTTTTAAGCAACAGGGAGTTGATATCGGACAAGAAATTTTATTTTTCATTCTTTACGCAATAATAATATTTACTAATAATTTCCAGAACGATTTACAATTCTATTATTCTAAAACCAAACCTTGATCTTCATTTCACAGACCTCCATCAAGTTTACGTCTTGATGCTACAGTAACCTGAGATATTATTTAAATTTTAAAGGCCTTCCTGAAACTTTGTTGGCGCAAAACTGCGGGAGAATGTACTGAAAGATTTGAGAAATAATACGGGAATAAAATCCAAATATCGATTTTTTTCATTTTCAGCAATATCCCCCTTAAACTTATTTTATTACAGGCCAACCTGTCACAGAATTAAATGAATTGCTGAAACTTTTTCCGTTCCGTAGGAAGTTTCGTTGTTATAAAGCATTTTAAAAATTTATTACTATTTTTGGACGAAGGTTTTCGAACTTTTGAAAAGAAGATGATTTTTAAATTAGAAAAGAACGCATTAGAATACTTGTTCAGAATTGAGACAAAAGGCTAGCAAAATAGGAATGCAAAAATACCCCTACAAGTTTCAAACCAATTTTGTGTGGAGTAGGTTTGGGACAAGAAAAATTAAATCGGTTATTTTTAAAACCCAGGTAGTGAGGAATTGTAAAGTTATGAGAAAACAAGAAAAACTGGATAATTAAGTATATAGAGAACTTTTCTCCTTTTTTAATTTCTGATGCATAAATCTTGATTGAGAATGACATGGAGACAAGTAATTTACTTGTATCAATAGCACAATAGTTGCTGGACTTATTTAAAGTTTATGATTTACGGGATTTCAAAAACTAACCAGGAATGTTTTACCTAAACATATAAACAAATACATATTTCAAGTTCAGTTTGCCACATTTATTACAATGTTATGTGAAATGACAATCAATGTACATCTATATCAAACACGATTCTTATGAAAGAAACAGTTACTTGCAATATGTGTTGCTTTACTTAGGAATATTCCCGTATTGAACATCCCATTTAACCAATCTCTCTGCCAGTGATATCCCAGTCATACATACATATATGCATACATACGAGTACACGCATACATACATACACAGTGATACATACCCCGAAAGTCAATAGCTTACAGAGTTTCAAACCCAAACCAAAAATTTACAGTGTCCTCATGGCCATTATATGCATCTGATTTACGGGATTTACACAAGGAACGATGCATTTATCCTACAGCTTCAATCTTCCCACAAAAAGCGAAAATGCAAAAGATAGTGACATATGCGGCTTTAAAAATAACCGACTCAAATAAGATTAGAACTATTTTCAGGCACTCATCCTATCTTCACTGTCCAATTTTAAAGGAAAACTATTTTACATTTTTCTCTAATTACTATAAAAAGTTTCGATATTTCCTAAGCATGAGAATGACTTTGTACAAATTCAACAATGTTGAAACTGTTAGTTAATTTTAGGCAGGAAATTTCAATTGCTACTCCACTTAAAAGGGAAAAATCCCAAAAATATTTTTATTTCCAATTTTAACTTCATATTTTATTTAAACTTACAAAATATTTCATTTCAAAGTTGCTACAACAGAAGAAATATATATTTCGAGTATTTTGACGATACATATTTTCTGGCATTTTAAAACATATTTTAATGAGTGGATAATTTCTAAATTAATTACAAATTGATTATTTTTACAATTGTTACTTTATTTTCGATTACAATGTATTACCTTACTTTTGGAAGTTTTACCCTTCACAGAATGCGAGTTGCTATTATATTGTGGCTATCGTTTATGCTATTGTGAATCTTGTATTTCCAAAGATCGCTGTACGTTACAACAAAGTCACTAAACGTTTATCTCTGGCATGTTCCCCTGAACACTAGATGTCAAGCGACAGAAGATCGCCGGCAGGGGAGGCACATGCGCAGCAGAGGAGAGATGTTTGCAGTGGGGAGATGGGGCTGGTAAACCAGGCGCAAGCGGAGTGTTTGCGCGTCGCGCCGACCGAAGAGCGATCGCGAGGCGGGGCACCCCCCCCTGCGGACGACGCCCTTCCGCCGCTGCCCTTCTGCGGCCCTTGAGCAGGCGCTCAACCCTCACACGCACTAGTAGAATTGCTCTTCTGATGAATAGAAGGCACCCCGGGATCCACGTTAAAACAGCAATGTATAAACGGAAACAACTACACGATGCAGTACATCACGAATAACAGTTGCTTTCTTCTTAAGGCGGCTCCACACATTCGTTATTCGGCGAACACCGAGCAACCGCTCGCCGAATCCCGAGCAGTGTGGATGAGTTGCTTGCTATTTGCCGAGTGAGGAACATTCGGGGTTCGCCCTACCCACCGCGTGTCCATCTTTTGGACACATCAAAGGGAGCGAACATTCGCCGAACACGTCAGCTGCTCGGGATTGGGCGAGCAGTAGCTCGCTGCTCGGCGAATGCCGAATATGAGGAGCCACCGTTAGCTCCAAGCAAGTGTTTTCATTCTTTGAACGGTTTTTGGGTGTTGAACTTTTTCCGAAAAAATTGATAGTAAATATGATGTATAAAATTAAGTAACTTATTTAAATAATCTGAGAAGTGCTGGAACCACAAGAAAAAGAAGAAGAAGAAGAAGAAGAAGAAGAAGAAGACGTGTCGAATTATTTATTTAAAATCTCCGACCGACATTCAACACATTGGGAAGCATCGCCCCTTGAATGGCGTAGATGTGACAACTCGCCATTGGTTGCGGGATCGATGGCAAACAGCGCTTGGAGTGAGTGGCCCTGCCGCCGCGAGGTGGCGCGTCGCGCGAGGGGACACGTGTCGACACGTGCAAACACGCGCGCGGCCCCGCTCCGCTCCGCCAGTGGGAGGGACCACGATATCACAGCAGCTGTGCACGCGAACAAGGACGCTTCCGGCTTCTCAATTGCAATGCTAAATCCTTCATAACGAACTACGACAAAACTATTGCTCACGAAAGCACAGGCCTCTGTAAAGGGCGGCTCTACTCTACGGCGCAGAGAGCAGACCGTTCACCTCCGTCTCCAAATCCATCGATTCAAACCTCCCATCCGGTGCTGCACTCATCAGCCTCTCCCATATCCCCTCCTTCCTATTCCACCATTGCTTCTCATCATTACAATTACTCGACCATTACTCGTAAAATAATTTTCTCCTCGGATATGGCAGAAAACCCTGTATACTGACAACCATAATTTTTGGCCTTATGAAGATTTAAATATGGACATCTATCTATTTTTCTAAATATCTCAGAAACGCTTACTTTTTCGTTGCTTTCAACGTTTCCGCTAGGGGCATCTTCGGCCGTGTGTATCTATAAATGCGTAATATTTGCGAGGCGTGAGGCCAGTGAAGAGGGGTGGAGGCTAAATTGAGATGGCTGCGTCCGCGCGCCGCAGCAGTTGGCAGGCGGGGGCGGGGAGTGTTTGCGCAGTGCCCCGCTGGGGCGCGTCGCCCCCTCCCCTCCCCCCTTCTCGTGCGCATGCGTCCTCAACATGAGTCCGTCGCCATTGGCCGATCATCATGTCGCCTCGTGGACAGCTCCCGGCTCGGCGCAATGGTAACACAAGTGCGCGACAACAATTTTACAAAACATCAACAATTAAACGTTTCGAGAGTAAAATTAAAAAAAAAATCTCTACTTGCCACGCAGCTTTTGTAGGTGAATGTCAATTGATATTTTTTCTTCTTTCTTGTTTTTCTTACACGCCAGTTCAAACCTTTTCTAGATTTGTGAATCTCTCTGTTACTTTTGAGTTTTGGTATTAATGACATCCCGATACAATGAGCAACACATTTAGCTTAATAGAGCCACTTGTGAAAGAAAATAAATACAAGCTCGCAATTTTATAACTTTGTAGCAGCCATATTAACTAAGATCTCGCGTTTTTCAATCACTCCCAGCATTAATTTTGTACTGTTCATCAATTTACGCATCAGTTTTACATGCAGTTGAAATGTTTCCAGTGGTTGGGTCTCCTCGACAAGATCGCACCGGTGCACGTATCCATAATCCTCCAGATGTGTCGGTCGCGCAAGTAACGCAAAGAGACATGCAGCACAACTTACATCTGGATTGCTTTTGAGCACACAAATTTAGAACTATCAGAAAGAAGACTTGGAAATGCTGCTGAAACGTGTTGTCCTCCGACAAAATATTAAAACATATTTAGAAAATAATTTACACACAACCAATAACTACCGAATGCACTGAAGTGAAAAATGCATTCATTTGTGTTATTGCAAATTATAAGTAGAATTTTCAAGTGGCCCAACTGTCGTGTTGTATAGTACGTTGTTATAATGCTTGACATTTTGCAAAGTATGATTTTACCTGCTGTTGTCAATTGTCGTCATTTCAACCGCGATTGAACTCGGTATGTGGCTGCTTGGGCCGAAAGGGGGGGGGCGACCGCAGGGGTGGCCACTAAGAAAAAGCGCGGGCGGGCGTGCGCACCTCACGACCGCATGGCTGCGGGTGAAGG
Source organism: Teleogryllus occipitalis (assembly GCA_011170035.1). Classification (NCBI taxonomy): domain Eukaryota; kingdom Metazoa; phylum Arthropoda; class Insecta; order Orthoptera; family Gryllidae; genus Teleogryllus; species Teleogryllus occipitalis. The sequence continues at coordinate 400,563 of BLKR01000329.1, read as the reverse complement.
CGCACGCGCGCGCACGCGGGGACACGCAGCGCTGCAGCACGCTCGCGCCCTTTTTGCCCAGCGGCGGCGGCGCCGTGACAAGCAGGTGTTCCGCAAGGTCGCACTTCTGGACGAAGCACGACGCGTCATGCTGCAAACTATGACAGAGTCATAACGTGGTGATGGGGAGAAACGATATTATCATATGACGATTGTTTCCTAGACATATACTACAATTATCAGCGACTAAATTATTGGCGGGTTTGTTACATACACTGGTTTATAGTTCTGAAGTTTGTGTAAGATAATGTTGTGTTTTATTTTATTAGGAAGTATTGATTAGAAATTTTGTTGCACTAAAGTATGCACGTTTGCAGATCTCAATAATTAGAATTTCTTTAATATTAAAGTGAATTGTGAATACTAAAAGAATTCTAACGAATTAAGCCTACTATTAAAAAATCATTTCCGTCCTATATGTTCGTTTTATATTGTTTGAGATAAGTCAGATAATTTCCGAAATTGAATACAAAACGCCAAGATGATTTGAGAACTTAAATTACAACTACAATGAACTACGGTACACTGACACCCGCAAATCATTGCTTGTGATGTAGGACAGGAGCGTTTGCCCTTCCCTGTCAGGATATTGGCACATATCTGGTTCCGCAAGATTTCATCGCTGAAATGTGTCATGAAATATTAATGATCAACCCCACCACTTGAGATTAGCACAAAGAACTCGCGAAACTCTTGCGAATGCGCCGTCTTTGTGCATCCAAGAAAGTCCAGGAGAAATGTCCTTCCAGATCACAATTCTGTTATTAATGTTTCCATGCCGAAGGATGGTTTAGCAATATATTGCTTAGCGGATCGATGGAAAGAACAACTCTATAAACATTTTCGCACGTAGATTTCAGAAATCTAGAAACAGCGATGTCTAGAAACAGTCTATAGTTGTAAACTTTGTCATTTCAGAAAGCGTTTAGCCTACGTTCTTAAACAAGCGTGTTTGCTAATGCCTCCAATTTAAAAAATTTTGACATAGGAATTCATTAAATACAAAACTCTTCGGCTGATATTAAAATCGCGGCGATCATAGTCATTCAAATAGCGTCCGAAAATAGATTTGGCGGTAGTCGAAGGTTCGGCGGTCGACGGATAGGACTGTTATTCGCGGATTCAAACCCGATCACTGCCGTTCCTTTTTAATACTTCGTACGCCTTCCTTCGGGGGGGGGAGTTAAACAGGCTGTCCCACGTTAGTAGATTTACAGCATATAAAAAATCCTCAAGCCTAAATGAAGTCTCTGAACTAAATTCAAAATGCCTGTTTCGTCGCCCAAGTAATACCTTCTTTTTTCCCTAGTTGGTGAAAGCAGCGTAGCGAAATTTGCGTGGTCAGACGGAAGAACAGGCCTCACGGCCTGAGTCTCGCCACGTAAAATAAAGCATCAATCCAAATAGAGAGCGTAGCTCTGCACTGCGTGAGAGCCTCTCGCGATGATGCGGAGGGGTGCGCGGCTGATGATCGTTGTGCGCAAATCGACTTTTCCGCTCGGGCGCCGCGCGCCCCCAAATCGCGTTAAACTCTTTGGCGACGACCGCATGCGCACGGCGCACATGCGCACACGCGCACACCGGCGCGGCGAGAGCGAGCAGCGCGAGGACAATTCCCCGCACGTTGATACAATTTCCGCGTCCGCCCCTCGCGGGCGGGCCCCGCCCCCGGGTCGCAATTTCAAAACCGCTCAGCGGGTGCCCCTCCGCGCCGGGCCTTCCTCGAGGTTCCTGGCAAATTCGATAAAGTATATAATCTTCCCCCCGCGGTGGCTTTCAGGGCGCGCCGGGCCCCGGGCGACGCGCGGGGCGGTGCGGGGGCGGGCGGCCCGCTTTTGTTTGAAAAGCCCTCAACTTTTGCCCCCCGGTCGCCGCGCCCCGCGCCGCCCCGCGCCGCATATGGTGCACCAGATGTCCCTCGGCGCGGACGCTGCAGCCGACACTGTAGCCGCCCCCGCCCCGCCCCCGCCCCCGCCCCCGCCCCCCGGTGCTGTGCCGCTTTGTCACCGCAAATCGAGTGCGCCCCGCGGCGCGGGGCGAGGGGAGGGAGCGGGGAGGGGGCGGGGCCGCCGGCTGGCGCCAGGGCAGGCGCGTGGCGCAGGCAGGCCCGGGTGCGCTGGGGCGGCGCCGTGGCTGGGCGCGTGCGAGGCGTTTTATACACGAAGGTCGCAAATGCCACTCATCACCACGCCCGCTCTTCCTTCGCCGCTGTTTGTCACGGGGGCGGTTCACTGACAACAACAATTCCCGCTGCAAGCCATTCACAGAGAGGTTTTTGGCTTCCAGTCCCAGCAATGGCGAATTTTCAGCGTTAACTACATAGCTAGGGTGAATTCTACTTCTGGAGGAGCATTCTACGGGCAGGCTGCAACCGATCAGTAGTTTTCCGTGGTTTCTACGATCAGTACTACTGAAATTGCCGCAGTATTCTAACAAACTCCTCTCTCCTCACATACACACAGAAGTTACATTCACTACACTACGACATATGTCAGGGGACCAGTCGATATCTTAGAGCTTAGCCGGAGAAGATCACAGCCACCTTCCGGCTGTAACTTGCATTACATTCACGAGACAAGTGGCCAAAGTATTTAGGACGCCTGGAAACACGAAATATTAACTCACTAATTTTAGTCAGATATTCTGACTTTCAAAAGTCATAAATATTTCCAGAATATTAGGGCCATTGATTCCCATCAACTGAATCAATCAAATAAATCTTTACTAATTGATAATATTTTGATATTTATTTTTTATTAAAAAAAATTCTTTGTCAGTGACATCGCAAAATAAACAGTTCCTTACGATCTGCACTACTATTTGTAATTATCGTGTAAATATATTAATAAAGATGTGTTTAAATGTCAATGACAAAATTATTTATGAATTTTCACTTAGATGTTTCAAATCTACTCATCCCATTCCTAAAACCAAGAAATTAGTCAATAATAGATTTTACAATATTATGTAACATCATTTCTTTTAAATTTACATTTAATGAGCCTGCCATCAATCCAAGTTAACGTTTGAAGCAAACAGCACCCTGAGTCCTTCAAAAAACGGAAGAAGCGGACGAAAACCCATCGCGAGCGCCCCCTCGCGGTCCTTCAGGCGTTTCGCCACTCAGCGTTTTTCCCGCGAGGGGGGGAGGGGAGGGGAGGGGAGGGGAGGGGAGGGAGATAACGACGTCCGGGGGCTGCTTAACCCTTGACGGCGCGGGCGGCAGGTGCTTGATCCCACGCGCGCCGCCGCCGCCGCCGCCGCCGCCGCCGCTGATCCATCTTGACTTTGTCACCGCGCGCCGCCTCCGCCCGCGCGGTTTTTCCCCGCGGCGCCGCCAACATTAATCACTCGCGACTTCGAGCGGCGCCCGCAGGCCTGCCACCACATCCATCACTCTGCCGCCCCCTTGCCCCCGGCGCCAACGCCGTTCATAACGACCTCGCGATGCACGCAGGGTTTGACGGCGTCGGCGACGTTTTTGTGCGCCAAGTTGGTGGCCGTGGCGGGGAGAGGCCATTCAGGGCTGCCTTTAAGCACCCCAGCGCCTCAGATCGACTCTTCGATTGTTCGGTGGCACCGCGAGGTGCACACAAGAGGAGGTTCCCACGAGGTGCTCGCGGAAGTTTGATGCTATCTGCAGGGGGCCATTCTTAACGGCTCATCAAGTGCGTGTGTCAGAGTCACAAACACGTCGGACGTTCGCCTCGCGTGACAAATGTTTCGAGCACTGGTAAATAGCAAAGACGCAAATTCATCGAGACTTGTGCACTCAATAAGTGGTTGGATGGTGGGCAGAAATATGCTCGTATGGTAATGTATACCCTTACGCAAGGCGCTCCATATTTATGAGTACATGCAAGTTGCCCGTTAGGGGCTGAACGTTATTTTGACAGTTGAAGTTTAACACCAAGACGTTACACGCAGGAACACAAACAACGAACTCGTCCACAAATCATAGCGAGAAGCTCTACAGCGCAGTAACGCAGCCCGTAACGACTTCGATCTAATTAAAAGCGCCGGAGCTCGAACAACACACGAGCTATCTCGATGGCTCCGGTCACGACTCCAAATTACCGGCGCGAAGCGGCGTCGCGGCTACCGGCGCGGCGGCAGGGCGCGCTCCCAGCGCTGCTCGCGCCCCCTTTCGGCTTCTTCGCCTTTTACTTCCTTCTCTTCAATTTTTCCTTACTTGCGATAATTTTATTTATTTTAATTATGTTTTGCTTATTTATTTGCTTTTTAGTACCCTTTTGCAGTACAATTACGTTCTACAGGAATCGTCTGCTTAAGGTTACGGGAGGTTTGTTCCTTCGTATACTAGCCTTTTGGCATTTGTTTCCGCACTTCCACGGTTCTCTGTAAATTAACAAGTCATAGAAGATCTTATTTGATTTTCTGGAAATGGGAGAAGATGACGTGGTACGTGCCATGCTTCATGTGCATATTTTCCCTAAAATGTACTGATAATAAAGTCATTAAATGTTGGTACTCATTTTGAAAGGAGGCTAAGTGGACCTCGGGATTGCCCTGCATAGGACATAGCCGGATACAAAACACTAGTTTTATTGGAGTTCGAACCCGAAATTTTTCTATTACTGGTTTGTTTCCTTCATTGTTTATTCTACCTTAAAGTATACGGGATAAAGGCATTGCGAAGAAGCAAATAAAATTATTTTTAGTTGTTAAAATTGTACTTCTTGCCATTTACAAAATGTGGTAAGAAGTTTCGCTGGCGAGCGCTCAGAGCGCGACGACTTCAATGGCGTTGAGCGGTGGCTGCTGGGCCGCACGAGAGTTTGCTGATTCGCACAATCGCCGCGACTGAAGGAGGGTGAAATAAACAATCGGTCTTCATTGAAAGATTTTACTCTCTACAAGTTACTCTGCTGGAGAAAAAATATTTGCTGATCTACACTCTCCTGAATCGTTTACTAATGTATCTACGTGATATTTTAATGTATTTATTTTCGCAATATGTCTAACTTAACAAGTTCCTCATTATTCTAATGCATGTAATTAAGAACTATTAGAATGCAACATCGGATTTCTGAATCCTCTCTTAGATTTTACTTTTTTACTTTCGAGCAAAACATCGATCTTGCGATTGGTCGAAAATACTCGCTTTGGTGTCCCCTGATTCCTAAAACACTGTTTTTTCAAAACATCTGTGCGTTCGTCCGCCTCTCTGATCGTTAATGGACAACACTAATTTTACAAGATGTTTTTCGAAAACCATACTCCCCAATAGACTCGATGCACTGTGAATTTTAAACTCACATTTGATTTTTGGAAAGTACGTAACAAAAAAGCACTGATAACATTTTCGAAATATTCTCTACATTTATGGCTCAACATTTTTTCTTTATAACTTTGCTCGAATAGAAGAAGAAAGTGCGCTTACGAAAATGACGTAGCTCACGTTTTCAGTAAAATCCTCAGGGCATTGAACAAGAGAATTTTAGTACTGAACAACACGTAGCTCTACGGCAGGAGACACCACACACCGAAGACCCGCCCATCTCTTGCTCCTGCTAGTGCCTGAATCAACGGCCAGAGCCAAACAATACCTCGACGGGGAGCAATAGGGCCGTTTGAAATTTTCAGCGCCCTCGCCCTCGCCCAGCGGTGGAGGCGGCGGCAAGTGGCGAGGCGCGGGGACACGAGGGAACAGGTGCGGGGCGTGGCGGGGAGGGGAGGGCGGGGCACGGGGCAGGAGCGGCACAAAGAAGGCAGCCGCCCAGCATGCTTTCATGCCCTGCGCCCGCGGCGCACCTCCCTTCCCCCCTCGCCACTGGACGCCTTTGTGGACGCCTCCGCTCGCTAGCGCCACCCCGCGCCGCGCCTCAGCGCCACATCCAATACTAATGCTCGCAGTACTTGCTAAAGGGGTACTCAAAGTAACAACTGCTATCTTGTATTCAAATATTTTCTTTATATATATATATATATATATATATATATATATATATATATATATATATATATATATATATCGCATAACAAATGAAAATGATAATCGCTTTAGGATTTAACACTTTGTTAGATTTAATAAAATTAAAATAGTAAAAGAAGCCTCAGTAATATGATCCTGAGTAATATGATGGTGATTAAAATTGTTGACGATTTTCGAAATATGAACAATTATTTTGATTGCAAGATTTAGCAAGAGCATTTTTTTTGTGCATTTAGCACGCGCACAACATGAAAAAATCAAGTTTTCTTAAAAACATTATTTTACACAAAGATTATTGTAAGCAGTTCACACAATCAGGAATAAATAGCCGTTTTTCTTATCGCTTGAAAAATCAACTTTTTTTTTCGAACTCGGAAAAAGTGCAAAAATATGAAGAAGTGTTTACAAGAATTTTCTCCTCGCAAAGTGTACATGAGAGTATTTTATATTTGTATTGTTTTTGTAGTCGACGTGAATATTGGAAGTGAATAACCGATAGAACGCCGCACGTCTATTTCCACTCTACCGTCGGGAGGGGAAATGCGCGCAACTTGTTAAAATTCATCCGCTCGTTCCCGGCCGACGGCCGGCGGGCGCTCTCCATTCACCCGCTCTATTTCGGGGAGCGAGGGATTTTTTTAAAAAGGCCCCAAAGAGAAAAACTCTTTTACCGGCCTTTTAAAGCGCCCCCTTTTCCGCTGTCGCCCCCAGCGCCCGGAGGCGGCGGCGGCGACGCGGGGCCTGGGAGAGGGTGGGCGGCGGCGGCGGCGCCCGAGGCAGCGCCGGCAAATCCGATCAGGCGCGGGCGGCGCGCCCGGGGCGGGGGCGGGGCGGGGCGGCGGCGCCGGCGGCTGTTTCACGGAGCGTGATTGCGTTTGCGGGAGCGCCCCGCCCCCACCCCCGCCCCCGCCTCCGCCCCGCCCGGGAGCCGCTCGTGACGGCTCAATCCCGGCTCGTTAGGTTCCGCAGCGGGCGCCCATCGGGCGAAGACGCCGCCCGCCCCCGCCCCCACCCTCGCCCCCGCCTCCACCCCCGCCACCACCCCCGCACCCGCTCCCGCCCCGCCCCCATTGCGCGCGCGCCGATATCTTAAAACTGCACGTTTCTCGTTTGGGAGGACCGGGAGCGGTGGCTCGGTCTGACCGGGAGGTTCTGAGTTCGAGTCCAGACGGCGGCAGGATTTTCGACACTAGCTTTTCAGTTAGGTCGTATTCAGTCGGTCTGGAGGAGAATTCTAGTGACCGGCTGCTCTGATCGGTAGTTTTCCGTGATTTCTCCGATCTCCACCAGGCGAAAGTCGGAGCAGTACCCTAACAAACGGGCCACGGACCGCGCGCGATCTTTCCTTTTTCTTCCGTGTCCTATCCTCTCCCCTTACACACACACACACGCACACACACACACACACACACACACTTACACTAACATACACTACACTACTACATATTCCCGGAGACCGGTCGGGAGCTTAGAACTTCTCCCGGTGGGGCGGTGCCCCGCTGGTGGGAGAGTCCTGGTTGGGGGGAAACCCCACTAGCCGACGGTAGGTCGGCGCCGGATCTCGCCATCCAGCGGGGGAAGATCACCGCCATCTCCCGAGAAAAGAAACATGCACTACACTTATGGAACTAATGACCTAAGCCGTTGACTAAATGACCTAAGCTGTTGACTAAATGACCTAAGCTGGTGACGGAATCACTAACCAGCCCCTTTGAGAGGAGCCCGGCGTTCGCCACGCGGAAAGCATTCGGTGCGAGATTTCCTTTGCGTCCTCCTCTGTTCTTCCAACAAGCGCCGGCCGAAAAGGGTCGGGAAGGCTTTGAGCACGAGTTTCTTTCGAACCAAAAATCGCTGAATACAATTCAGCAACATAATTTTGGCGTTCAATTTTACATTAGGAATGGCTGGGCCATGCACTTCAGCAATATCAGCCCTGCTTGCAACGCGCAAACAGATAGATAATTCTTAATATGCAGTTGTTCTATCTGGCTCCTAGTCACCACAGTTTTCACGGTGGTTAATCATGGTACTTTAGAGACAGATCTATCATTCAATAAGAATATATTATTTTACAGCATCTTCATCTATTGCCAATAAGATCATCATGGGAAAACCATTCCGAAAAGGCATGGCACTTCATTCGATTTCAAATCATATTTGTAAATTATTTCATTTCTAAGCAATTTTGGCAAATTGAATTACCCACGTAAACCAACGTTGGCAAATTGAAATACCCATTTTTTTCCTTCAGTAATTGATGACTTACTATGTGTATATTTTTTTTCCTAGGGCTTTTATCCAGCCGACAGCCGGTTGCCCTTTACGTCCCGAAGGGACGCATATTCGACCATACACTAGACAAACACTTGCGGGCTCCTCTGATCTGGGGTCAACAGAACGCGAGGCCCTCCGCGACAACACACACACACAAAGTCAAGGGAAAAACAGCCATGCCCAAGGCGGGAGTCGAACCCGCGACCCTTGGGACCGAAGCGCTGAGTCGGTACTCGCTCTTAGCCACCTCGGCCATCCAGGTCGGCCTATATGTATTTACATTCTTTTAAATTACTATATTCATTTCTTTGGGTTGTAACTTGTCACTTTCTTTAACTTCAATGTTAAGATTTTATACCCTTAAGAGAACGTACCTCTATCCAACAAATTAGAACAATTAAACCAACTGTAATTCACATGTTGAAATGGAATATTTGTATCAGAAGGTGTTTACATACGTTGATTGAATTTTTCTAAAATACCATATCAATTGAACTTAGTGTGATCCTTATTCTTCTAAAGTATTTCATTTCTTAAATTGTATTTCTGTTGTTGCTAATTGATTTAAAACATTTCATATCTCCCAGACTCTATGAGCGCGCATCAGAAAGAAAACATTGATGCACGAATTCATATACGAGCACTTGTGTGTGAGATTCGTGTCTTTACTTTTTGACATTTTCTCCGTGCATTTGAACTTTTGGACATTTTGTAGTGGATCCGTCCGCGACAGATGCCTTCATTTCGGGGGCGTGGCGTAGACCCCGCGCAAGCGCGTTCGCCTGTTTTTGCGTTCGCTGCCGCGCCATGACTGTTCCCACCGTCCCCTCCCCAACCACGAAGCTTACACCCACTCCATGCCTCCCCCTCCAACCATCATCTATCGTTTGTGATGACAAGGGCGCAGCTTGTTGCCTTCCAAAACATTTTTGGAACCAACTTGACTCGCCAAAAGTGGCAAAAAATATCGGCGCGAATAAAGACATCAGGGAGGCCATGCTAGCAGTTGCGCGAGTGTTTGACGCTCCCCCCCCTCCCAGTGGAGGTTGAATCTCTCACGCCACAGATCGCGACGTCAGAATTTGTACGAGTAGTTAAGTTCGTTTATGAAACATCCACTTTTTTCTTTTCCTCTTTCAAATTTAAATCAACGGTAATATGTATGGTCACATGGAACTCTCTACTCAGAATCAATACAACCAAAACCTACTGTTTTTCAAAATATTTATTTTAAAAGCCAATGTAAAATAGAGAGCAAACAATCGAGAAGCTTCTTGTCAAATGTTAAAAAAATATGTCCGTGGGTCGGAGGTGTAGGACACTATAACCATTTTTGTCCAAAATGAGATTTTCGGCACAATCATATGGGTTTCTTGTTCTCTATCTAGAGATATACAACACTATGGCCAACTACATCAAGAATTGACGGATTTACCGTGCTTTTAAATATGACCAAGTTTACTTCCAAATCCGAAGTAAAACATCTTCCAACTTCACCCCTGTAAAATTTAGTAAACGTGACATAGTGCCCTATACCTCCGACCCACAGATATGAGCATTTGTAAAGCATTTGTACACGCAAAGTAGTACACTCTCTGAAATGTCTGCATTACTTTTAATGTTAAGTACATGAAAGTAATTTTCATGTACATAGATTAAATATAATTTTCACGTACAGTAACTTTAATGTACGAGTACATTAAATTAAATGAACGTGTACAATTAAATTTAATATAGACAAGTAAGTTATGTTAACAGTCGTACATTAAATCTACATTGATTTTAACTTAAGCATTAAATTTAATGCAAAGGCACATTAATATACCTTTAATGTACAATATACATGAAAATTGATGTACAGTTGTACATTATATCTGCATTAAATTTACTTTCTGGCGGTGTAGAGCATGGAGTGCCGTACCTTGGTGCGTCTTGCCCGCCAGGTAGTCATCCTTGCAGATGAACTTGTTGTCGTCGAGCACGTAGAGCTCCTCGCCGGTGCTGAGCTGCTTGCGGCACACCATGCACGTGAAGCAGTTCAGGTGGAACACCTTGTCCCGCGCCTTACGCACCAGGTCGGAGGGCGAGATGCCCTGGCTGCAGCCCCCGCACTTGGTGCCGTACCGCCTGCGCACAACACCACACCACACGATAAGCACACCAGCCCAAGCCACCACCTACCAGCTTTCACAAGATTCAATCCTCACCACATCATCAGACATGATTTAATTCCATAGGTGCTCTTTAAGTTTCCTATTCATGAGTATTTAGCTATAACTGTAATTGTGATAATTATAATTAGTTTATTCATTATAATAATTAAATTGTGTTTTGAAGAAAAAATATCACAACGCTCTCATTTCTCACAACATTCGTCTACCAGAAAACTGAACAATAAATATTATGTCTTAGGAATAGGTAGTGTCGATATCAATCGACAGGTACGCAGTAAATGACAAACAGTACAAACGAAACGGACTGTACATTGTATTAATTATCTTTCGCCACGGTACTGCTACTCCAACTAGACCAATTCCTTCTCTGGTTGGTTAATACAATGACATTGTTTGCATCATTACGAATACACGCAAATCTTACTGCATATTTCGCAAGATGTATCAATGGATTGTGTGTGTTCCTTTTGAAGAAACCAAATTCAAATTGACCTTTCAGTACTTCATAGGCTGACTTATTGATGTGGTGTAATGTTCATAAAGGTTTGTAAAGATAATACCTTGCGGGAATAAAAAAAGCATGCTTACCAGAGTTTCTGTTCGTATCGATGACAAATAATATTAATTGCTTTGTTTTAGAAAAATTGATAATATTAAATAATTATATTGTTGATAGAAAACAGTGTTGATGAAATAAAAATGAATCATTTATTGTGACGATTTAATTTGGCATATTCTATTTCACCAAGTGCAGTAGTTAGCACATAAAAGATAACGAGTAGCTCACACATCATTAAATCGCGCTATCTTTCCTCCATGCTCTTTCGACACCACGTTATGGTGATAACGATGTCAATTCCTACACGCATAAAAACGCAGTGGAACATTAAAGTGTAGCAAACAATATAAAGGGCTATAAATTCTACTCTGAAGTTATCCCATTCTTCTCGTAACCCCAAATCATCATATCAATTGCTGTCACATATAATGCCTCTTTATGAACATGAAATATCGACCATAGGGGTCTTGCGTACAGCTGTTTCGTATATGGGTCACTAGTTTAGTAGATATGGGTTACCGCTGGAGATAACAGGCCTACGAAGCCGTACCACCCATTCCGTTGTATGACCGCGGTAAAATCTCTCGTAAAAGAAGCATGCGAACACACTTCCAAACACTTGGAAAGAACTTTGATCACTGCACTTCGCTCTGGGCTGAATTTCTCCGATATTCTTAACTCAAAATTGACCGGCATCACAGCGTTCATGCTGTAAACAAAATGCACATCCACAAAATGCACGCAGAAATAAGGTCGTCTCTTCAGCTCTGAGATGTTCCTGTCTAAACATAAATGGATTTGAAAGCTTATTGTTACCTATTTGAACAGAGTTAAATAAATAAGCATATATTTAAGTCGAATCATTTTGGTGTTCAAGAGAGTTGTCTGTAGTCATACTTTTTATCCAATAACAATAGAACATAGGTCAAATATTTTTGTTTAAATTGTTTACTTCATAAAGTAAGATGATTCATAAGAACAGTATGAACTACAGTATAAGGAAGACATCCGAAGACATCGAAACAAATATTTGAGAACATCTTAAAGTAGTACGTTCTTTGAACCTAACGCCGAACTCGTACTAATATTTATTAGCTGAATTTCTGGTCACGAAATATACAGGAGTTTGCATATGGAGTACGTGGGGGCGTTTTGTAGCCAAATATTGTATTATGAGATATTCTCTGTGAAAACACAACGATGGCGCTTATGATGATTGACAACTGAGCGTGGGATGGTTCGAGGATCATGACTTCAGATGCACCGAACGCGCGTTCTTTTGGCATCCTTTCAAGCTCTTTGCACAGCAAAGGTAAGAGAACCGTATAACAGTGACTTCACAGCATTGTACAATATTCTCTAAACCTTTGTTTCTTTTATAACTGTAGCATCTTAATGCGCACCATGGATAGAGTCTCGAAAAATTGCTCGTTAGAGAGGTGTCCCAGGGGCAGGCGATCTCCAATAAAAGGCAAGACAGTGATCCGTTATAAACAACTTTTCGATTTCGGTTCATAAAATATTTCGGTTTAGGTTTGAGTTTAAATTTTTGCTAAACTGAATTGGTTCTGGTGTCGACTTGGTTTTTGAAACATTTCCAAATTTATTTCATTTTATTTCTACGTTCTGGCCTTTACTTTTTTTATTGATTTATGTTGGTAGTTCAGTTAAAGAAACCACTTTTCATATATCTGAAAGACTTACGTGCTCACTTACTTCTAAAACTTAAATCTAACTTAAGGTTGAGGATGCCCTATTGGGTCTCTATTCAGGTTCAAATTCGGAGAAGGTTTTTAGGAATATATTGTAGGGATATTTGTTTTTAATTCTGGTGTGGTTAGGACTTTTTGCGAGTCTGAAGGTTGCAAGGGAAATGGTTTGGGGTAAAATAATGGTAAAAGTTAGTGGCTAGGTATCTAGTGGTATCATGATGTGATGTTCAATGTGTTTTAAGTTGAGTTCTTTATGAAGCTGATGGCTGGTGACAAACCATAGTGCAGGGGAATATTGAGCTGAGAAATTGGTTCTGAATGATTTCTACTTTTTTAAATTTTTCTTGCGACATTTATCCAGATGGAACAAGCATACAGCGTAAGGGTATTCGGCTGGTTTTATATATTGCAATTGAAGAGTGATGTGGTAATGGGCTGTTTCTTTGGGTAATATTTTAGTCTGTTTTTGCGCTGGGTGGAGTGATTAATTGTGTACTTGCCTTTCCTTGGTAAGAACAGAAACTATTATAATCGAGCGCCGGAAAACAGCGAATTTTCGACAGAAAATTGGGCTCTTGATACGGAAAAAATCAATTGACCGCAAAACGTCTGTCAGTCTATCTGTTCGTTGGTTGGTCTGTTTGTCTCTGATCAATACTATCGCCTAAACCGTGCAGTCGATTTTCTTCAAAACTGATATTTCTTGATCGATTTAAGATCTTCTAAGTTTGAAACGGAAATTGGGAGAGGGATTCTTCACATGAAGTCTCACAACATTTTCAAAATTAGCGTAAAGGACGCTTAAGAGAGTGGTGCAGATCTGATTTTCGTTGAAAACCCTGATTTTTCGAAAATTGCGAAAGTTCTAATTTATCCATTGTTACGCGAAATTACGAAGATCATTTAAAATCCAAAAAGGAAACCGGAACCGCTAGTGAAACTGTTTGATATGTTTCTGGATCCGTATATCTGATAAGTGAATAACGTTTTCTGTTTGTGTTTGGTTGGCCTCTTGGGCGGTGGGGGTTTGATGCCTCGACGGGAGAGGCGGCTGTCCGCGGATCGACCCCCGGGCGCGCCGCGCTGGCTGCGATCCAACGCAACGCCCCCCTTCCCCGCGCCCCGCACGCTGGCCGTCCGCGGGGCGAGGCGAGGCGAGGCGAGGCGAGGCGGCGCGGGGCGTGGAGGCACGCGGCGGAGCGGGGCGGCGCAACGCGGGGCGGGGTGGCGTGGGGCGGGGCGGGGCGGGGCGGGGCGGGGCGGCGCGGGGCGGGGCGGGGCGGGGCAGCGCGGGGCGGCCGGCGGCCGGCGCGGCCCGGCTCGGCCTGTCGAGGCCTTTTGCCCCGCGCCCCCTCCCCCGCCCCGGCCGCCGCCGGAGCCTTCGTCCTGCTGACATTCGTTCAACCGTACGCGCAGCGCTCTCTCGTTGATTTACAGCCGCCTCCACACAGAAATGGGGCTCGGAACATAATGTAGGAGAGAGGGACTCCAGCGAACTTCACGGAAAACAAGAGCAAAAGTTGACGTCGCTGCCCAAACTTGTGTCATTCTTCCAGTTTTGTAATTGTTCGGCCCTCAGCAATGACAGCAATATACATCTACTTTTCAACAGTTTCGTTCGATCATCGCATTCTCTTGAAATAGTTGTTTTTTTTTGTTTATCTTGACTTTATTGGAAATCTCTGATTTATATTTGTTAACAATTTACAATTTAATTGAATTTTATTGGCAAATAAAATTTAAAACACCCTTTTCATTTATATAATTTATCGATCTGAATTATGAAGATGATAATAATAACAACAATAATAATAATAATAATAATAATAATTATTATTATTATTATTATTATTATTATTATTATTATTATTATTATTATTATTATTATTATTATTTAGGAGTAGATAATGTGCTCTCAAAAGTGTCTTTTACACCAATTTTTACCGGGAGTGGTGGCTCAGTATAATCAACTGTTGTTACTGCAGTGCGTCTGGCCGGAAGGTACTAGGTTCCAGTCCTGACGGCGGTAGGATTTTCGACACTAGCTTTTCAGCTAGGTCGAATTCAGTCGCTGTCTGGAGGAAAATTCCAGTGGTCGGCTGCTCTGATCGGTATTTTCCCCTGGTTTCTCCGATCAACACTAGGCGAATTCTGGAGCAGTACCCTAACAAACGGGCCACGGAACGCGCGCGATCCTTCTTTCCTCTTCCTTGTTTTATCCTCACACACACACACACACGAACATGCGTTGCACTACCACATATTCCGGGAGACCGGTCGGGAGCTTAGAGTTTGACCCGGCTGGGGCGGTGCCCCGCTGGTGGGAGATATCTGGTTGGGAAAATCCTGGTGGTCGGCGCCGTATCTCACCATCCAGCGGGGGAAGATCACCGCCACCTCCCGATGAAAAAACGTACACTACATTTTCGGAACTAATGACCTCAGTTGTCGCGCCCGGAACCACTGACTATCAATCAATCATACACCATTTTTTTATTTCAACTTCTCAGGAACGAACACCTGAGCAATATTAGAATCCTGCAGTGTGTAGGTGAATTAGGTGCAATTAAAACACATCAAGTGGCGTTGATTTCCGCTAATGTTGCAAAGGGACTCAACCAACACCGATGACTGGTGGAAAGCCACGACTCTGCCAAAAATGCAAACAATTAATGAAAACGCTTCCGTAAAAATGCATTTTTTCACTTATTCGTCCTCTCCACTGTCTATATGCCTTCTTGCAATGTACAACATAATGATAAAATTACAAAGACATATTTATAAAAGAAAAATTAAACTTTCTGAAACGAAAAACACTAAAGGATTGAAAAGCGATTGAAATTTTGGTAACGCATTTAAATCTCTTGGTAAAAGAAAAATACGTTCCTACGATACCACAGATCGTTCGTACTTTTCTCGCTAAGAACAAAAAAAAATTATAAGTAAACAAAATTTGGAATTACTCTAAGCCAAGGTAGTTGCATAATAAGAAATGCAACGGGACATCAATATGAAGAAATTAAACATGAGAACTATTTATTGTAAGTTTCACACAATTAATCATTTTACTTTTCGGGTAGAGATTTTTTTCTTCAAAATGTTTGTTGTGATTTGGGTAAGGTGGAGAGACATGTCTTTGCACTTCAAGAAAATACTTGCGAGTTTCCTATTTGAGATGTCATTGTCATCGAAACATTCTTTCACTGGTAAAATCCAATTTCCAGTACTTCATCAGCTTTAGTCTTTCGCAATTAAAGGAAGGCTAGCAATTTGGCGGGGAAGTGCTCTTCAAAACAAACGGACGGAATTATAGTAGGGAAGCAAGAGTGAGAAGGTCGAGGAACAATGGGCAATGTAGGGAGATTAATGGCACACAAAGAAAATCGAACATATGATTTAAATGCTTACTTGACCTCAAGTGTCACTTGTAAATCATTTCGGACATTCAAATTAATCACTCAAAGTTTAAAAGTTTATGTTAAAGAATACTATGAGATTAAGATGTATAAGTAGGAGTTATCAAAACAGGTAGGAGACGTTTACTTCCTAATATATCTTTCCATTGGTTAAACAAGAAACGGGAGCTTCACGGGAGGCTAGTTGCGGGTACTGTTGTAAAATTAAGGTGGTGGCAACCACTTGCGACCCGCCAACAATGCGTCGATATGCAAAGGGTCATCAGGGCGAGCGGGCGGCCAGGCGGCTTGCCCCAAAGGGAAAGAAACATTTTCATTATCACGAAAAATATTGAAAGCAGCGTAGGTTTATTAAGTATTGTTTGCGGAGAATTTATTCTTTTTGCTTCGTATCGTTCGTGCCCAGCAACAGTGCTACAACTAAAATAAATCAGATGTTGAGATAAATGAGTTTAAAGTTTTCAACTAGTATTGAAATGCATCATTCGTGCATTCACATGTCTGACATTTGTTGGTAGAATACTGTACTATAAGATACGCTGCTGTTGCTGTGGAAAGTAAACCAATCTGCAATTCTGGAGAGTATAGTAACTCAAAATTCTGAGAGAAATTGGAGTTGTGCCGCTATAGCAGCCTACGAGCGGTATGTTCATTTACTAAGCCTTCGGTCTTCTTTGACTTAACCTTACTTCGTGAATCACCTAATGGCATGAATCAATCAAAATACCTTGGTACCTCATGTCCAATCGTTAAGTTCTGTACTTATCTTTTTCTGACATAGTTTTGCTCATAATATTACGTATTTTCACATCTCCGTTGTACTGTTGCTTTGACCCCTTAAGGTTCTTAATTGCACACCATACTGAATATGTAATTCCAATAAGAAATAAGTTTATATAAATTTGATTGCCATTTCTAAAATATTTCCAGAGGTGATCAATATATGATTGAAAAAAAGCAACACTTTCATTTAAAATGTGAACTGCAAATTATTCAATAAGCTTCGGAAACATCAGCTGACAGAGTTAACTATGTTCACTTTAAAATTAACTGAAATCTTCTGTGCGCAAATGTAAATCTGCGTGTTCATAACTAAAAATAAATTCTCATATTTTACTTATTAACAATTTTGGCTGCTGATGTACCATTCAAAATAGATTGTTTTACGAATTACCTAATATTGGAACAGTCGAGAACAACAAACGATATCGCATATACAAGATAGAACAGTTCAAGAACAATAGGCAAATACTGTGCGTAGTGAAGCCTTTTAGGTTAGATCTGGGTCATGTGAAATTGTGTCTCCCATGGAGCGTCGCCCTGGCTGTTTATGGGAAAACCGCCGCCGAACGTGTGCTGGGAGGAAGTCTCCTCGGGCGCGGCGCGGCGCGGCGCGGCGCGGCCGTGAGCGCAGCGGGAGGCCCCGCGTCAGGGCCTGGCGCTGCGACTGCGCACGGCACCCAGCAACTGCGCGCGGGCGCTGGGCGCTCCACTCACGGCCTCAGAATTACGCTCTTCACACTGCGCGTCACACACGCCTACTATATGTGTGTATTTGTAATAAAGTAATGAAATACTAGCTTTCAATATATCGCATATTTATCGTTCTTCTATGATATTACTTCTACGTGATAATATTGTTTTCTTATTAAAGTCACATTAATATTAAAATTCATTGAAGATTCGTCGAAGTCGCATAAAATAGAATACATTTTGTTGTATGCAACAGAGCAACATTAGTTTCCTCGTTCTCTCTATCCGATCAATACATAATGAGTCAGAGAATTGTTTGAACAACAAATACCTTATCTTGACACTAGTGTTTCTTGTATCCCGATATTCCAAAAGTAGTTGTAGTAGGCACAGTCTACCGACTTTTGCCGAAAGCAGCGAGACTGACGATGACGGCAAAGCCGTCGAAAGCCGGCTCTTTTAATAAAAATAATATGTTGACGAAGATGACCTCTTTTATTTCTTCTAGTTGTAGAAAGAATGAAACCAAATGTGCAATTTTGTAATGTTTCGTGTGGCAAAAACGTACGGCCAGAACGACAAGATAGAAAACACAGCGACAGAGAACTGCCCAACACAGTACGAAATAAACGTCAACACACTTTGTGTCTCCCAACTTCATGTATGTCGTCACAACCCCCTCCTGGCCGGCAACCGCGCCCCTCGGCCGGCGTCGCCACCTCTACAGCATTCGCAACGGAGGGCGGGCGCCGCCAGATAGCATCTCCAGTATTTATAGCGGCTCCCGCCGCCATCTTGGCCCCCGCGCCGTCATATCAAGCGTCGGCGGGCGGCACCCACGCCGCCGCGCCCTCACCCACTTCGCCCCGTCCCGCCCCGCCCTGCCCCGCTTCGCCCTGCTTCGTCCCGCCTCGCCTCTCCCTGCCCCGCCTAACCTCCCCCAATCGAGCCCTGCCCCGTCTCGCCCCGCCTCGCCCCGCCATCCCCGCCCCGCCCCGCCCTTCCCCGCCCCGCCCCGCCTCGCCCTGCCTCGTCCCGCCTCGTCCCGCCTCGCCCCCCCCTCATCTCGCCGCGCCCCATGCCGGCCTTATCGGTGACGTCAGCCCGAGAGAAAGGTGCGCGCCTCGCCGCGCCGCGCCCGTCTTTTGTCGTGTTGGTTGGTTTGTGCCTCCGCCGCGCCGCGCTGTGCCGCGTTGGGGCGGGGGCGGGGGAGCGGGGGAGCGGGGGAGTGGGGGTGACGGAGGGAACGAAGCCCCCTTACGGGCGGGCACGATATTAATATTCATAGTTATAGTTATACATCACAACGGGGGAAACCTCTCTTATTCATTTTAAAATGTACAAGTAAGTTAGGAAGGCTAAATTGAAGTATGCAAATTGAGAAAATACAAAAGTAAAATACATTAGGAATTAAAGTAGAACAGACGAAGTGAAGATAATTCAAAAATACAAAAGATCGTAATTTCGTTATGATTTTCGCGAAGAAACAAACGGTTTTGAATGGTAACATATTTTACAGTTTTCTAGAAACAGAACAGCTCACTCTTGAATCTTGAGCGTCTGTATGTTCGGTCGCTGCTCCTCCGAATGCTCTTTGACTCTCTTTCGAGTAACTGGAGCTGACGGCGTTTTCCCCAGCCTAGGACGATTGGTAAGCGCTCTGGTGAGAGCCCTAGGACAGAGGGAAGAGACTATTTCGAGTAAGTCATCCTTTGAAGCGCTTGGCGTGATATCATGTTCTGCAACATTGCTGAGAATTCATGCCGATGGAAAGGAACGGGTGTGATAATGTGAATAGACGAGATACTGGAACATTATCGTCGCTCTTTCCGCAACTACATGAAATTTCCAATATTAGAATGCTGCAGATGAATTTCGCAATAGGATAAGCAATAAGTAATACTAGAAACAAATGTCTTTATTAGGGGTGCGAGTGATTGTGAGATAAGTGATAAATTGAAATAGAAGAAAATTCATTGCTAAAAATGAAGACGAAGAACGGGAGGTGATAGTTAATTAGCGATTGAGGTAAGCGCGCAGAGCGCTAGAATGTGCTGGCTTAATTTCCGAGCGCAAAGCTCTCGCCGCTACAGGGAGCTGCCACGATCTTCCAGAAGCAGAGCGTCGATCACGCTTCCGTCGAGGCCACGTGGGGGCAAATCCCTTCCCCCGCCCTGTTCCTCCCTAGCCTCGCCCCACCCCCGCGCCGCCCCCGCGCCGCCCCCGCGCCGCCCCCGCGCCGCCCCCGCGCCGCCCCCGCGCCGCCCCCCGCCAGCCGTCACGACCAGTAGCGCGGCGCCCGCCCGTGCCCACCCAGCGACCTCCTTCCTCCGGGGCGCTCGCCTCCACGCCTGCGGACTCCTGCACATTGGGGTCCGGCGACATACGACCCGTGGGGCAGTGCCCGTTCGTGCTCCACCGTTGGGACCTGCTTCAGTTCACGGTGTATTCACGAGTGGACAAGGCTGGTCCCCCAATTCCTCTACCTCCCACCGCTGCTCCATTTCATTTTGACTTTGATGTGGTGCAGCGCCATTCAAAAAAAAATTGCTGATTCTAAGGATTTTTGATTGACTAATTTGCTGAGTCTAACTTACGATGGAAGATACAAAATTAACGTTCTCACAACATTCATAATAAATATACTTGTCGTAATAAATTATTATATGACTAGTAGATGTTACTGGTTATCTTTATAATAAGTTAAGTAACACTACACCGACTTTTTGTTTTTATCTTTTCAACGTATCCACAGCTTTTGATAATCATGAATTACTGATATGTGAATTCGAAAAGTTAGGAATTAAGGTCATTGCTTTAATACTCCTAAAAAGTTACCTAAATAGCGAATTTTAAAATGTTACTAATAGTTAATACGAAAAGTGCTCAAATAAAAATTAAAATAGGAGTTTCTCAAGGAACTACATTTGGGCCACTCATTTTTGTAAGTCAACGATTTGCTTATAAATCTGCCAAACGAGTCAATTGTATCATAGGCTGATACAGTTATCCTTATATGTTAGTAACGATGAAAATTAGAGTTATGCAGAAGAGATTCTCAATGAACAATAGTTGCTTGTTGCCTTCTGGCAATCATTTGTCTCTCAATATTGTTAACACCTATAATTTCAAAAAGTAAATCTTTCGAATATAATTGAACAACTTATTAAATGGGAGATTAACTCACTAATGTAATACAAATGTTTATTTTTAAATATTCAAAAGACAAAAATATATTAGATCATCACTACTGTCTTGTACAGTCTTTTATATCGTTCCCTTTGTTCGGAATTGTTGCATGAGGAAAAACGTAACTGAATACTTTATACCCTCCCATCAGCTTACAGAATAAAATACCGAACTTAATAAAATTCAGACGAATGGATCACTTAATTTCTCACCAGTACACTTTGTAAATATTTTATCATTTTTCAGAAATAAACTGTATACAGATAAACATTCACCAGTATTATTAGACGAAAACATTTAGTTTAATGAAAACTTGAATTAAAAGTTGGCAAAAATAACCACTTTTATAGAACTGTGGGAATCTACCCAACAATATTTGTAACCAACCGAATCGTAAACCTAGGAGTAGAGCTGCCATCCAAGTGATGGCGCGGCAAACGCTAAAGCGAGTATACATACAATATTAAGCAGATTCTTCTCCGATCGTAATTTACCAGAAATGTGTCAGGTATATTTAGTACCTTCCTAAATGTTTATGTTGAGTTTATATTCAGTATTTAATCGGTACAATGATTTCTGCTGACCTGCGAATCCTGCAGACAGCTGTCGCCCACGACAGCGGAAGAGACACATAAAATTTAATGAGTACATGAGATGTTTACGCATGTCCCTTTCTCATCAAATTGTGCGAACAAATGTGCTTGAATAGTAATATTATATCTTCATAAATGTGCATGATTAAGTTATTTTCGGTATTTAATAATAATTAGTATATTATAAAGTGTCGAATAAAAACGTGTCTGATTTAGTTTTTAACATATACTCCTCCGAAATGCGTGTGCCATTCCATTTCGATTATCTTATACTTCATGCCAACTGTTTCGGATAATTTGTCCAAAATTTAACTGAATGATTTTGGTAATATACTCACAAATGTGTTATAAGTTCTATTACGGAAGAATTGCTAAACATGTGCTTTCATCTAAAATAAAAAGTAAGACATATTTCTCAATTTCAATATGATTTGAGCTGTATTTCTTCACTTATCATTGTGTTCTTTGTGCAGTTCTTATACACTTTTCATTTTATAGTAATGTATGCTAACAGATCTAAAGAAAAGTATTAGTTAAATATTCAACATGTCGCGTATGTATGTCTATTTAAGATATGAGAAATAATCAAAAGTCCGCATGTCCTCTCAGATAATTTTTGTTTTGTAGAGAAAAGTAAGAATTATTTGAATGAGATCAAAGAAACGTTAATTTAAAAAATTAAATATCTGCAACATCGTGTTGTTCAGTGTCCTTAATGATCTATGAGTTTTACAGATGAAATAACTGTTGGTGCCATATTATGTTTACATTCGGATGCCGTTCGAAGATTTACATAACCTATTGTTATAACAATCACTTTCCGTCATACATTAATATCATCAGGAAATCGGCCTAAAATTTCGAAAATGCGATTAGTTACAAAAGGATTAAAATACTGTACATGAAATCAAAATTAACTAATATAAATAATACATTGTGAATTAAGGAATACAAGTCCGCATGTTCCATTTCACACCATATCAGCAATTATATGGAATGTATGAGCCCAGAAAGACGTAAATAAGGCGAGCAAATAGTGTTAAAAAAATTATTCATGTATTTCAAACAATACATTCTATTTTACTTTCAAAATTAATTAGCTATCGCCCTGATGTATTACACAATCAATTGTATCCAAAGAATCGATGGGTGATGCAAAGAAAAAAGTGTGCACTTACGAGTAAATAGAGTAAATGGTTTGAACATAGTGCTTTACAATTATTACATCATGCTAAGTAGCTATTAAGTTTGAATGTGGTTGACAATTGCGAAATGGGTAACGTATTCCTACGTAATTGTTAAAGTTACAAATGGGTCTAGTGATGAAATATATAGAGATTTACTCTTCGATTTACCCTACTATTTTGAGATTTAATTTCAATAAATTCTTGAAATGGTAATGAACAAGCCTTCTAGGCATGTACTCTGTGTTTGAATTATTTGTATACGAAATCTGTTTAGTTGGCATTGTTAACATTTTGAAATAATTTTAGACCGATACCATTACAAGACTAAAAACAATTGCCGAAATGATGTAATGTTGGAATATGAAATTGGTACGCAACCATTAATTGCAAACTGTATAAAGATGATCTTTCACCAAAATAAAGTGTACAGCGTACGCGTGCGAGAACTCTCGCATGCACCCACCATCTCCGTTATTTTTCCATTTCCATATTAATCCTGTAATATATATTTTCTCTTCAAGACCCTCTTATCCTCCGTCACTTCTTCTATAGGCCTCATTGTAATTGATAACAATACAATACACCATTGTCAATACAAACTATTTTATTTAACTTTATTACCGAGCAGAGAGGTGCACCCGTGTAATTAAATCGCGTAGAATATCTAGTAATTAGTTTAATTTCACATGCAGTTGCAGATTCTGCACGTCTCTGAGATGGTGGAATAATATTGAGAAGCGCCGGACCAGCAAAAATGTAATAGAATGTTCAATGATCTCATCCTGCAGATTAACGTGTGAGAAACGTTTCTTTGAGGCGCATGGCCTCAAAATTTTAGTTTTTATGGCCCTATAACGCTTCGTTTAGGAGTTATTTAACGATATAGAATTTAAAAAAATATTCTGCGGAGTGTTGCGGGTTGCATTTGATATGAATATTTATATGCTTGTTTTAAAAATATTCCTTCTTACTTTTAAAGTCAAAGTGCAATTCATCACGTCTCCGTGAAATTATCTTTCTTCAGAGACATCATTTATGAAGATTGTTTGGGTTTGAGAGCCGTAAAAGGTATGTATAATACTGAAATAATATAGGAGACGATTCAAGACATTAACACATTAGAATTGTGTTAATACTTTTCAGATATTAAAATATTCGCTACCTCAGATTACTTGTTTAAGTTATCTTTAATTGAAAAATTCAAAGAGATAAACATTTCAGAATGCAACAACAGGAAACAAATCAAAAATATAAATTCTACATACATGATTTTAGATTTGGCTTGAAAAACATCATTATATGTACGTTTTCTAAATATAATAATAATAATAATAATAATAATAATAATAATAATAATAATAATAATTATTATTATTATTATTATTATTATTATTATTATTATTATTATTATTATTATTATACTCAATATTACACTTTGTATTTGTTCCGTTGTTTATGGCACGGACAAAATAAGAAACTCTCATATTCAGGTCTTGATGTGGACAACTCATGTAGAAGAGATAAATTTGGTATTTGTCTTTCACTTCGCACCTAACGCTTAATAAGTCGTAGGTAATTTTCATAGACGGTTATACGACATTAGGAAGTCTTTAACAGGTTTTGCCTCGCTACTTATGGGCGACACCGACCACGACTCCGTGTAAAATGTGATGGTACAATTAGAACCATACTTGCAGATTGTGAAAAACCGCACTAGCGTAGAGTCCATTAACCTCTTCACCTGCAGAAATTCTTCATATGTTCACGTATCGAAACAACACGTAACCGGAACGTTGTTGACTCACACTCTTAGGGCGCAGGTACTACATTGGGGCTACAATAGGCAGTATATAATAAACTACCTAATTAATTTAAATGTTACATTGTTTATACAAAACGTTTGAGATATCATTACAAAAATGCAACATTTTAACTGTCTACAAAAACCTTTTAATTCCAAAAAACTAAAGTTTTTGCTTTTTCGTATGCTTAGTATTTTTTAAATATATGAGTATTATTAGGAGTGCGTGTATTTTTATTGCATTTAATTTATGTATATGCGAAGTGATAATTTGAACCGATCTTTTAGTGATATATAGAGTTTATTTTATTTTATTTTTGTGTGCTTTTTTCTATTTGTATTGTCAACTGCATTCCCGTTATTTGTAATTATTAATTGGAAATGTAATTAGCCATTAGTATTTTATAACATACTAACAGAACCCGTCAGACGTTGTCCTGCTCTCTCTTCCTTCACTCTCTTTTTCCCTCATTCTCTCTCCCTCTTTTTCCATCTCTCTTTCCTCCTCGCTTTTCCCTCCCTCTTTTATCCCGATCTCTCTTTTTCCCGCTCTCCTTTTCCATCTCTCTCTTTCCCTTTCTTTTCCCCTCTTTCTCATTTCCCCTTCACTCTTCCCCTTCTTTTGCTTCCCCTTCTTTTTTCTTCCCCTTCTTTTTCTTCCGCTTCTTTTTCTTCCCCTTCTTTCTCTTCCCATTTTTCTCTTCCGCTTCTTTCTGTTTTCCCTTCTCCTCTTTCCGCTTTCATCCTTTCCCCCTCTCTCTTTTCCCTGTCATTTTCTCACCTCTCTCTCATTTACCCTTTCTCCCTGTTCCCCTTCTCTCTCTTTCCTCTTCTTTCTCTTTTTCCATTCTCTCTTTTCCCTCCTCTCCTTTTCCACTTTCTCCCTTCTCCTTATCTTTTTTTCTTTTTCTTTTCCATCTCCCTTTTGCCATCTTATTTTTCTTCTCTTTGCTTTCTTTTACCCTTCTCACTCTTTCCCTGTACTCTCTTTTCGCCTTTTTTCCTTTTCTCTTTTTAACTTTCTTTTTCCTCTCTCTTTTCACTCTTTTCCCTCTCTCGTTTTACAATGTCTCGTTTGCCCTACTCTCTCTTTTCGCCTCTCTTTTTCGTCTCTATATTTTCCTCTTTTCCTCTCTCTTCCTTTTTTCTTCTTTCTGTCTTTCCCCCTCTCTTTTTCCCTATCTTCTCCGTCTTTTTACATGTATATTTTCCCCATATTTCCTCTTCTCTTTTCGCTCACTTTTTCCATCCCTCTCTCTTTTTCTCTATTTCTCTCCTATTCTTTCTCCCTTTCCCTCTCTCTTTCCCTCCCTTCTCGCTCCATCTTGCATTGCTGGTTCCTCCTGGCCTCCTTTGCCTCGCCCCGTGTCACACTGCAATACCCAGCAATAATGAAGCTGGGTTCCCATGATTGGTAATTGCATTTAACTGAAGCGCCATCTTGTGCTGCAGCGCCTTCAAGTGGAGTTACAAAAAATGAACAGCATAAAACTTCCATGAAAACACATAGATGTGCCAACTTTCATGGAGATCGGTCACACGGCCATCCCCCTATGCTTACTCTATAATTCTACCGCACCGCTGCTGGCCTCTGGCGAAATATATCAAGAACGTCACTTAGCGACAGGCGAAAAACAACGACCGTGGTGCATCTACCAGCATATTATTTAAATTATTTATTTTCCGCATTTGTGTTGTATTAATCTTTACCAAACTTTGCCAGGACACTGCGTCAAATTCTGAAGAAGGGCCTGTTAATATTTCGTATCTATTCCTATACTCATTTTTGTGAAATCGATGTCATGTCGTTGAATTCACTTTTATTAGTATGGATTTTATTAGATAATTCTCTGTGCCTTTCAATATCTTCTAATTGACTGTTACATGCCACAGATCTGCGTGCTAGTATTTTCACGTCCTGCAGGGTGTATAAATGAACGAAAAATAAAACACATATTCAAACTACAAATCAATGATAACATTAATAAAAAAGATGGACATATTTCCTTCCGTACACTTACTTCGTAAGAAGAGAAAGTGTTGTAATCGAGCGTCGGAAAAAGGCGAATTTTCGGCAGAAAGAACTTTTAATGCAGGGCCTTGGTAACAAACTAGTGAATAAATTTTCTTTCTACATATTGATAATTACTTCTAACTCGTGTCGACAGAATCCATGTTTTGTGGGACCTCGACAATGAAAAATCGATTGACGGCAAAACGTCTGGCTGTCACCCTGATCGTCCGTCTGACTGTGGTTAACATTAGCGCCTAGACTATTCTGACGATTTTATCCAAAATTGATATACCACGATCGATTTGAAGGAAATCGAAGCTCTGCAATTGTGCAACGGATATTTTGATTTTTAGGGGTACATTTCACAAATCCTGAAAAATTGTTTCAAAATTTGCTCAGAAATGTCTCAAAGAGTTTCGAAACATACTTCTGATAAGTCGAAAGCAGTGCAGAATAGTCAACATGAGGAGGATAGGGTAGGTGACTAGGGTACTACGTGATGACAAGAAATACAGATAATATGTGATATGCAGGAATCAGACTTCTGTTTTGAGATTTCTATCACCAGTGAGATACAAAGTACATAGTTTCGAGTTCTGTTGTGTCAGTGGTAAATTTCTATTTATCCCTTATACCTGAGTAGACGCTTCGTTACGCATCAAACGACCATCAGCCCATGCAACGCCTTTTTATGCCAAAGTGCGAACAGAAACGCCTCACACTCAGACAATGAGCTAGTTGAACGAGCGCCCGTAGTTGATACCAACATTATCCGAATGATATCCGAAATGATCTTTTCGTTATACTGTAGCTTTATTCCATCCGTCTGACCAATACGCGAATTAACCTATGTTAACGCGAATTAACGCTTTGTCATATTTCGTACTTTGGTCGTATCTCACGCCCATGGAAGACACAGCCAAGTCCCGCCCCCTGCCTTACGCCGTGCGCCGGAGGGGCGTGTCGCGCGTTTTTCCTGCGCGGAGCGTAAAAAGCTGAGCGTGTGGGCGTGGACGCCCGCGCCGCCCTCCGGGGAGAGCGAGCCGCTTTTTGCCGCCTCCGGCGCGGCCGCGGCCCTGGGAGGGCGGAGGGCGGCCGCCGGAAGCGGCTCTACGGCCAATTGCGGCCTCCCCGGCCTTATCAGCCCCCCCGCCCCGCCCCCCTCCGCGCCGTAGGTCAAGAGCTGCCCTTCCTCGGGGGACGAAGAGCCCTCCGCGACCCTGCCCACGGCCCTCCGAGGACAGCTAACGTTTGCTACGACACGCATTATGGCCGGAGGGCGAGGCCAAGCACATTTGTCTCCACTTCGAACGACTCCAAACCCTCCGTTCTCCGATTTGGTAGAGATCGTCATAGATACGAATAAAATTCACCTGCACCCAATAATATGAAAACAGCGGAATCATTCCGATAAAGGTGCGCTACACTCACATAACACAGTTTAATCCCTAGTTTAATTCTTCTTCCTATTGCTTTTTCCAGCCGACAGCCGGTTACCCTCTACGACACGATGGGACGCTTATTCGACCTTCCAGTAGACACAAACACACTTGCGGGCTCCTCTGATCTGGGGTTAGCAGAACGCGAGCCCCCCCCCCCCGCCGATAACACGTTAATGAGAGACAAGGGGCAATCATGCCCAAGGCGGAACTCGAACCCGCGACCTTTTGGACCGAACTGCTGAGTCAGTACACGCTCTTAGCCACCTTAGTCATCTCTAGCTTAATACCTGTTAAAATAAAAAAATAGTATTGCATGATATGTGATCTTTTAAAGAAACACAAATAAGTATTCGCGAACACCGAAAGCTTTGCGTATAATAGCCGAGAAGAAAGGCATTTTCAAATGTCCATGGATCCAAATCAGAAAAACCACAAAGATTCAAATTTCTAATCGTTTGGGATTTGTGACATTGGAGCCTCGCGAGATCCGCGTCCACTCCTCCCCACTGCCTGAGAGAGGGGTTGCGGAGAGCTCCTGCCCGCTGGACGCAGCCTCGCGCGCAGCGAAGAAACGGCCAGGCGAATGCTGTGCGGAGCGGCGCATTGTGCCGCCGCACGTGCGACAGCCACCCACGACGCTGCCAATTGTTTGCATTGCGCTGAAAACGACACATCGAAAGTAACCCTCGTCGCCATTCCATTGTGTCGAGACTCACGAACTGCTATGCACGTAATGTAGAAGAACGTGAATAGAGGGCCCGTTATTGTGTTGGGCGAATAGCTATACACTGCTACGCCTCCCACAAATGGATGCTCCAATAAATGCACACATCGTATTGCACTAGATATTACTATCCTAAATAAAAATATACTTATTTAATTGACCTTTTCACTAATGCCTTGTGAGCCTTTCGTTCCCATCCGGGTCAAACGCAGTGTTCAGCCCTTCCTGTGTCAACTTCCGCATTTGTCGCCTTCTTGAATTACCCAACCCCCACCCCGCCGCTTCTTATTTTGCATAACTACCGAAACAATTAGAAGTTGCGTGTTTCGGAAAAACATCAAATGTATAGGGGTTTTATAAAGTACGATAACTGCAACAAAAAGGACTACTTTCATACACCCGATTTATTGTTACTTTTTTATTATTCATTACTTGTTATGGGATGTAAAATATATTTCTGTCAAAAAGCAATATGCATTTTTATCGCATTTTCCCTATCATTTTGTCTATTTTTTCAACAGTTTAGGAAATTAATTTAGGGTATTTTTAAGTTTATGAGGTTGTTAACTAAGAATATTAAGTTATACAGTGAAGTGAGGTGTCGTGCAGTGTAAAACAGAGAAATAATGAAGGAAATGTTTTTGGTGTTATAGTGAAGTGAAATGAAGTGAAGTG
Organism: Teleogryllus occipitalis; assembly: GCA_011170035.1. Lineage (NCBI taxonomy): Eukaryota > Metazoa > Arthropoda > Insecta > Orthoptera > Gryllidae > Teleogryllus > Teleogryllus occipitalis. The sequence goes on along the minus strand of BLKR01000329.1, from coordinate 371,335 downwards.
AAGTGAAGGATAGTGCAGTGCGGACTTTATTGTATAAGTAATAACTTTATTGTATTGTAATAACACTCACTGCGACTTTACATTTCTTTTCTTTTTCATGTAATTTAATGTTTTAAGAATCAGCAGTTTTTATATTATTATTACTCTTATTGTAAGTATTATCATTTTAGCATTATTATTACCATTATTATATTATTTGCATGACATTTATTATCTTATTTATGTAATTAACTGCCACCGGGTTACACCCACTTTTCTATGCTTTTCATTCTCAAATGACTTTCCACATTAATGAAATATATAGATGCCCAACATTTCTTTTGATATTAACCACGCAAATGAAACGATGTCCAAAAGAAGAGTGTGTTAAGCCAATCTCCTTCCCTGAGATTGAAACATGAAACAGGACGCTCTCAGTACCTTCTTGACAGAACTTTTACTAAACCTACTCCGACATAGGGAAAGCATGCATGTTCCGGACCATACATCAAGACTACACTCTCAGAACTTTCTGCATTATTTTCAATGTAAAGTACATTAAAGTAATTTTCATGTACGGAAATTAAATTTAAAGTACGAGGATATTAAATTTAATGTATGTGTACAATTAAATTTAATGTAGACAAGTAAGGTAAGTTAACAGTCGTACATTAAATCTACATTGATTTTAATTTAATCATTAAATTTAATGTGCAGGTACATTATAATACGTTTAATGTACAGGTAATTTATAATAGTTTAATGTACAGGTACATTAAATTTCATGTAAATCCGTACATTAAATATACATTAAATTTAATGTAATTTCTGAGAGTGTACTTTACCGCCTCAAGGAAACACGGCATGTGTTGTTTATGCGATGCAATGTAATAATTCCGTGTCCTGCATCCTCCAACGGCTGTTTGCGCCCTCCATCGCAGCCTTCGCCGCGAGCGCCTGCGCTGAAGTACGGGCGGAGGGAGCGGCGAAGGCGATCGTATTACCATATGTTAATGCGCCGCGCCATCCATTTCGCCAAAGCCCCGCGCCCCTCGCACTCGGCCGCAGAGAGCGCGCGCGAAAGGCGCTCGCCAAAGGCGCTGCAGGCGAGCGAAGCTCGTCGCGCGCACGGCGGGGCACAACGCGGCACTGCTCGCCATACACGTTGCAATACTCAACTAGCTGAACCCTTGCCAATACATCGCACAAAAGGAAGGTCCCGAGAAAAAATACTACAGAAAAGTACAGCAAATGCACTCCACGGAAAATCTCCCTCCCCATTCCCCCCAAATTCCACCCCGGTTAATAATTAGAAGTGATAACACATCTAGAGCTCACTACGAGTAGAAAGCTCGAATTTCTTTCTAAATGAAAACCCCGAGTATGTGGTTTTGCAATGTTAAAATAAGACAAAACTGGACGGTGATAGGATGTGTGAGTCCGACGAAGAGCTGCGAAGGGCCGAAACCTGCCACCAATTCGATGGGAAATATAAAGGCCGCCGGTTGTGAGCAACGAGCCTCATAATGCCTAAGGTACATTATTCAAAAAATCTGTTCTACAATTCTGATGAATAAGATTTTTGATTGAATACACTAAAGACCATTGAATATATCATTATCTCTGCAGTAATAATTAGTTAAACGAAGAAATGTTCATAACGTTACAGTAAAATACGACAAATGTATCTTCATTTATCCATGGAAAAGAAAACAATTCGTATCTGCTTAAACTTATCACTAGATATCTAACATATTCGCATCACAACCTGGATTATTCAGTGTAGTATTTTGGCTCTATGAAACAATACTTACATTACGATAATTTTAACGGAATTGAAATTATAAACAAGCATGATTTTTTATTAATCGAATCAGGAAATAAATATTTCACTATTAATTGACATAATAATTTATACTACTGATCTACGAGACACATTCAGCTTTCCCTACTTTGACAGACTTGTTTAGATAGTTCATGAATAGCTTGTAAATGTTTCTTTTCTAAGTAGTGAGATTATCCCCCAAATGTACTTCACAGAAAGTGTCCTCTCAACAACCTTCCTTGCTTGTGGCCGAAAAGCATCCAAAACAAACTGCAAAAACTGCAAGGTCTCGAACAAAGCACCGGGCAAAAAAGGCCGTCGCCGCCGCTACCACCACCACTGTCGAAACCACTGCCACCGCCACCATCACCGCCACCGCTGCCATCGCCACCATCACCGCCACCGCCGCCGCCGCCGCCACCGCCACCGTCACCGCCACCGCCGCCGACGCCGCCGCCCTGCCGGAGAGGTCGTGGGGGGCGGGGGGCGGCACGGGACAACATCGAACCCACGTCTTCCGACCGTACGGCGGCGACCGGCGAAAAACAAAATGGCGTCTGGGAGGAGGCTGCAAAGGTCTTGGAGTGTTTTATTGATTGATTAGTGAATTTGAGCACGTCAACTGCTAAGGTCATTAATCCCGTTAGTGTGGTGTATGTGCAAGGGTGTTGGAGGCCGCAAAGGCAACCCACCACCCCTGCAGCCCTTCAAGCCTCAGCAAGTCTCTCGCTGATTGTAAAAGTTAACATCTTGATTTTGATGAGTGTGACTTATCTTAGGTACTGCATACTCGTATGACTCGTTCGTTTTTATGAACGGCAGCAAGTCGAGACACTCATAGATCAAAATCGAGGTATTTACATTTACGAATAGCGGGAGACTTGCAGTGGTTGGAATGGCTTATTTTGTCACTGCTTCAAGACCTGAAATTACGGTGTTAAACTTCTTCCACTAACAGAGTCTTTTCTTTCTTTGATTTGTGGAAAACAGAATTTGGATACTATGAAGCATACATCTCAAACACCTCCATTACGAAATTTTTTATAAAAACCTTTATAAATTACGTATTTCTTGAATATTATTGGTTCATTTTATAACCCGTAAGGCCTACATTAATACTCTACTCACTCCTTATAATGGAAACTAGAAAGAAAAAATGAAAGTTCTCGGTTTCCTTGAATTTTTAATTACAAATATTGATACTTTATGAATTGACATAATGTAATTAATGAATGGATGAATTTGCTATCCTTAATAAACAATTACTGTATTTTGGATACTTTGCGCCCTTGAAGTTGTCGTGTCCTTGGTGCCACTTCTCCGCCCCAACTCCCCAAACCTCAGCCGCGAACGCTCTCCTTCCTCTCTGGTCTCGCAGAACGGAATTTGCGGTGGATATCCTCTGCACGAAGTATTCTTATAAGTCCTCCCGTTTCCCTTGACTTTCGTTCGTCCGTCTTCTACATCTCCATGGTTTTTTTTCTCAATCGCAACCCCAGTAACGCGGTATGCCAGAGAGGATCTGTTTGCAGCGACTCTGACCGAGAGGTCGGAGGACTCGAGTGCCGACAGTATTGGATTATCGTCGCTACCTTAGTAGCTAGGTCGAATTCAGCCGCTGTCTGGGGGAGAATTCTAGCAGCCGACACACACACTTACCCTCTCCCCTTACCTTAAACTGTCACAAATATCCGGTGGTCGGTTGAGAGCTGAGAACATTCCCGACTGGGGCGATGCCCCGCTGAGGAAATATCAGAACGAGAAAATGCCCGCACACTGTCGTAGGTTGGTGTTGATCTCGGTACAAAACACCGTCACCGCCTAGTTTTAGCGTGCATTACGCTCACGGGACTATTCGCTAAATCAGTTCGGAAACACGAAATACTCATTCACTTTGAATATCGTTTGGTGATCTGGCTGCGAACAACACTGTGGTATTGATGAAGTTTGTTATTGGTGTCCGATGAGATTCTGCCTCGAAAACTACAGGTTATAGAATTTAATTAATAAAATATTTTACATTATTTACGTGCTTTTTGTGAAGAGGAAATGATACTGAACTGGCGAGAAGTAAAAAACAATGTATTGTTATGTTTTTTCTAAACCATATTGCCATGTAATGATATCGTTGTATTTTGTGCGTTTAATTATATTATTCATATGGTCTTAATATGTAATACGAAGTACAATTACGTTTATTCTCCTATTTTAGATAATAATTTTCTCCCTAGTGTTCGCTTGAAATTCGTGTACCATTGTTCCAATGAAGCGAAGAAATTAAAATTCCGAGTTGAATTTCGAGAAAGGAATCCATCTTCACCAGCAATTATTATTACTTATCTTTAATAGAGAAAAAATTCGTTTAATTTCATACGTCATTTCAGAGAACCGAATTCTCGGCTTTTAAATGTGTTGCCCATAACCGACAATAAAATAATAAAGGAAATTGAAAGAAGGAATGACAAATAGCATTAGAATACAGAAAGTCGATAAGTACGTAATTCAAAGTGCATATGTCAAAATATAATTACCACATATTACTCATCTTCATTAGAATAACTTATTTCATAAGTATTACCATTTCATATGTTTTACTCTAAGTCTCATCTGAATGTTATCAAATTTCCGTAACTGGATAACGCATCGCTCACAATTGCACCCTTTTCGAAATTTCCATTATGCTTTTAAACACAAATAATGAATATAAACCATTACCGTTTCGACAATGTCTCGGCTTGAGGAAGGGTGTACCAATTCCAAAATGTATTTAGCTTAGCCTTATCGGATGTAAGCGGGTGTAAATACCAAGATTCATTCCCACGACTCGTTTCCAGCCGGATCCCGCGTTGCGTGCGCCTTGACATATCCGCTTCCAGAGGGATATAGGGCCGCGTTAGGGGGCGGGGAGGGGGGCGCTGTCGTGCGTCGCCGCGCATGGGCGCCGACGTCGCGACGTCACTGACAGCGCTGCGGACGTGGAAAACACACGCGCGCGAGGCCGCGGCCGCTGCCGAGACGTGACAGGCGGCCGACTTCGTTTGCGCGGCCGACAGCTTCTTAAGAGCGGCGCGACGCGGGCTTGACAAATTGTCGCGTACGCACGTGGGCGTATGCGGGGGCGGCGGGGGCGGCGGGGGCGGCGGGGGCGGCGGGGGCGGCGGGGGCGGCGGGGGCGGCTGTCACCCCGCGAGAAGCCGCTCGGAACCGCATTCGTCGGATTGAGGAAGTTTCCTCGTGGAAAAAATCCCGCGTTTGACGCGAATGGACGTTCGCGGACGGTGAGCTGCCGCGCAGTTGATTCTGCTTCCTTTGAGCCGATCGCGCTGTCTTCGTTTGATCCTCTCATCACGGCAGGCGCTCATGTACATCCAAAGGGACATTAGCCGCTCTTCCCCTTAGCTTAAAAAACATTGTTCATATGGTTTTGACATTTCGTGCTTTCAAATTTTGTTTCAAATCACAAGATTAAACAACACAAGAAACGTATGTTGTTATTTTTTGATGCCCCGTGGTCACTTCAATGACGAAAAGATTTTTGACACGTGTTGTTTTAACGATCTTTGTACTTTATACTTCTGAACATAGTGAGTCATTACCAAATCCATATTTCGAAATCAAATGTAAAGAGAATATGCTACCATATATATCCATCTTTATTAAAAGAATATTAAAGCAAAATGCTTGTTTTGCAGAGATGTGGACTCTTCAATGAGAGACTTGACCGCAAAGATTGAGCCTGTAATTGGCTGCTTCGTCCTCTTGTTCGAGCCCTCGCTCCTGGGCTCGGGGGCTGCCCGACCTCCGTAGTTAGCCCGGAAAGAACAACCCAATTCGCTGGGCCCCGACGCACGCGCGAATAAGTCATCCCGGACGCCCTAAGCCGCCAGGGCAGCGCTGGGCGAGGCGGGGCAGGGCGGAGCGGGGCGGGGCGGAACGAGCAAAGTGGCCATTATGACCGCGTCCCCTCGACCTCGGCCCGCCGGCCCTGTCGCCACCGGGACTTTACACAAAATAATTTCATTATTGTTAAGTCGCGCGACGACGTGGGGTATTGTGCGGGCACAACGCTCGCGCGCGTCGCCCCCGCCGCCCCCGCCGCCGCCCCCGGGCCGCAGGGGTCGCGCGCCGCCGGCCCCCGCATCATTAATTTCAGGCGTCCCCGCCGCCGCCGCCTCCGCCCCCGCCGCCGCCCGCGCCACCGCGCGCTTTTTGTCGCTGGCGCGCCGCGCTGCGCCGCGCGCGCCCCTGGCGGCCGCGATTGATACGTCGCCTCTAATGGATTGTGACAACAATTAGCCGCAGCGGCCGCGCGCGCGGTGACATCCCGAGAGCTCCCTCAAGGGCGACACGCGACAGGCGGCGAGGGCTCAAGACGCGCCTCGCGAGGGAGAGCGGGAGGGCGGCACCGGACGCGTCACCACCAACCAGCGGCCACCAGCGAACATCCCTGCTTCCAGACTGTTTGTGTGCACGGTGGGCACTTCTGTTAGGCATTGTGAGAGTCTTGACAGTACGGTTGAGATCGAGACGCAAACTCTGTCAAATAAAATACTCATGCATCGTGAGCCCTGATAAACTCGACGACGAAACAGAGGAAACGAACACCACAGGTAACTAATTTTTATTTCTTTATTACTTATTTAAATTAATTTTTTGTTTATATAATCTACTTTCTAACTTCCGAAAGAAATATAATTATGTTCCTGAAGAATCAATTGTCCTTTAAGCCTCAATGGCGACTGTTCCGCGAAATGAATTGAGTTCCTTTTCGACACCAGCTAAATGACGTCACTCAGGCCGGTATCTTCAGAACACTTGACAGTCTCAATGATTAATGAGATTGCGTGGGATTTTCAACAGTTCGGAGGTGAGTGTGGGTTTAAAAATCCCTTCCTTTACTCTTGATTGATCATAAATATTGCAGAAGTATATGCGTGGGCTGAGAAAAAATATCCTGCCTCTGTCAAACGTTAAATGAAATTAACATTTAGGAGTTTGGGTTGTATCCCTTACAAGTTTAATAACCTCAAACTCTAGTACATTGTTTATTACGAAAAAGTAAATACATTACACAGTTTTTGCGATTGTCATCTATTTCCTAATTATAGGAAGGCAGAAAGGAAAACTTGATCAATTTGCATATTCGTCACATTTTGAGGCGTGGTTATTTTCATTTAGATAATATAATCATAACACAGCCACTTCATGTAATGTAGGCAGAATTTTTGTTCACACTTAAGACGAAAGATATTTTCATTGTACTACATGTTCTGATTTCTTTTTCTTTCTTCTTATAATCTTTTTTTCAACAACAATTATAATTAATGAACTTGCACGAATCTCTGCAGACTACAGAATGAACATGTTCCAAAACTTCGCAAGCAGCTAGAACAATCTTTCATTGCCAAGAGGTTGAATTATACAGTACATATTGTCAATGGCCAATCAACTTTTTCTTTATGAATGAATCGTCGAGAATGAATTGCAAGTTCAAAGAGATGAATGAAATGATTATTAGAAAATTAAGATGAAATTATTATATGCGAAGATTGTACTAAATAATTTCAAATTTTAAGCCTTCGGGAATGACATTTCCTTATGTCAGTGGAAAATCTTGGACTTTTGAATATTTGGGGGTGATCTAACGCGCTAGTCTTGATAGGAGCAATAAAGAAAGAAACATCAAAATTTTGATTTCGTAAACGAAATATGGTTTTTAACTTATTGGCTGTGGGATGATCTTCAATGATTCATAAATTGCCAAATTACGGTATATGATTGATGAATTCGTTCGTTTCTACTTTTTCGAATTTGAAAAGTAGAAGTGTTTTCGTGAATCTTGTATTGCCCTTGGAGCAGCCACTCAGCTGGTGAATGAAACCTTCTCAAGTGAAATGTGATGTTAAAAGTGAACAGCGTCTGGAATCCAGAACGTGAGGTCCTGTGTTTTCGGAGGTGCCGCAGTGCTTCGGACCCGATAATGCCTCTCGGTATAAGACAGCCATTGTGGTCGGGGTTATGGTGGTTAATGTGGGAGTGTGTGCGTTGGGGCGGGGGGAGGGGGCGGAGGCTGCGTGGAACCGGTCGCCGCGGAGCGAGAGGGCGAGGGGGCGTGTGGGAGCGCCCGCCCCGAACGGGAGCCGCCCCCTCGCCCACCGCCCACCGCCCACCGCCCTCGGACACCGCTCCTGGGCCCGGCTCTTTAATTAGCGGGCGGTGGGGGCGGGACCAGGAGGCGATCGCTGCTCCACTCCAAACTCGCCCCTGCCTCCCCGCCCCGCCCCACCCCGCGCCAACGGGCGCTGCAGTTCGTCAGCCCCATCGCTCAACCACCGGCCTTTCTTTTTCTTCTGTTCCTCCTCTGCTGCTTCTTGCGTCCCCCTCCCGCCCCTTCCCCTCCGCCACCCGGCTCCGCCCCGCTCGGAAGTGAAAATTCCCATCTCCGCCGCCGCCGCCGCCGCCGCTGCTACCGAAGTCTATATAAACATTCCGTGGCCCGGACGATCGTATCTGCGAGTATAAATGATGGCGAGTGGGAGGGGGCTGCTCGCCGCCCCCAGATAGCATCGCCCCCCGGCGCCGCCGCCGCCGCAGCGGCAGCGGTAGCCATGGCGACGGCCCCACCGCCGGGCCTGACGTCACGTCCATTGTTGGCGCCATGTTGGATCGCGGCGGCGGGCGCGGCGCTGATATTTTTGACGTGAAGCGTATCTGGCGCGTTGTGCGGGCGCGCCGCGCCGGTGAATGGGCGTCGACTGGCGGCGGGGGGCGGGAGGAGGGCGCTGGTGTGAGGCGTGCGTTTTGAACGCGCCGCGCGTGTTTTGTTTCTGCTGTGTCGTTGTGCTTTTAATGCTACGAGAAACGTGAAAGAGACCGCGATATGGAGTTTTAAATCGATTTGCCTCATTGCTGACGTGTCTTTTGCAACGGGATTATTTTCGTCTACTGAAAATCATTTCAGCAAAATATGCTGTATCGTTTTTTAAATGTAGTTGTTCTTACCGTAATTCAATATAATTGAGGCGTAACATTTGTTTTGAAATTGTTGTGAGTGACCGACTTCACATACCAGGAGTGAGCCTTACACGTTGATCTTCTCAACGTAATGCAAAGCCTATCACAACATCCACCATCGTGTACTAAGCGTCTCCACCTTCATTAAAGGCTCACCTCTAAAGAAACCCAGATGCATCTCCTGACCTTCCAAGGACGGAATGGAAATTTCGAAAATGACCCCAACATATTACATCGATGTTGGCACATTACGTCGCTAACATGTGTTTTGGTCGTGTTTAGTTTTTCTCCAATAAACGCAGGGAAATTTCCCAGTTTCCATCGGGCAGGGGCGCGTGTAATCTGGGAAGGGGCGTAATTACAGCCGCCAGCGCCCGCCGTTGCGCGGCGAGGGGGCGTGGCGGGGCGGGGGCAGGTGCAGCCCTTGGTCGCCGAGGGGGGCGGGGCGACGCTCAGCCCGCGCGGCGGACATTCGGCCGGGCCTTCGAGAGCGTTTCTTGAAAAATTAATTTTCCATTAGTTCCCCGCGGCCCCGTCGCCGCGCCGCCGCCCGCGCCGCCCGCGCCGCCCCCGCCGCTCCCGGGTTTCAATTGCGGCGCGGCTTAAGGCGCCTGCGGATGAGCCCAGGCGCGGAGGCGCGCACACTCGCGGAATCTACAATCGCGCCCCTTATCTCGGGGCGGGCGGGGGCTTAGGCGCGGCCGGAGCGAGGGCGCAGCCGCGGAGGCAGAGGCCGCTTCTTCCCCGAGCGCCCTCGGGGGAGGGCGGGGCCCCGGGCGGAGATTAAGCGCCGGGCGGGGATCCATGCGCCTTTATTTCCGCCCCCGCCCCAACCATCAACCACGGAAGGAATCCCTCCCCAAAGGCGGGATGCTTGCGCAGGGGAGAATTCGAGCAACGTACAAACCAGAATTCCTTTATTTTATTTTACATTTTCTTAAACAGCGAGGTAAGCTCTATAGTTTCTATAGCTCTATAGTTTCAAATAGTTTTGAAGTATAGTTTCTATAGCGGGGGCATTCCATTGGAGACCTCAAGTAATCAATAGTAATTAATATCAAATGAGAATGGGAGAATAAAGGAATAGATTCTTTTCAGGTATTATATGTTACAAAAGTAAGTGAAGGAAAATCGTGAGTGCTTCTTTTATGGAGGTTTAAACTTATGTTTGGGGAATCAAAGTTGTCTCCTGCTGAGCTGCTTATAAGATTTTCCTAATTTAAATACGCTAGTTGCTGAGAAGGATGGTTGGATTTTAAAAAATTGTTTGACAGATATTGATTTAATACAATGTTCAATTATTATGGGAAAGTCAAACTCTCTGTGTAATTGAGTGTTGGAATCCATACCATGCGCTCTTACGGAAGTGTAAAGGATTTTATTTTGAAAGGTTTGGAGCGTTTTTCATGACGAAGGAACAGCTCTCCAAACAGGACATGAATAAGTAAGTACAAGACGAATGGCAGTTTTGTAAAATCAAAGGAAGAGATCTGTTTTAAGAGCCGACTTCTTGTTTATGAAAGAGTGCACTTCGAAGAATGAGGCCTGTGCCTTATTACATTTATTCAAAATATGCAGAACCTAGAAGACATGTACACTGCATGACGAGGTGGAGTTTGCCCATTTTTTCAACAGTGCAGAGCCGCAGACGCAGCGACGGGGAGAAATAGAAGAGAAGGCGCCGCAGCGGATGGAGGCGGCGGCACGGCGGCGTTTGCAGGGCTGATGTTTATCTCCGTCATAAATGTACTCTTCGCTATATATTTGGCCCGGGCAAGGGGGAAGGGGAGGGGGCGGGGCGGCGGCGGCGGGCCGTGAACGCGTGGGCGACGGCGCGGTTCGGCTTCTTCTCACGCGCCCCCCCCCCCCACCCCCTCCCCCCTCCGAGCCCAAGGCCCCCGGCGCGCCCACCGCAGCTCCGTCGCGAAATCGGAATTCGTTCTTCGGCCCCGCCCCGCCCCTCACCGCAACCGAGACACGGCCACGGCCGACGCCCGCGCAGCTTTCACTCCGCAGAAGATGGACGCTCGCAATTGCAATCTGCTCTCCACGCACTGCAGCTAGACGGATGTTTGTGCACGATGTCATGGAAATTCCTTTTCCTCGAATAAAAGTGGAAAATGAACAGTTGTAAGTACTATAACAAAATACATTTTAAAGAGAGCTGCTCTAATTGATATTTCGTCATCTCATAATAGGAACTGTTCCGCGTCTTTATTCGTTAATACTTAATGCGAGTTCTTTATTTATCTCATGGAAATTAATCTATCAGTATTGATTGAAGAAAATAAAACGGAAACAAGCAGCCTATGTCTGTACAAGCCATCATTTCATTGAATGTTAGTCAGGAAACATGAAAAAGTTCTTAGTTAATTGGGAAACGTGAAGAACAATCAGTAGTGGCGAGGGGAGAAACCTAAAGAAGTTTGTTTTACGCCTGGTTTGGATTAACAATTTCAATCACACTTCTGACGTTAAAATTTATTCCTGGAATTAATTATCACAAAATTGTTTTGAAAAGGCTGTTTTCACTTTTTACTATACTTACGTAACGATAGTAACTCCTTACAATTTCAATTTCATTCCGTTTCGACTTCTGTGATTTGAATTCGTTTGTAGAAGAGCAGACTAACTATGCTAATGAAAATCAGAATTTTCATGTTTCCTTTACATAATATGTACTTCCAGATGTCAAAAAGTTGTAGTGAAATTGAAATTGTAAATAGTTTCCAACATTATGTAAATGTTGCAAATAGTGCAAATAATATTTTTATCATAGATTTTGTGATGCATGCTATGAATAAATTGTAATTTCTGGAGTCTGGATGGTGCATGACCGTTAAATTTAATGAAATTGAATGAATAAACTTTTAAAATCAATTTCTTACCATAAAAGTAATAAAGATTGCTGATATTCATTCGAAAAATTGTTGAAACTAATGGATATGAAAAATCGTAAACACAAGCAACCATTAACAGAAAAGGTAATACACAAGAAACAAATTTTGTTAATGAGTTTCTAATAGTTCCACGCTGCCTCCTCTTGAAAACATCTGCAGGATTCACTTGTAAGCATTTTAACTCCGCAAATTGATTTTAAGCCCATACGCTCTCGGCGCCTAATCGCCACTAACGGCGCCGCGCGGCTTTGACTAATTGGCGCAAAAACAAATGCGCATCTGCGCGCGCTCTGATGTGATCTCGTTTCGACGCCTCGTGGCCCAGTGGCGCTTCTAATTGCTTGATGAAGCAATAAAATAAAATCGTAATTAATTTCTTTGTGGTCCGACTGTAAGGCAGAGCTTGCTTTTTGTCGTGATGTTGTAACTCCCTTCTGCATCGGAGGAGGCAACAGCGGTGGTTTCGACTTAACAAGGTCGGAAGGATATATTCCGTAATGGCACTCAAACTTTTTTCATTAGTGTGACTGCGGTTTCTTGGCTCCCTAAGAGCTATTTCGAGAATGAATAGAATTAGCAGGTGGTTTAAACGTGTCAGTGAATTGGAAGATGTTCTCGAGAGACCAGTTCCAGGGAGAAACGTAATGGGCTGTTGATGAAAGTGCATTACTTGTCTTCAACCCATGAAAGAACAATGAGAATTATTTCTACTTTTAGACATAAATGTGTTTTGCGGTAATATTACGACTGATAAAATGAGTGAATTACTAAATAATACATCATTTTCTGAACTAAACTATGTAAGTAAACGATAACATTTATGACAATAATTATCGATCTACTCTTACATTAAGTAGTCGCATATTCTAAGTACTTTGTGCTAGCGAGAAAAAAAAAACATTATATAACAGTGTGGATCCATAAACTATTTGAGGAAAGAGCCAATTGAAGATTCCTCTCAGAAACTTCTTAAAGAAAAATGATAGTATACATTTAGAATGTTAATTTCTTCTTAAAACGACGAAATAAATTTAAATGTGTATACGATAGTTTGTCTCATATTATTTACATGATAATAAATTTCTTTGCTAGTTTAATATGACTACTCTTGGAATCCGATGCGAACAAATTGTGTCAATTGTTTTGAATACATTGTGTAACGTTACCCCCCTACACACACACACAACAAAAAAAAAGAACAGGAGGGCTCCCACGACCCTCTGGGTTCACTGCTCTCCTGGAATCTCTGTTCTTCGTGCCAAAACATACGTTATTGATCCGACTCTGGATGAAGATGACGACTTGGTGTCAGTGAATGGTGAGCGATGTACACGAAGGCGGAGTGAGTGAAGAAAAAAGAGCAGGGAAAACGGCACAAGCCAGAGGAAACCCGTGAACTAGCTTTGTTCCCTTACCTAGAGAGCCTAGGAAGATACAGAGAGGAGCATTCAGCATTGCTTTGCGCCGCCCAGACCGCCATTTTCAATCCTATTGAACTGTTCCGTATTGAGTACCCCCTATCAGAAAATCAATATCAAAATCCCCCATAGTGTCTCGAATCTTCATAATTTCTTTTGAACTCGTGTACGCTCCCTAGCGAAAGGACGTTATGCAGCGGCGGCGGTTCAGGTGCCGCTGTTGCGTGTCTACGCCGGGCCTCGGCTTTCCGCTGCACGGCGGCGCCGCGGCCGCGCTAGTAGCGTATTAGATGCCAGTATCAGATAAGCGACGGTCGGCTCGCTTCTCAGTTGAAGCTGCCAGTTCAGATCGCTTATTAGTAAGGCACGGATTTTAATGAAATGTATTGTTTGTTTTTTTTACTTTCGCTTTAGAACGATGCATTTTAGTATATGAATTCATTTTTTGTTATGACAAAAGGAAATGACCCATTTATATATATATATATATATATATATATATATATATATATATATATATATATATATATATATTTGCAATTTTCTTCGATTTCGAATAATAAGTCATTTTCTACCTTTTTCGTCATTTTCAAAGCATTTTTTCGCGGATTTCACCGAATTTAATATCATTTTAATGGCACTTGCTTCAAATAATATTATCGTCAAATAATTTTTTACGTTATTTTTCTTTGCTTTTTGGGCATTTTTCAAACGTTTTAAGAGTATTTTATTGGTCATACTTGGTGATTTTTATGCCATCAAAATATGACCCCGACTTAATTTAACTGTTGGTGATTCTTCATAAGCAATTGGCAAAAGTTGTACCGAGATTCGGGTCGACGTACAGCTGTGAAAATTCATTTCTCGCATGAATGCTACGAAAAGTAATTTTGAGTGTGTCTTGGAGATGTAAACCCACGCAACAGTCTGCGGTTGATGAATTCAAACAGTTTTCGCAAAAGGAGATGAAAAATGCATCATTGTGTTTCAAATCCTTGTCAAATATGAAATACTTATTTAAATTACTAGCAAAATACTGGCGTTACACAGACTTTCTTCATATTCGATTATCGTGAGAGAGGGAAAAGATCAGTTTTATTCAAATCACGGTGTTTAAAATTATTATTTTTAATGTAATTGGTTCAAATTTTAATAAAATACTATGATTTTCTATCATTTCATTTTACAGTACTATTAGATTAAGCTTTTTTTCTCTTACGCTCTGCTTCTGGTCTCAAGCAAATTTATTCGGTTCCAGTTCAGTTACACTGCTACTGACCTCTGGCGGAGTATATTAGTAACCAATCTGTTCGTAGTAGCAGGCGAAAAATAATTATCGTGGTGCGTTTACCAACATATTCTATAAAATCATTCAGTTTTGTTATTTGAGTTGTCTTAATCTTTACCAAATTTTGCTAGGACGCTGCGACAATCCTCAAAAGGAAACTGTAAAAATTTCATATCCATCCATAGGCTACTTTTTGTGGAATCGATGTCGGTTACATGTCGTTGAATTCGCTTTTATTATTGTAGGTTTCCTTTCCTGTGAGCTCGTAAGCCGGTTAGGGTTGCAATGTCACTGGCAAAGCTCAAATGCCCTAGTCCCGGCGCGGCGGGGCCGACATGCGCCGCACTGCTCAAAAGGGTTTCTTTTCTTTTTTATTGGTTTATTAATTGTTGTTTACATAGCTCAGTTTATTAAATTTTTCACATGTATTTTGTTGACTTATAACTATACTTGTTCTAACTTAATATTAAACTGGTATAGGATACTCTTAGAGCACCTATTGTTTTAGCTATTGTGTGAAACAATATTTAGGAATGGTTCTAATGGGAATCTGTTACCGATGAGGGTTGGGAAATAGTTGATTGATGCTACATTATAGTGGGCGGCTTGAGCTATTCAGCTTGTAACAACGAGTTTCGGGGCTGGTGGGCCGTGGCCCAATGGGCGTTAAAATGGCAGTCCGCGACTGCGGTGGACATCTGAACATCTGAAGACGTGCACCGCAGTCGTGGGGGAAACCTTTGGCATTTTATCGCCCACTGGCCTACGGCCCACTAGCCCGGACACCCTCTCTGTTGTTGACTGCGGCCATGAAAGCTTACGATGCGATTGAGTTTATGTTTGAATAGAAGTTATTAGAGAGGTGGGCTATGCTCTGGGTGATAAGTGGTAGGTTTAATTCTTTATGGAGTTGTCTGTTTGATGAGTACCAAGGGACACATGTTGCTATTCGGAGGAATTTGTTTTGCATAATTTGAATTTTATTTACATTTGATTGAGAGGCATTAATCCATATTGGGCACGCATATAGCATAAGCGATCTTACTATTGTTTTGTGTAAGGCAATTGCATTGTTTAATGAAAGTTTGCTTTATTGTGGAGTAAGTTTAGTTGAATTAACTTTAGTGAGTTGATTTTTTTTTGCTTATATGGGTTTTCCAATTTAATCTTGTGTCGAAGTTCAGTCCAAGATATTTGCCAGTTTGATTTTGTGGATCGATGGTATTCTGTTATTAAGTGATGTGGTATGAGGGTGGAAAATGGCCTGAATGAAAAAAATATGATGCTGGTTTTGTTGTGTTAAGTTTTATTTTCCGACTAATGAGACAGTCTTCTATTGCATTTAAATGCTGCTGGATTTTGTTCCTTATGAGTAGGGGGCGAATTCTGATGACCTAAAACATCGCCAAAAATTATCAATAAAATGCTCTTAAAATATTTTTTAAATACCCTAAAACAAAGGAAATGCTGTAAAAAATTTGATCGCAACCACTTCGGATGAACAACTCAAGCTGTTGTGTATGATACTGATGTAATAGAAACGTTTGGTTTGGACTGTTCTTTACAGAAACATCTATGCCTTTAGGCGTCACTGAAACCTTAGGTTGCGTAGTACTCAGAACGGCAGACATTACGATACATGAGCGAAGAAATCGAAAAGAATACTCAGAAATTTTGTGGTGAGCATTTGTTGATTCGCGTAAACATTGTTTGAAGCAAGTACCATTAAAATTATATTAAAATCGATTAAATCAGTGAAAAATGCATTACAAATAGCGTAAAAAGGTTAAAAAATGACTTATTAGTAGAAATCGACGAAAAATGAAAAAAAATGACAATTATAAATGGGTCATTTCCTTTTGACATAACAAAATGAAATTCTATACTACACGGCATTGTTCCAAAGTGAAAAGAAAAAAAGACATTTCATTAAACTCCGCCCCCTGCTTATGAGGTTCATTGAATAGCTGGGCAGCGGTGGCGCAAATTCTGCGCCCCCTGGCCGAGGGCCTCCGCCGCCGCCGAGTGCGCAGCGTCACGCGGAGGACGGGGAGCGGGGCGGTGCGGTGCGGGGCAGTGCGGTGCGGAGCTGGGCGGGGCGGGGAGGGGCAGGGCGGGATGGGGCGAGACGGGGTGAGGCGGGGCGGGGGGGGGGCGGAGCAGGGGTCGGGGGGATCGGGGCGTGGCGGGGGTCAGTGCCGCTCGCCACTGCCCATCGCCCAACGCTGCTGCTTCGGGGAACCGCCGCCCCTCGCCGCCCTCTCGGCCACGCGTGGCGCCAGCGGCGCGACTGATTTCTAGGAAGCCCCGCGCGGCGCCGCACAAAGCGCGCGACCGCCTTCCGCCACTTCCTCTGCTCCTCCCCGCTCCTCCCCGACCGAGCAGCGTCGCATTGCGTTCTTCAGCGTTCAAACACGGTATTGCTTCAAAACTCAATTTATAAGTCATGCAAATCTCTGTAAATTCAGTGGATTGAACAGATGGAAAATAAAGCTCTTAAAAAAACTGAATTTCCACGATTATTCTGGTTCGAAGCGATTTGTCTTCAAGTTTCAGAGGGCACATCCATGTGGAATTTAGTGTAGTGAAAAGGAGTTTGCGTCATGTTTTCTCAGGGTTGCCCCATTGCCCTCTCCTCTCACTCGTTTCTTGCAATATAACCATTCAAATTATGTCAATATCGCCATCGCCCATCAAAGCATTCACTTCATGTACTGTACTTCATGATGCAAACGCTTTGACACCGAGGATCGTATAAGGACTATTATTATATCTCAGATACGATGTCACAGCTTTCAATATTTTCGGATAGTAGTACGAGTACCATTGACAAACTGCAAAACAGTACAGTGCGCAAAATTAAGTATACTTCTGGTAGTGTTGTAAAGTTACTGTGACTTTGAAAATGTACGTCGCCATATCGTTGCTATTCAAGTCGAATTCGGAGAAAGTGAGGGGTGAGGGTAAATGCTGAGATTGTCTTTAATGTCAACAGTAGAAGAAAACATTTTCCTCTTGAAATCTCACATGCAATCAGAACAGCGTAATTTGTGACGATGAATTATTATTATTATTATTATTATTATTATTATTATTATTATTATTATTATTATTATTATTATTTATCGTGCAGTAATGATTTGCCACTGTCCAAGTGTTTTGTCAACTTCCATGAGTGTTTCAGCCAAGGAAGCTGGCGTGCCAGGCCGGCTCGAGCGCCCGCGCCCGTGGGGGCTGTGGTGCCGCTGGCGGTGAGCAGCAAAGCGCTCGCAGCAGTCGCCGACAGATTGGCGCGGTCGCATGACGCCGACGAAGCGCGGTAGCGTGCAGTTTCGTGTAGAGGCCGCGAGAGCGCTAATTGACGCACAGATAAATATCGCTAAACACGAAATGAATAGAGCTCTGGTTTACAGGAAACGCCGTTTGTTCATCATAATTGTGAATTCATAAATATCTGCATTATATGATTTATTGATTTTCTTTCGATGTTAACATTTAGTTCAATACATATTTATCAGTATAAATTAATTACGAGGATGAATAGTACCGGTTCCACATAAAATAAATGATTTCAGTTTTAGAGTGCGATATAAAAATATACATAAAATGCGTCACGATATACGAAATTGAGAATAATTCTCTCTTTCAGAAAACAGTGCTTAATTTTCGTAACTTCCGTCGTACTGAGATAGGTAACGAAAATCTTCACATGTAAAATTTCATCTATAAACGTTATCACGTACCATTTTACAGAAGTATTACATAAGCGAACTAATCGTCTTAAGGGATAAGATAATATTAATTGAGGCACCGTGAATTATTCTTTTTTGATTAATGGGACAAACTGTGAAATGTTTGATTGATGTTACAGGGCACTCAACTGCGACGGTCACTTGTCCTGTTAAGTAGTGAATGTTTATCGCGGGAAGAGGCGGTGTTCCTGCCCAGCTGGGTGGAGAGGTGCGGCGCCGACCTACACGTCCGCTTGCGAGGCTTTCCCCCTCCAGGTATCTCCATCAACGAGACACCGCCCCATCCAGAACGGGCTCCAAGCTCCCGTCTAGGCTCCCGACATGGTTGGGAAGACTCTAGTGCATGTAAATGTAAGTGTGAGTAAGTAAGAAATGAGCACAAGATAAGGAAAAGGAAGAAAGATTGCTCGCCATACATGACTCGTTTGTTAAAATATTTGCCTAGTAATGATCGCAGAATCCACGGAAAACTATCGATCAGAACAGTCAGCCATTAGAATTATTTTCCCAACAGTAAATGAATTCGACATGACAGTGTATATCGTTATTTATGTTTTTTTTTTTTTTTTTTTGTATTTGTTGTTTATTGAAAAATGCTTTGACTTCTGTCAAGGCTGAAACGCATCATCGACGACGTTCATGCAACATTTTGTGGTTCAAAAGCTGCTTATCTGGATTGGAACAAAAATTCAGAACTGATATTTCTGGAAGAAAATATCTTACTTGTGAATCATTTTATTGAAGTCTTGTCAAATGAAACCCATTTGTTGAAAATTCAACAAATAGATTTTATTTATCCATTATTTTATTATGCGTTTGTCTCTAGTGCAGGGAGGAATATTCAGAACTAGGGTTATCACAGAAATTGTAATATCCAATGTATATTTTGTGATTGTGACATAGAAATTTTTATTGAAAAATGTATTTGTTTGATAGAGTATGAATTTATTCCAATTATATCTTTAATATCAATAATATACTTGTCTTTTAATGGCCATGAGTACGATGTGCTAACACACGTAACTTTAAAGCAAGTTTTTGGGTAGGGGATATTGCAGGGTAGCAAGATTGAATTGTGAGACTTATTGTTAGTAGGCATTCCTATTTTTCCTGGTCTTTCTTCAAAAGTTACGGTTAAGAAGTTGTTCTTTGTTTCCTTAATTTATATTTTGTTAACATTATTGTTATTATTATTACTATTATTATTATTAATATTATTATGATTATTGCTATCATTATTATTATGTTCATTTCTCTCGGGATTTTCTCAGCCGGGATTTCATGTTTGAGGGGCGTTTAAGACTACCACATTCCTAGCTTTGCTTATTTGCTAACAATTCGGCAGAATTCAAGAATGACTGACTTTTGAGCTTTTGGAATAATATTTGAGGATCATCCAAGGGTTTCAAATAATACTGTATATTTTTGATAACAACACTAGTAGTTGTTATTACAATTGGTTAAATCTCAACGGACTCAAGATTGTATATTTCTTTATATTCTTTTGAGAAGGGAATGTATATTGAATTTTTTCTGTTTTATTGATATGATTTGCAGAGCTTGTGTAACATCATTGATAAATTCTTTCTTGTCCTGTACGTGTTGCAGAAGAATGTCTGGTTATTTGTCGGAATCGTATTATTAGTATGTATTGGAAGGTCGTAATACATTTTGAACTGAATACTTTCTGTGACAGGTTTGGCTTTGTATTCATAATATGAGATGAAGTCCTACTATTCCTATTATGAGCTCGTGTGTTTATGATCATTTTTAGGTATCCTCCACCAGCTTGTTAAGTGGATCTTCCGACATCTTGGTAATGTATACTAATAAAAATGAATTCAACATCATGTAACGGACATCAATATCACAGAAATAGTGAATAAATTGTCGCTGTGTCTTCGCAAAGTTTGGAAAAGATTAAAACAACACAAATGCGAAAAATAAATAATTTAAATAATATGTTGGTAGATGCACCACGATAATATTTTTCGCTAGTCGCTAAGAGCAGATTGGTTCCTAATATATTCTGCCAGAGGCAGTTGTGATGCAGCAGAACTGGTACCTAATAGTTTGCTAGAGGCCAGTAGCAGTCATAAGATAAAAGAAATTATCTAATAGCAATGTACTGTACAATAAAATGAAAGAAAATCGTAGTATTTTATGCATATTTGAACCAATTACATTTAAAACAATCTTAAACACCGTGGTTTGTATAAAATTGATCTTTTTTCTCTTTCACAAGAATTGTATATGAAGAATGCCCGGTCAACGCCGGGTATTTTGCTAGTACTTAACCCAACTAGCTGTTTGTTGTTTTTGTTCGTGGAGTTGGTAGTGGGTGAGGGTGATGGGACTCACCGGAAGAAGTCGTTCCTGCAGAAGAGCTTGCCCTCGCGGCTGAAGCACTTGTCGGCCAGCGGCGCCTGGCAGTCGCAGCAGCGCACGCAGTCGGCGTGCCACGTGCGCTCCAGCACGTTGAGCAGGAACTTGTCCAGGATGGGCTTGTCGCAGCCCGCGCACGCGATCAGCATGCTGCCGGCCCCGGGCGGCAGCGCGCCCGCCTGCCCGCGACCTGCACACACACACACACACACACGTTGGGGTGAGGCATGATCAGTGATGGCAAATTTTACATATGATACATGTGATACATCGATTTTTCAATACATCACTAAAAGGTTTTCGATATCGATGAAAATATCGACGAGAAAACTTCGATTTTTAAAACATTGATGATGTAATTATAGACTAATAAACATGCTATTTTCCTATCTCTTTTTAATAACAGTGTGTAAAAGAGATATATTTTATTGTTTGGTTACTAGCATGTTAGTAGTGTGGAAAAATGACTATCGAATGTAAAGAATAAAATTAACAATAAGTACATCGTGTTTCGCTATCGATTTCGTATTTCACTGTCGATTCAGGCAATGACACGCCTGGCGATAACACATGAATAACACGAGCAGCTCCCAAACTTCCTCAGATTGCAAAGGCGAAATGTGCAGCGTGATAAAGAGGGTGACGCAAAACAATGATATTGCTGTGGATTGCTCTACGTGCCTAAATCTCTTTATTTAAAACAAAAATTAAAAAATTAAAAATTAAGGAAATATCCATGTTTTTTCAACAAAAAATTGATGTGAAGAAAACATCGAAAGCAATATATCGATATTTCTGGTGGAAAACATGGATGCTTTAAAAACATCGCTTTTTTTGCCATCCCTAGGCATGATTCGCATGCGGTCGAATTCGGTGTATTATAGAAACTAGTGGAGTTACAACAATATACACTTTCTCGCATTATTTGTAACTGCTCCACAATATTATACTACAACATGAACCTGCAAAAATGTTTTCAACCAGCAAAACTTTTTTCCACCCAGAGACCCGAACTTATGCCCTCCGAGTTAACCCGCCGTGCGCTTTACGTCTACATCAAGCAGCAGCTCTGACTATATTTTACAATAAAATGTGTAAAGTGCCCTTGCGTGGCTTATGAACAGCGAGCTAGCTTTTCGTAGAGCTTTTGCAGGTTCGAATCCCGGTCAGGGCGAAAATAGAGCTGTACTTATTTGTTTTTTAATTTAACGCCTCAGTTTCTAAAGCTGTCTGACGAAAGAAGAGCTCAGGCATGGCAATTATGCTGCATACGGTCATGGGAATACGTCATGCCGCCACATATCTCTTTTACCCCCAGGCGTGGATAATAAATAAAAACAGCGCCCAGACTTGGAATCACCGCTAGCTGGCAAACGTCGGGTTAACCCGGCTCACATGCCAAATACATTGGTAAAGGATTTTAGTGAATAAATATGGCTGGATCTTTAGATTTTAATAGATAAAAAAGTGGTTTAAAAAATCAATAGCTTTGAATTATGGAATGTCGCCAAGTGCTTACATTATGGTGAAACATCAGACATTGACATTCATTATGGAAATATTTAATAACTATTCATTTAAAAGCGAATGTTGTGATGTGATCGTGTACATAAACATTACATCACAAAGTCTACATACAAGACACATGTACGAGACATTTTACAATTTCACGCCAGTATTACATTTTCATTAAATATTGGATGTAAACGACTTTAATTATGAAATTAATTAGAGTAATTAATTTGAATTCATTTATTTCAAACGTCAATTCTCTGCTTATTCAATTCTTAATGATTCCTTATACTGTAGTGCTAATGTGTAAGAAACAAAAGCATCTAAGTCTTTCAAATTATCGATAAATACTTATTTTCCTACGGATTTACAATAATACAATTATACTTTCTGCTTTAACAAAATAATAAAACTGGTATTTAGGTCTAGTTTCACGCTGTTCTGTTCAGTATCCTTGATTGTCTCCTAGCTGAGTGTTTAATACTGTCGAACAATAGTTGCCGATCTTTTGTCATCAAACAATCTCTGTCTTGAGTATTGTAGTTGTAGGAAAACGCCAGAAAGATGAACTTTTGTGATTTCATAAAATTCAGAAATTTCAATGAAAATGCTACCTGCGCTATTATTTAAGCGTCTTTTGCTCCATCCCTGGAAAAAATAAAAAAAAATTTTTGGAGGAATTTTCCAGAAACAAGTGAAAATGTCCTTTATGTAAAGTACTCCCAAAAATCAAAATATTCGTTTCAAATTCGCAGAGTGTCGACTTCGGACAGATTGGTGGAGGACTGTCAGTTTTTGAGAAAATCTTCTGAGTGATGTAGGCGCTAGCGTTGCTCACGGACGGACAAACAGACAAACGTTACTATCAGCCAATGTTTCGGTACCAGGACCCAGAAAATATGGTTTGCGAATACACAATGTATTAGAGAAAGTAATTATCTATATACAGGTAGTTATTTATGCGCTTTTTCTGTATCAGGGCCCCATAATACGTGTATTCTGTAGCTTTTTCTTGCCGCAGCAACCTTGTTAAAAATTTGCTTACGTAAGTTGTATGCGAGAAAGTAAAAAGGGGTTTTACATTTGAATGTTTTACAGACGCAACGCAAATCGCGCCACGTAACGCAACGCAACGTAAATAAACGGCAACTCCACTAAATTATTCCTAATCGATTCCGCTAAAGCAGGAATCTGTTACTTCTTAACGGTTCCAATAACGCAATATTGGTTCGAGTGAATTTCTGATAGCTTCGATTTTCTAAAATTGGAATCTTGGAGGATTTTTTTCATTCGGATTCTATAAATCCTTCAAATCCTATGCTTTGACCGCTCTCCATTTTCCCTCTGCACTTTAGTTTTCAATCTAATTTGTAATACTATCAGGATTTGGAAGGTTTCAATAATTCGAGAGAATTTTGGAACAAATTGAATTGGAGAAAATTTAAAAGTCAGCTTATGGTATCTTTAATTTGTACGTGAATAAATGGAAATATTAGTGATTCATTTGACTTATTAAAGCTTGGAACGCTCTGCTAGTGCGGAATTTCGAAATTCTTTAATCGGAGTGCACCTGCAACACAATGAATTGCAGTCACATTTAATTGTATTTTCACACTGAATAATGCAAATAACTAGTGGAGCTAAAACAGCAACGTACTTCTCGCCCGTTTAATCCGGCAAAATTACACGAAAAGTACTCAAATTTTGGAAAAATTGTACATGGCCCTATTTAAAAATCTATCTTTAAAGAAAAGATTTCATTAAGAGAAAAATATCTATCTTTAATATTTTAGTTGTAGGAAAACGCCGAAAACATTTTGAACTTTTGCAGTTTTCGAAAATCAGGGTTTTCATCTAACATGAAACCTGCACCTTTCTTTTAAACGTCACGTTTTTCACACTACCAAACAACAATGTTTCATCAAAAACGATGGAGCTATTTTTGAAAATTTGAAAAATGTCTCAGGGGTTTCATGTAAAGTACCTCCCAAAATTAAAATGTTGGTTTCAAATTCAAGAGACCGCGACATCAGTCAGATCGATTCAGGAATATCAATTTTGGAGAAAATGGTTTAAAAAATGGTTTAGCGACTGGCGTTGTTCAGACACGGACAGACAGACGTATGGACTGACAGACAGACAGACGTTTTGCCGTTATTCGATTTTTCGGTATCAAGGATCCACAAAACAAGGATTCTGGCTACACCACGTGTTAGAATTTTTTTCTGAATTAAGTAACTGGATTAATCCAATTCTTCGTTACCAGGGCCGAGTAATAAGAGTTTTTCTGTCGTAGTAAGTGTTTTTCTGCCGTTTTTCGCACTGCATTACGAAACTTACTTCCTACTCCGTATCAAGAAAGTAAAAATTATATAAGAATACTGTATTTTTATTATTCAAGAAAAGAATCATTCGTCGCTGTTCTCCTGTAAAATTACGGTTTTGAAGATACGAGGTGTTGTTTCTTAAGCGTCAATTCATGAGTTTTATTTCTGAATATTCATGAATTTTATTTAACAGTTTTTTTGATTCTTTACGATCCCTCTTTTATTTTACCAGATCTATTAAAGTAAGGAAGCAATACGAGTTCCTTTGCGTTTTACGTGTTGGGTCAATAAGTTCAAAGGTAAAATGGGATTAAATAAAGATTTCTGAAGACGAATTTGCACAAACTACTGTGAAACAGAAATCACTCATTAAGAATGCGATTAAAGTAAATATTCTTAGAATAGATAAGATTTCACACTTATCTCATGAAAAGCTGAATTAGTAATCGTAAATGTTTAGAAAATATTTAAATGCTTCTTTTATTTATCTCAATTCATTTTAAAGTAAATAAATTGTGTGAGTATACGTTTACAAAGCTAATAATAACATTGCGTAATATTTTAAAATATATAATCAGTATTCTTTTGTGCCGTACAATTATTTTTATAAGGTTTTAAAAACAATAATATGTTCCATGAACCTACTATAAATGGCTTATTTTAATGCATAACATTGTATAAAATCATAAATTTATCTTTCCAATATTACATTAAAAAATCAGTATTAGCGTGATAAAGTTTGCCAAATCTTGTACGTTTTCAAGAGAGATTTGTCCACTAACTTAAAATTAGAATGTATATTTTTTTATCTCTGTAAGAAAATTCTTCTAAATAAATTGAATTGCTAATGTTCCAAAACAGTATGTTATTTCTGCATATGATGAACATTGTAATGAATTCCTTTTAATTAAAATTGTTACAACAAGAAACTGCATTGTATGAAAAGTACTATTATTTCACCCCACTTTTTTTATCATTGTTCTAAAATGAATTATGTCTGCATTCATAATAACCCTATGGGGCAGCTACTTGCATTAAGAAACTACTAATTGGAAGTAAGCAGGGCGAATGCATTCTTCAAGGCGACAAACGGCTCCATTCAAATTGCTCAAGAATTCGTTTCTTGGTACGAGGGCGATCACTCGAATGTTTTACCAGAAAATATCGAAGTAATTGACTTGAAAGATAGCGCGTTTTGTTGTTGCCATGATCGTAAGAAACAGCCAAAGAAATGGCACGGTCGTAAGTACGCGCCGAAGTCTTCATTTGTAGCCAAAACATCCAAAAAGTGACATGCCTCTCGAGCAAATCAGCGCATTTTCGTTCCATTACTCGTATATGCTACTAGTTTCATTAATACCTTCCATTAATATATTTTGAATCTTTTGTCATTTTCTGACACAGTATTAGGAAGGGGAACGTGTCAGTGTTAATGTAATTGTACAGTGGAAGTATTCACAATTGCATCGCCAGTAAGTTTCGTTTATGGTCTGTATCGCTTCATGGCTAACAGTACAATGAAATTAGAATTTACAGGTTTATTAGCATATTGTTAGTTCTTTAATAACGAGTTGCAAGTTGTTTTGTAACGAATTGAAAAATAGATATTTGGAAAATGAAATTTATTTTTGAACCTACAAAAGAACTACGGACGCGCTGCATACGACTAAATGAATTTATATACTTAAATCTACTGCACAACAATGATCATTTACAAAATGTTTTAATTGCCGTTGATCATGTCGTATTTTACATTTGTCGGTGTAAAACTTTTTAAAATGCTACAAATTTTAAATCATGACGCACAAATAATACGAGTATCTTATCTTTGCGCTGGTATCTATTAATGCTACGTATGAAGCAAAATAACAACACTTAATAGCTTTCTTAGAAAGACTTCATATAACTTTTCGAGAGTTTATATTGAGCAGCAAAGAATTGATCAGCCACTTAAGAGGTCAGTAAAATGCGACGGTACGCTAATTTAAATAAATCGAGTAGTTCCGTTTAAGTGAAGTTTGCGCTACTTCTTGAAAGGGGAACATTTGTAATTTATGCATAAAGAGAACAGACAAGCGAAGTGTTAAAAATAAATGAGAAATTAAATGCTCTTTTGCCAGCACTAAAGAGAACTTTCTTTTATTTGTTCGGGTAATTAACAACTTTTTAGATTTATAAAAGCCACGTGCGATGTTTTTAAATATTCCCTTTCGTGAGCGTTATATGCGTGTTTGAGCATACTTTTTTACAACAAATGGTACATTTGAAGTGAATTTAAAAAAATATTTTGGTGCTGAAGGGGTAGTGCAAGAAAGAACCATCAACAATCCAATCTTCAGGAGTCTCATCTGAAGTATAATACTTTTTCGTGTTGTTCGTACAGGATGTCATTTCCGCTGATTTGGCCCCCTTTCACAACTTCGAAGAATGTGGCATCTTTTCTCGTTACTTGCTTCCTTGCATACAGCTTCCACCCAAACACGGTATGCGTCCCCAGAGTTAATTACAGCAGTTCCTTGCCATACGCTCTGTGTCATTGTGTCTCACTGGATATTGCGTCGCAAACCCACATCTCTCGGGATAGGGCCCCGTCTCAATTGCCAGCAGTATTGCTTTCGCCCGCTGCGTGATTTGCCTGGCTGTGCGCCCGCCTCTCCAGGCCGAGGCGACCGACGCGCCGCCGACCATTTTGAATTCCCCGACTCCGCGCCGGCTCTCGCCCTTCGCTTCCCTTCCCATCCCTTCCCTTCCCTTCCCTTCCGTCTAGTTACGGGCACGGGCGGGGGCGGAGAAATTGCGCTGCCTCGCTCTCCCCAGCCGGAGTGGCGGCGCGGGTGGGGGCGGGGCGGTTATTTTTCGCAATTTCCCTGGCGGACGTAGCGCGCGGCTGCGGCGCGGTGCGGCGGGGGCGGCGGCGGGGGCGAGAGCAAGCCCCCTGGATCAATAGCGTGTCAGCACCGGCCGGACCGCGGCGGTGGGGCGGGGTGGAGCGGGGGCGGGGCGGGCGGGGGCGGCGTGGCCGGTGGTGTCTGGCGGGATTCTCCCGGATCAGCGCTGTCAGCGCCGCCGCCGGAGGGTAATGGAAACGGCCGGGAGGCTGGCGGCCGCCCCCTGCACGCCCCCTGCGCAAACCGTGCGAGCTCTATTACCAATTTCACATAAACGCATACATTGGCGGAAAACTAAGCAGCCTCCGGCCATGTGAGAGGTGTCAATGGTTTCCTTAGATACCCACGATCCCGGAAATATTAAAAAAACTATGAAACAGATTCCATTTTGACTGAAAATTGCGAATATTTTATTGTGTTATTCCGTCTACTTTTCCTTCTCAATTCTCGTACTCAGTTCTACGTCTCGCACTGCTTACGACACAACTTACGGCATGCAACAGCAAGGATCCAGAGAAGAGACTGGCCGATATTAAATTTTGCTATTCACGTGATGCAGTTTGGCACATTAACGTTTTTGATATTCTTGTCGTGTAAAGAAATTCTGGACTTCATGACTTCTATTATCCATTATGTTAATGTAGTATTTGTGAAGACTGAAATTTTTAATATTTATGTTATTGTGTTACAGGAGAGTATTGTTTTTATTGCTCTTGAGCAGCGTGCGTGATACCTTTTGGAAAACCATTTTGTGTGGTTTTGTTCAGCAGCATTTGTACTGTAGCAGACCACTAGTTTAATAGAATGCGGCGCATTCTTAATTATATTACACATTATTGTCTAATTTGCACAAACCCCTTGAATATTACATATTTCCCATCCTTTATTATAGGGGGAAAATTAAACAAATATGCATCACATGGCGTAAGTACTCATTTTTCTTCATGTCGAAATTCGGTATCAATAGTGGAAAAGCATTGTTTCGCAACATTAATAGCAAAGCCGAAATCTTGATAAACCGAAAATGCTACGTTTGTGGCAAATGCATCAATTACTGAATAATGTAACACTTGAATCACTTCTGGTTCTTCTTGCGGTTTCTCAGAAATGTCATCTTAAAAGAAGAAGACTCCTTTGCTCCTTTAAAGTAAAATAATGTAAAATGTAATGGAAAATAAATGAAAGTATGAAAACATAACAATGGCACGATAAGCGTTTGAGTAGAATGTACTAAGGTAGTGCATTCGTTCGCGAATCGCGATGCATTGGCTGTAACAATACGCATGAAGTTCAGCAACTAGGCTCACAGCACACCTGAAAATCGCTTCCGGCCGCATAACGCAGTACAAAGGGCTTCAATACTTCACAAAAAGTTACTACAACGCGAAATAAATGAACGCCCTGTCAGATGTTTGCAAATGTAATACATTAAAAGGGCTGAAACTGTGGAAGTACATATCACGAACATTTCATTTCAGACTATTCGCAAAAATGTGGTGTAGGAAATTATATGGTAATTATTTATACATTTATCCTATTTTATGAACAAGGATACATTGTATATTCGTGTAAATTCTCCGAAGTTTGGAAAATGCACGCGTGTAATTTTGGCGTTGATAATAAAGCTTCGCATTGGTCTCATTTCGGAGTAGAACGCGAGAGCTCCTTTGACTCCGTGGACGGAGCGAGTGGACGCCCCCCCTCCCCCCAGGGGTCTCTCGGGACAGCGCTCGGCCGGCGGCAGCGCCTCCACAGCCGCAACCTCCAAAGCTTCACACGCGACTCCACTAACGCCCTTAACACGCAGGCACACTCACGTGCAACTTCCTAGCAGGGAAGGAATTGCGAATTATACACATGGTGCTAATGCACGAGATACTACACCCTCTATGCTCCTAATTGCAAAAGTAAGGCAAGGAAAGTGGTGTAAAGTTGTACCTAACGCACATTAACTTGTACTGGAAATGGAAGAAATGATATCAAACCTTGTCGGAGGAAATATATCCTTTTATTAAACATACGAATGAAACTGTTGATGGAATGAGCAAGAAAACGTGTGAAAAAGTGTGAAAAACATGTAAAAAAAACATTTGAAAAACAACAAAACAAGAAAAAAGTGTAGACCAGTAATTTCGAAATTCCCTAGTCATTTTCGGAATTCGTGAGTACCATGCAGGGTGCGAACTTAAGAGGAATATTCGCGGTTACTCTCCTTCTAGATGGTTCGATGGCTCCCGCTAGAAAATTATTAATTTGTCCGGTCCATTAATTCAAATCTATTCGTACAGTCGGGGCAAGCTCAAATCTCCGACATGTGTAGTAATGTAGTGCGTGTAATTGTGTGTGTGTAAGTAAGGGGTGCGGATAGGATAAGGAAGAGGAAGGAAAGATCGCGTGCGGTCCTGGTATAGATCGGAGAAACCACGGAAAACTATCGGTCAGAGCAGCCGGCCGCTAGAAGTATTCTCCAGGCAGCGACTGAATTCGAAGTAACTATCTTGCTGGTATCGAAAATCCTGCCACCGTCGGGTCTCGAATTCTAATACCTCCAGGTCAGAGGTCTTGTGATCTTACAGTGACATGGTACCCTAAGCCACCTTAGCCGGTGAAGATTAAGACGTAAAAGTCCGCATTCATCCACATGACGAATTCAGTTGAACACGCATCTAGTCAGACTGGGAACATATTGCACATTTTCTTCTGAACAAACGCAATCAAATACATCGTATTAAACACAAACAACAGGTATGATCCTCCTACAGAATGTGCGCTCGTTCGTAATGAAATCATTCGCTGCAGTCCGCTCGTTTCCTTGGCCCAGTGGCGGGGCGCTCCGGGGCGTGTGTCGCGACGGCGTGCGGCTCATGTTTTATGGACAGCTGACGATCAGCGCGCCTGCTGGCGACAGCGCGCGGCGCTTCATTTAAAAAATCATTTGGGGCGGGCGACACCTGGCACGACAGTGTTTCGTTTTTCGTCCGAGGTTTTCAATTTGCGTGGGGGCATCTGCCCGGCGCCACCGGCACCTGCCTCCTCTCAATCCTCCTGCCCTTCATTCCCTCGCCTTAACGGGAAGAAGCTTCACCCCCATAAACTGCGTATTATGAACACACGCACACATTTTGTTCGGAAATCATGAGATAGGACGTTGAGAATGGTTCACAGATTACATCGTGCTTAAGGGTTTCTCCATCAAGGTTGCATGTTTTCTCGGGCTTCATACTTACACAAGAATAAAAAAATGCACCCATTGCAGAGAGGATCAATCGGTTTAAAATACATTTTGACTTGATTTAAGTCGTTTCAGAATGAGAGGTATTCAGCAACTTCAAAACCGACATTGATGGGGAGTTTTTACATTTTTTTCTTACAAGTAGAGTTTTCTAGCGTAGTTCTGTGGTACAAGAGCAGCTCGGAGGTTCACTTTGCAGGAGATCAGTTTTATTGCCTACGTAAGGATTAAATTCCATGTTTATGAATAATAACGGCACCATTACCAATGCCGTATTATGTTTTTGTTTCATGAAAGAAAAGCAAGGTACAGATAATTAGTTTATAGTACGAAGGAAGGCAAAGAAAGCTGAATTTTTGATGTTATAAAGTGTGCAATTATGTCTTTAATGTATAAATATTGTATGCTTTGTTCATCTCTTTGTGAATGTGTATACATCGACGTATTATACAAACGTTTAATTTCATACAAATGGTTTTAACCTGGTCATATGCATAATTTTATGATTCATTAAAAATCTTGTTTGAATAATAGTTTATTATCGATTTTAAAATGTATGTAGAAAGCTTTCTCCCAAAAAGAATGTTCTAGAAATGATGCAAATGGATATCTCGTATCTGAAAAAATACCCACTATTCGTATTGATGGTTTGAAATTTTGGATGCTTGAATTAAAACTCGAATATTGAGCTACCATGAAGACGACGGAGACTGGACGAATGCGAGAGCGAGGGCGATGGCGTGGGCCAAGTCAAGGGCATGGGCGAGGGGGCGGCAAAGCGAGACGATGAAGTCGAGGGCGAGAAGGAAAATGAGAGCGAGGGCAAAGGCAAGGGCGAGGGTTAAAGTGACGGGGAGTGCCAGGGCGAGGATGAGGGTAAGTGCGAGGGCCAGGGTCAAGAAGAGGGCGAGGGCGAGGTCGAGGTCGAGAGCGAGAGCGAGGGCGAGAGCGAGAGCGAGGGCGAGGGCGAGGGCGAGGGCGAGGGCGAGGGCGAGGGCGAGGGCGAGGGCGAGGGCGAGGGCGAGGGCGAGGGCGAGGGCGAGGGCGAGGGCGAGGGCGAGGGCGAGGGCGAGGGCGAGGGCGAGGGCGAGGGCGAGGGCGAGGGCGAGGGCGAGGGCGAGGGCGAGGGCGAGGGCGAGGGCGAGGGCGAGGGCGAGGGCGAGGGCGAGGGCGAGGGCGAGGGCGAGGGCGAGGGCGAGGGCGAGGGCGAGAAGGGCGAGGGCGAGGGCGAGGGCGAGGTGAGGGTGAGGGCGAGGAGGGCGAGGGCGAGGGCGCGCCGAGGGCGAGGGCGAGGGCGAGGGCGAGGGCGAGGGCGAGGGCGAGGGCGAGGGCGAGGGCGAGGGCGAGGGCGAGGGCGAGGGCGAGGGCGAGGGCGAGGGCGAGGGCGAGGGCGAGGGCGAGGGCGAGGGCGAGGGCGAGGGCGAGGGCGAGGGCGAGGGCGAGGGCGAGGGCGAGGGCGAGGGCGAGGGCGAGGGCGAGGGCGAGGGTTGGAAAGCACGGGTGCGGGAGGGCCGTTTGGAGAGCTCGAAGTCCTGCGGCGAAAATTCATCTCCCGGGGCGTCCCGCGGCGACCGCACGCGCGTGCGCGTGTCACGCGTTGGAGGCGCGTGTGTGCGCGTGGGGCGTGCGGTTGCGGCCGCAGGCAGCTGCGCCCGGCAGCCTGCCCCCCGCCCCCGCCCCGCCCCGCCCCCGCCCTGGAAGGTCGGCCGCGGTCCGGGTGGCGGTGGCGGATGGGGCGATGACGTGCGTAGTAGCATGCAAGGGATCTGCATTATGCACTGAATGGAAGTACGTACTCTAAAAAGCAATTATTTAGAGGGAACAACTGCTGAAGGAGGGAAGATAGAAATGTTCACGCCCCTCCTTTTTGCCACTTCATTGGCTGTATTTTGGTGTAGTCTGGAGTCAATGAGAATATGATCTGCATCACTAATCTCTTCCAGAGGAAAATGAATCATGTAATTGAATTGAATACACTTCTGTTGCACTGGGAACAACTATTAAGAAGCACAATCGACTGCGCGTTGTTCACTGTGCGCTGTGTTTTTAAATTTAGAGTGCTTATTTATATGTTTAGAACTTTTTTAAGGGTTTCTTTACCTTTCGCGGTTCTATATTGCGTGGTGGAGGTGATCATTTATTGCATCCAAGAGGATTTGAAGTCAAAGTAATTAGTTTTTCTAACATCAGACCCTTTATTTCACCGTTTTGGGGGTACAATCTCTGGAAGATATGAAATGAACGTTCGTAAAAAACGTTTCAAAGAGATCTGACATACGTCAACACTTCAAATCATTTTGATACAATTGATAATGATTACGATGATACATTTTTGTACTGAGCACGTCAATAAATATGGAATTTAGATTTGACTTTTTGAAGAAAACTCATTACGCACCTGAAATACAAAAAGCGGGCCAATCTATTCTTCCATTTCATTACCTAGAGAGCGAAAGAAGCACAAGCATGCCCAAGTTTTTGTTCAAATATTTTCAAATATTATGGCTGTTCTGTAAATCCTTGTAAGTAACATGAGAGAGCCTACTTTTATATCAACGGAAAATTATGTTCCCAAGACGTTATTTTCGACTTCACTCAGAAAGGGCTTATGAATATAAGTTTATAGTCAATTGTCGCTCCTTTATTTGGTGCGGCCTCTCCAGCCATTGTGCAACGGAAGACGCACAGCGGAAGATCTTGTGCAGGAGAATAACGAAGTTATCGAAAGTCTAACGATCGCCACGCACGGCACGCGGCTGGCCAAGGAACAATCATAATCCCGCGCGCTCTCCGTTTTTAGAGCGCGCGCCCCGTTCTTTGTGCAAGACTCATTTGAATACAATTGCGCCGCGCGACTACTGGGAGCCTTGTTAGGCGCTTATTTCATCTTTTTCACTTTTTCTCGCTCCTTCTTGCCGGGCGCGTGCAGTGCCGGCATTCCTCCTCGTATATCAAAGGCGCGATATTTAATGCGCGGCCGCGAGCGACCGCTCTCAGCCTCAGCCCCCTCGGCGGCGCCGCCCGCAGAGAAGATGGCGGCGCGCTCTTGGTTGATTAGTGAGTCCGGGCGCGTCAACAGCTTAGGTCATTAGTCCCGTAAGTGTATTGCGTGTTGTTTTTCCTCGGGAGAGGGCTATGATCTTCCCCCGCTGGATGGCGAGATCCGACTCTCTCAACCACGGGGAACCGCCACAGCCGCGACAAGATCTAAGCCCCTGAACGGTCTCCCGGAATATGTGGTAGTGTAGTACATGTTAGTGTAAGTGTGTGTGTGTAAGGGGAGAGGATAGGACAAGGAAGTGGAAGGAAAGATCGCGCGCGGTCCGTGGCTCGTTTGTTAGGGTACTCCTCCGGTATTCGCATGGATCGGAGAAACCAGGGAAAAATACCGAGCAGCCGGCCGCTAGAATTCTCCTCCAGATAGCGACTGAATTCGACCTAGCTGAAAAGCTAGTGTCGAAAATCCTGCCGTCGTCAGGACTCAACCTAGGACCTCCCGGTCAGAGGCGCTGCAGTGACATCAGTTGATGCACTGAGCTACCGCTCCCGGTGCGGCTCGCTCTTCTTTGCTCCACGGCATGGATGGCTTTGCCAACCTCGTCTTATCTGTTTGTTGCTTCACACTAATTTTCTGACTACTGCCTTCTTTCGAAACAGGAAAAAATATTAAAAGATCTTTTAAAGGCAGATGGTATATTTTAGCTTGGTTTTATCTTCAAAATTTTCCATAATATAAAGCCTTATGTCTCTGAATTGAAGAAAAAAAAATACAAATGAAATTTTTTTCAGAAATTGTATGCTTTTTCTTGGAGCAAATGTTTAATAACCAAGGTTGCATGAATGATCATTTTTTCATAAATAATTATATTATTTCTACGTGCGAAGAGAGAGTACATAGTACTTCTAGTGCATTTTTCTGAGAAGCTATTAATGTTAGGAAGTTCATGTTTCTTAAAGTAATTTAATATAAAATTGTGATATACTGAACTATTTTTTCCACATTCTGTTAAGCGCACTTAATGAAAAATAATGTATTTCTCCGCTACGCAATTTCATAAATAATATTTCTCGTACAGTATCGAACATTATAAAGAATTTCATTGAAAGTATATGAGAATAGTGCTTCTGAAATACTTCAAACGCTCAGAGGAAGTAAATTTACCCTTGTTAGTTAGAAAGTGGTTAACCACGTTACGTCTTTTTTTCGTAAATTTAAAATAAGTATGTGAAATAAATACCTTCAACAACGACTCGGAAAGGGGGATTGTGAGATGGCGCCACGCGCGATTCCTTGACTCCCGTGCGCCGGATGGCCATTGCATGTCCTCCGCATCGTAGCCTGAGCCCCAGCGCTGAGCCTTGGCGCCCGTGGGCTCTGCGACGCGCGCCGCAGCCAAATAGATTCCCGATTTTATCTCCCGCGCGCGGCGCGCACCACGCCAAATCCGCGAGATTTCCAAAACGCGCCGCCCCCTGCCCCGCCCCCGCGACCCAGCGCGCGCCCGAATATTAACTACGGGCGCGCGCCGATCGCGGAACCCGGAGACTCAGCGGCGGCGGCGACGGCAGCAAAAAACGCGAAATGGAAAGAATAAAATAAAGCAGGCAACAAAAGCCGGCTCAAAATCCGCTCAGGTCCACGGTTTCTCGCGCGAGGAGCATGAATAAATCATGGCCTCTGCCCGCTGCGCCCTGCGCCCACGCCCCCGTCCCCGCCCACGCCGGTTGAAATTCTGCTCGCGGCGCGGCGCCACCAGCGGCGGCGGGATTGACGCCGCGCGCGACAGCGAAGAGATTGAAAGACTTCAAACAGAGGAAGCGAATCATGCAGGATGTAGCGGATCCAAAAAAACTATATTCTATCGGAATGGATGAAGCCATTCATTCACTTCTCAAATGCCCTCGAGAAAGCAAAGAAATGTCAATGAAGAGGTGAGAAAGTTGACGAGCTTATTTTTAATTATGATCCTCAGATTTTATTCTTCTCAGGCATAGAGAAGAGTGATTTTGAAGGGGGCGTAACGGACGGTGATCCGATTTGAATGATGACGCATTGGGGTGTGATAACAGGAGAGCAGAGAAGACGCCTCGCTTCCTGCTCTGCCGGGATTTGAAGGAAGTGCGCAGAGGTGGAATGCTCGGGGGCCCCACCCATCCCTCCCAACCAACCAACTGCCCCCATGACCCTCGACATTCTATCTCTCTTACCCCCGACTATGTCTCTTTCGCTAAACACTGTGGAGCAGCTATTGATTACGATCGTGAAACGTTTATATATATATATATATATATATATATATATATATATATATATATATATATATATATGGCGTGATTGGGTCGGTAGTTCGACTTCGCCGGCTAACTACCGGTGTCCCCCTTGCCTGGGTCTAGTTAAATTCCCATTCTTGGGGGTAACAGCGACATGAGGCGAACATGACGTATTGTCTTCACCGTAACTAGTAAGACGTGCGGAAAATTTTTTAATTTTGAGAATATTACAGTAAATTTTTCTTACAGTCGGGAAGGTTTGGATAGGGAAATGTTTTAATGTTCTCATGGGGACAGGGAACGTGTTAACCCCTCAAATGTAAACTTTTATAATAAATTTTAAAATGGTTGAGTTTAGTAACTCTGAAATCATCACCTTAGGGCTGATCACTGACTAAAAATAAATTTTAAAAAATTCTAACTGCTCACTAAAGGCACGTGTCAGTCCTTGATCGTCGACATCCCGTTAGGGATTTGGCACTGGAGGAAGTATAAAACATGACAGGAGTCTGCAAGCAAAGGTATCATAAGGAAACAAAGGCATCTCAAAATACCCAAAGCGCCAACTGAAAATATTCCGTATTTGTCGCCCCGCGCCTTTGCTTGTGCCGGAGGCTGGGCCCGACGGGCAGCGACTGGAAGCGGCTTTCTTGCGTCACGCAAAACAAAAGATGTGCGAATCGCGCGGAAAAACAAGGCCTCCTGGGATTATGCCGCCGCCGCCGCCACCGCCGGCAGTCAGGCGCTGAAGGAGAGCGGTGACCAGGCACCGCGACGGCAAAATCAACTCTCGCGCGCCGAACAGAGCCAGTCACAAGCGAATATCCTCCACCAACAGAGCGACGACAACAGCAGGCGGACACACGTCAAGGGCCACCAGAACCTCACACTCAATTTTCTCAAAGCAAAAGCTGGGCGAGATTTTTTTTCTTTTCCCTCTTCTATCAATTTTGTATGTAGTACGTCAAAACCCTCGTTATGCTTTCGCCAATTCATATGTTCCACGTTCGCGAGCATTTTATTTACAAAAGGTCACTTACTTTTATACTTTATTTCTTATATCAGATTGTTATAAATCATTAGAGATCATTTCATGAGTAGTCGGGAAGGAAATAATCAGTTCTCTGTAACTACACTGTTGCCAACAATCCTCCTGGAATATGAGACGAGAAGACGTAACTCCAGTGTTTTCTAATTATCATTTTTTAACATTGAACATTCAATTTTATTTTTGAAAGAAAGTGAGATAACCATTTAAACCGAAAGCGGATGGCAAGTCATCACAATACCCTTTCATGATAAGCGGTTGATCTCAGAAGAAAATCAAACTGTAATCTACAATATTGTAGTGTTGGCAAGGGCGAGTCGAACGTCCTCCGCTGCGCCCCTTGCCCGTCCGCCACGCAGCCGCGCGTGGCGTGGTTGGGGCGGGGCGGGGCGGGGCGGGACGGGGCGGGGCGGGGCGGGGCAGGCGAGCGGGCGGCTTTGCGCGGCGGCAGCGGCGGCCCGTGCACTCCCAGCGATGCCGGCGGCGGTAGAAGCAAACCCCCACAGCAAACTCACGAGCGTCAACACCGCCCCGCCCCCGCCCCCGCCCCACCCCCTTTGACGCGCTACTCCGCACAGCGCAGATGGGCCTTCCCGCTGGGGGCGGAAAAAAAAGATGCATCACGCTTTTTCCGTTTGCAAATTTTAATGGAACGCTATTGACCGCAAAGAATTAAGTAGTGTACTCCTTTCTCTGTTTCGTCATTTCTTATCGACATTTGAATGGAATATCTTTTTATTTTTTAGTTACGGACAAAGTGACTACTTACAGAAAACGAAAACAATTTAAATATATATTACAACACAAAATATACCAAAAAATAAATTTACGATTCATACACTAGCTATTCACTGCTTTTATTTGATGAAAAATAATCGGAAACTAGGGACATTTCTATAATTTCGAGATTGTTTATGCGCATGGAGAAATATGCGTCCATGTGAATCGCACCATCGGTGCATCGGACCATCGGATCTTACGGCGGCGCTCTTGGGCTGTGTGCGTGCGAGGGAGACCTAGATAGGGAGGGAGATAGGCGGAGAGGGAAGGGGTTCACAGCTGCAGCTGCCACAAGGAATTCGCTCCAGGAATTCCATCTCTTTGCAATTGTAACAGTTGCTGCAATGGTCGACGAGAACTTCGCCTCTGAAGCTGCTGGAGTAGAATAAGGAATACCACGTAGCAGAATCTCTTTACTCCAATCTTAATGTGAAAGCGACTAGTTGAGTTTTCGAAATATTAGACGCAATATGCGTGCGTTGCCAACGCGAAAGTGCAAGATAACATAAATTTAATATAAAATAAAATATGATATAAAAATTGGCTAATAATTTCAAAATAATTGAAGTTCTCGAAGCGCTTCTATGTACGAATGAATTTTAATGAACACTTGTGACATTTCACCTGTAACGAAGAACTATGTGTCCACAAAACAATTACATACTCAAGGCCACAAATTTTTATAAAATGTTATTGTTTATAATTTTTTTACGCTACCATTCGAAAAACTTCGTATAGTATTTTAAATGTGGCATTTGATTTTTACGAAACTATAAAACTGTATAATTAACAGTATCAGTTCCAATACATAAAATTTGCTTACACTTGATTAGACATAAATAAACAAGAAGAGTATTTACCTTGGCATAAGGTGAATAAACATTTTAAGAAAAGCAGAACAGTTTCCGCCAACTTTGGTCAGAATTTCTCCCTTCCATTTGTTTTCTTACTTTCCACTGCTGCAGAACATTTGCTGTCGCGGGAGTTGGCCGTGTTATTCCGCTGCCAACTTCGCCTCTGCCTCCTCACCCCCACCCCTCCCCTCCCCTCCCCGGCTCGCTGGGTGCGCAGGGAGGAGCGAGGCAGACTTCATTCCCAGAACACGTGATAAGATAGGCCGCCTCCGGTCGCTATGGAGACGCCGCGGGGCGATCCCACTCGCCGCCTCCGTCGGGGTTGTTTTGCGCCGTTTTTTCTGGCGTTTGCGCGCGCGCGCCCTCTCGCTCCTTCCGCGCGTCGCCGCGCGCGGCCGCGAGGGAGCGCTGCTCGACGACGCGACGCGCGGCTCGGCGCCTAATGACGACTTCCGCCGCGCCGCCGCGCTGGCAACGCAGTCGGCGCGCCTCCACGACATTGTCTTGCCCTCCCCGTTGCAACTTCGCTAACGCAGGCAAAACTTTCATGGGAAAGGTATTCATATTTTCTCGTCCGAATGTTACACCCTTCCACCCGGTTCAAGCTGCGGTAGCATCTTAACTTGACTGGCTAAAGTGGCTCGGGGCTTCGCCTGTTGTCACAGCAGTACTTCTGAGTGGGGAGTTCTAGGGTTCGTTTCTCGACAGTGGCTAAATAGCAGCTGGGTAAGATTTTCGACACTGACTAAGTAGCAGCATGCACACGCTATCTCGGGGAGAATTCTAGCGGCCGGCTGCTGTAATCAGTGCTTTTCCGTGCTTTCTCAGATCAATAACAGGCGAATGCCGCAGCAGTCCTTTAGAAACGGGTCACGGACCGCGCGTAAACGTTCGCTCCTCTTCGTTCTCCTGTCCTCATGCCTTACTTCACACACTTACACTTACATTCATCACGCTACCACACATGTGGAGAGACCGGCTGAGGGTAGAATCTCCAAGATGGAATTCGGCACGACTTTTTGAGTAATTCTCAGACCTGCCGCTAGAATCGCTTGATCTGCAGCACTGCTTGATGCGGTCGCGATCATACGACATCTTGCGGCAGGACTGAAAATGTCTCAAAACATCGTGCCGAATTCCATCTTGGTGATACTACCCTCAGCCGCCACGATAGTAAAACCCAAGTATAGATGACCTCCCATCTTAAGACGACAGGAAGGTGGGCGCCGGATCTCGCCCTCCAGCGCGGAAAGAACATCGCCTCCCCCTAATAAAACATAAACTACACTTACGGGACTAATGGCCATAGCAGTTGACGCGCCTGGAAACACGAAATAATCAGTTTCAGCTTGAAAGAAATCATATAGAGTTGTCCAGACTTACACGCACCGAAAAATTATAGTGTGTTTACCATCCGAGGGCGATGGAGAATATTCAAAACGTTTGAGCAAAAGATTCATCGTAACGCAGAGAGAACTATTTTCTTCCAAGCGATAGTGCACACATTATTTTCTCAGCGTTGTACAGTGTTTGGACACAACCCTTGTATTTGGGGCGAGGTTCACGCTAATTGCAACGAAGCTAAAAACAATGCCAGCTAACCGCACCGCAGCTCGGAAGTGCTCCGAGAGACGTCCGAGTCCATAGTCCCCACACGCCATGCATTTGTGCTCCTCGCGGGGAGGGCGTAACTTCGCCAACCTATCGACGCCGATATCGTATTACCTTGGCCGTCAAGGAACTTGTGCAGCCGACGAGTCTGACGCGCTCGACGTCGCGTGTGTTCATGCGGCTGCCGCTAATACGAACGCCGCCGCGCTTCCGTATCGGGGCGTCTGCAGAGGGACATGGTGACCCGTGCTCTCGCCTGTTTCTGTAGGTTTGGGGAACAATTTGAAAAATATTTCTAAATTTCTGGAAAATGTTTTAGCGATATATATATATATATATATATATATATATATATATATATATATATATATATATTGCATGATTCGATCGGCGCAGTCCCAGCAGCGCTCCGTTTTCGCTATTTGCAGAGTGCGCTTACCGCTTGAGCTACCACTGTCAGGGCCCCTGACCAGCAGGTGCAGATGGGTGGTGCAGACGGTGGTGCAGACCAGTGGTGCACACGGCAGAAAAGGAAATAATTCCTGGTAGAACAGTTGACGACAAACATGCTTTTAATTTTCCAAAGCTTTCGAGTTTTCTGAATAAACTAAAAGTTATATTTTGTATTCCAGCGTTATAAACAACCTTCTTTGTTACACGAAATCGTTCATAAAATGACAAATTACGGCACAAATTACGGCGTATTTGCCATTTACGGCAGGAATGGAAGTAAAAATGGTTATTACTTTCCATAGAATGATAAAATAATATTGCATGTTGAGCATCTTGACAATTTTTTTTGTGCACTGATCATCATTTTATTGAAATAAGTTTTTACATAATACTTAAGGTTTAATGAAAAAAGATATTGAGCAAAGCAATAAAAGATACACGTTCATGTGCCATTGTCTTCTGAGAAGAGCTCCCGTATGTTTTCAGGGTAGCTGATAACCCTTGGGAATGTTAATTAGTTGGTGCTGCGTGAAGAATGGCGCGCCGACGGGCACTTCATGTTTGATTGGGCGCGCGCCGTGCGGGGGGGGGGATTGCCCTCCGGCACATGGCCCCTGCGGGTGCATGCGCCGCTACGCCCCTCCCCGCCCGTGATATCCTTCCCTTCCCCCTCCCCTCCACTCCACGCCCCGCTTTGCCCCGCCCCTCTCAGCCCAGCTCCAGCCCCCCCATTCCCTTCCCGCCACTCCTGTTCTATCCATCCCTTTGCTCTCACCTGTCCCCCTCCTACACGCCCCCCTTCCTTCCCCCTCCCGTCCCGTCCCACCCCGCCCGCTCCACCCCCACCCTCTCAGTCCAGCTTCAGCTGCATCTTCCTTCCCCTCCTTCTCCGTTCCACCCCTCCCCAACCTTCTCTTCGTGGGAACCCCCCTACCTCCACCCCCGCCTCTCCCCACCCTCCCCTAGACCCCGCCCCGCCGCCACAACCCCATCGCCCCGCCCTGTCCGACGCACTCCCATCCGCCCGCCCCTGCGACTGGGACCCATTGTGGGCGCGGCGTGGCGTCACACTGAGATCGTCAATGGCGACGGTTGCTCCGCTCCTGCCTCCGCTCACATTCAATAGCCGGAAGAAGCACTTTGAAACTATGCGGAACAGAAATGTACTACATTAACCCTTAGATGCCTCACTCTTTCTTTCAAAAGGAATTCGCAGACCATTCTCAAAGTTTTTCCAAGCACCAATTCCCATTGGTGGCTGCTGGAATGTCACTATCATTGGAGGGAACATTCCCCAAAAATGTGACGCAGTACTAGTAAAATAAATCAAACAACATTGTGCTCTGTTTAAGGTCAAAATAGTTTGAGCTGGGATTAACCACACCATGTGGAACTCTAGTGTCTTTTCTGGGAATATTTTAAAATGTATGTGAAAACTGGAGTTTGATGCCCAGACTATTATTAAAAGCTTGTAACTTATGAAATTTATAGAGATATTTCTCGTGCGCAGAAATCTTTGAAAATGTATGTGAAAATAATTTAAGTTTAAAACCCCTCCCAAACGTCTAGAGTCATTTGGCGCGTTTTACCATTGCGCAGAATTGTCAGTAAACTAAAATTCTAAGAGTCACTCCGCCAGTTGTGAAGAGCAATACAACTTCACTCATCTTCACGACTGCTAGAGAGTCAAAGCTATGACATAATCTCGGTTGGGTTGACGTCGTTAGTGCGACAATTTACAATATTC
This sequence comes from Teleogryllus occipitalis, assembly GCA_011170035.1. NCBI lineage: Eukaryota > Metazoa > Arthropoda > Insecta > Orthoptera > Gryllidae > Teleogryllus > Teleogryllus occipitalis. The sequence goes on along the minus strand of BLKR01000329.1, from coordinate 329,051 downwards.
TAACGTAAACATGAACAGAATATATGGACATTATTATTTTCAAAATTTTCACAAAGGCGCACTTTTGCGATTTAGATAATCATGTTTCCTTATGTGTTGAAAGAAACATTAGTGGAACAAAAAATCTCTATTTCATTTTCCATTTAGATTTTATGGTAGTTCTGTGTTTCTTTTCTTCATTTAATGCGAAAATTAGTGTAGGAAAGGATACAAAAATGTATGTGTCTATGTTCATACAGTACCTGGTGATGAAGATTTCCATTACACGAAATGAAAATTGTTAAACTGTTTTTATATAAATTCAACTTACTAATTACAGCATCAATTGGATTTCTTGATAATGTATTATTGTAATATTTCCGTTATTGATGTATTTTGCATGAACAGTATATTTTCTATGTAATTCAAATCAGGGTCCTTTACAATTGTCATGCGTTACGAATTTGCGAATAATATTGACTTAATACTTTGTGATCATTACAGAAGAAGAAATGAAATGTGGCACTGAAACGGAAACATTTAATTATTCCAAAACGAGAAATTATTTAGAAACGTATCACACTTATTGTACGTGGCAGTAGTAATATGATGCATGAAGTATTTGATAAAAAACTACTGAAGAACTTTGTTCATCGCACTCCAGCTTGAAACTATTAGAATGTGATTATTCTAACCATTCCATTTACTTAATGCATAATAGTGACTATTACTGTCTGATTACTCTAATGCCAAAAACCATTATAACGTTATTTGTAAGAATTCTAGCATGGATAATTTGAATTTAAATGATTAGAATTTTAATACGGTTATGAAATCTCCTGAAATTCGTTTCCATAGTAATCATGCTGGATCCGACTGTCCCGAAGGTTTCGGGGTAAAACTGCAGCAACATTTTTGTTGAAAAGCGCATTTATTGTGCTCTGGAGCGCCAGGGGGCGGAGGGGGAAGGTGCGAGCGCAGGCCTCGTTAGGGCGCGGGAAGGAAACCCTCGTGCCCTGATAAATGTCTCGCCCCTGGGCGGGGGCGGGGCGGGGCGGCGGCGGGGGCGGGGCGGGGCGGCGGCGGGGGCGGGACCGGGGGCGGGCGACGGTGGCGCGCCCGCGGGCGCCCAGCCGCCCACATCCGCCCAGGAACACGTTCGCGCCAGAGGATAAAACATGGCGGGCCCTCCGCCGCCCCGAATTTCCAGCTCGTTTCTCAACAATTAATTTGTCCATGGAAAAGTTCCATTTTGCATCCTTTTAGAGTGCGAGGTAAATATATTATCTGTACAAAAGGAAGGAATGATATGCATCCAAATGCGGGGGGCTGAGAGCAATTCCTTTTTTTCCTCTAATCATTTCCAGCCGTGTTCATAGTAGATATAAGGTTTTGTCAGAAATTAAGTAATTCGCGAAAACCACGTCCTGTGATTTCACCTGATATTTATTGTGCCTACAATTCCCAGGAAAAATACTACCTGTCTCCATTGGTTCAGTACCTAGGTAAAAAAATAACTTGGTGTAGAATTGGCTTCATGGCAAAAAATACTGAAGGTAGAGTATATAAATTACAGATATGACATTTGTCGGGATAATTGCATCTTATTTAGTGTGGACTTTAATTGTCCATAATGCATTTGATACATAGCCGCATTCTTTCAAATATTATCCATTTTCACACGTATCATTTACGCGTATTTTTAATTTCTAAACAAGATTTTTGCGTTAAAACACTATTAGATTCCATGTGTTTTCTGAGTCGCATTTTCTTTCTCTCCATTGATAAAGTTCCATAGTACAACTGTATCATCATTTCCTTTCCTCTACGCCCCAGAGAACGCCATGTGCAAGCCCTTAGAAAGGACATTCTCACTGCACATTCCATTCGGAGATGTCTTCACTGAACAGCAGTTTGCTTCTGCTTTAGCAGTTTCTTGTGAGGCGCCTTTCTTTCTCCTGTAGTGTTTTCTTCGTTGTTTCTGCTGCATTTTGTGAGTTCATTGCAGAGGGGGAGGCGCGCCGGATCCTCCCTTATCTGGCTGCTCCTGCGCCCCGCCCCGCCGTCCAATGCGGGGCGCCTCCCTCCCTGCTTATCTCCCTCGCAGCCCTCGCCACGCACAGATTCCGCCCCGCCGCGGCGGGGCTACGGACGGCAAAAAAACATCCATGTTTCCACCAGAAACATCGATATATTAACATCGATATTTTGCTTTCGATGTTTTCTTCACATCGATATTATGTTGAAAAAACATGGATGTTTCCTTATTTTTTTATTTTTGTTTTAAATGAAGGGGTTTATGCACGTTGTAGAGTAGCAACAATCCATAGCAATATCGTTGTTTTGCGTCACCGTCTTCATCACGCTGCACATTTCGCCTGAGCAATCTGAGGGAATTTTAGGTGGTTTTACTTCAATGGTGTACGAATGGAAGTGACTAAAGGCTAAAGTAGCAAAACTCGATAATAATTTTTATTAACATACTACTTAAATGCCGGTAACCACACAATAAAATATATCCCTTTTAGTACTGTAATTAAAAATAGATACGAAAATAGCATGTTTATTTGTTTATAATTAAAACTTCGATGTTTTAAACATAGCTGCCCCGATTCGGTGGCCGTGATCGCTGAGACGGTAGTGGCGTAGCTATTTTGGACCGAAGGGTCGCGGATTCGAGTCCCGCCTCGGACATGGTTGTTTTTGTGTTCATCCTTTCACCCCCTATCATCACCATATCGTTTCATCTTCATGGTAACCATACCGTTAACTCCTATAGTGGTCGCTAATGACCTCGATGTTGATGCGACCTTAATTTTTGTTTAAAAAATCGATGTTTTCTGGTCGATGTTTTCTGATAGACATCGTTAACCCTTTAGCGATGTATCGAAACATCGATGTGCCATCGCTAGGCGGGGCGTGGCGCGCGGGCGCGGGCATAAGCCCCGGGCGCCGTGCGGCGGCGGCGGCAGCGGCGACTCGTCGCACGCGCTCTCCCCGCGACGCGCGCCGCGGCTTGGCCGCTCCGTCGCATTCGCACTTGCGTCTTTTTCTAATCTCTTTTATTCTCTCTTCAGCAAAGACATGTTTTGTAGAGTAATCAGTTTTCAGTTCTTTATCTTTTGATTATTAACCTAACTGCCGGATCTCATTGGGGAACTGAAAATTTAATTTATAATAATAATGCAAGAGATAACAAACAATTTTCAAGATAATTCAATTCGAAAAATCTAAATTTCAAGCGTATACATAATTATGGAGGACGAAATTACTCTTTGGGTAATTTTTTTTCATTTGGAGTTTTAGATCTTGTTTTAAACATGCCGTATATACGATTCCATAAATTCACTTGTAGATCATATTCCATTTAATTCACTTGTAGATCTTCATTAAAACGTTACTTTCTCTAGTAGTAATCGCTCCCGTTCTTTTCTTTTATTTGTTATATTAACTTGATAAATCTTGTTCCTATATTTGGATAAATCTTGTTCCTATAACTGGATAAATCTTGTTCCTATATTTAGTAAATTGACATCTTGTAGAGTCTAAATCTAAATTTTCTGGGTCTTTGATACCGAAAAATCGATTGACGGCAAAACGTTTGACTGAGGACTGTTTTTAGTCAACGCTTGCGCCTTCATCAACCGTTCAGACGTTATTCTCCAAAATTGACATTCCCTATCGATTTAGACGAAATGAAGGTTCTGAGAGTTTGAAACAGCTATTTTGATTTTTGGGGGTACTTTACATACTTTTTAAACTTTTTTCAAAAATGGCTCCAAATTTTTTGTTTATATTTTACTTTATCCTCGGTTAGTGTACGTGACGCATCATAAAAAACAACGCATATAACATTTTGGTAGAAATCTTGAAATGTTCAAATATTGTAAAATGTCAGTCTCCCAACAACACAAGAACAACAATAACAACAACAATATTAAAGATACATTTTTTCCTTGATAAAATTTGTTCTTGAAAGATACATACTAAATTAATATCATGCACAATTTTTCGAAAATTTTAGTAGTTTTTCAGTAATTTTGCGTGAAGGTTAGGCAATAATTAAGCAATTTCATATTTTCTCAAAAACAGCTCCAAATTGATTTTTAATTTTTTTTTTCGAATAAAGTAGGCTACAGTATAAAAACACAGACACACAAAATAAAAAAGTTGTCAGACCTAAAGACTTGAAACATGTTTCTCTATGTATATCGACGCGCTGAATCCGAATCTGAGGTCAGAATTGCACCATCGCGTTTTATAAAAATCGAAATAAACTACAGAGATGTTGTCAATTATAAATTTCACGGTGTTTTTCCGCGATTTAAGAAAAACTGAAAGGTGGTGGCGCAATTCTGGCATCGGATTCGAATTCAGCGTGTCGACATGCATAGAGAAACATGTGTCAGGTCTTGGGTCTGACAACTTTTGGCTCCTGTAGAGTGTAATGCTACAAAACACCAACATTTAGTATTCGCATGTGTTTTTCGCAATAAAGAACAAACAAACTGGAGGATGGTGGCGCAACTCTGGTTTCGGATTCGGATTCAGTTCGACATACATAGAGAAATACGTGAAAAGTCTTTGGGTCTGACAACTTTTTTTATTGTGTTCCTGTTAAATTGTTTAGATCCCATTTTCGGTGAACTGTGCATTTTCGAAACTTGTAAAAGAAACCTGCGAAGTAGCAATTGAGTGCTTTAGAGTAATTTTCGCAATCTTCGAAATTGCAAATTCAAATTTTCGGCCCATATCTTGGAGAAGAGAGTCTTTCAAGAGATGTTGCAATACGAGAAAGGTACCGCCGTGACAAAGCTGTTTGACATTTTCAGAATAACTTCTCATTATTTGGCGATGATTCTAACTGAATGAAACGTCGTTTTGGATTACTGAATTTGTGTTGATGTATAAGTTAAAAAACAAGTTTTCGCACCAAATATGCTGCGGTTGGTAGTGATTTTTACTGGTGATTGCTGAAATGTGATAATATGGATAGAAATTGCGGTACTATATAATTTTGTAACCGTTACTAATGCGAGAAAGTACGTTTGTAACTACTAGTTTTTTTACTCGATTTATTCTAAGTAATAATCACTAATGTCGCATTTTCAAACTAATATCAATTTCACAAAAAACCCTAGAAATATTGAAGAAATAAAGTTTTATTTAAAATTTCCAATTTGTAGGTTTCAAAAATTTAGTCTGCGGGAGTGAACTAAAATTTCCATACATACACCTCGCCTCAAGTACTTCATGTATCTTTCCCTGCTGTTCACCATCCAATTCCAAAGACCTTCTTGGAAGACAGCATATTTTTCAAAGAGTACCGTTGAGTTTTAATTCCGGGAATACATTTTCGTAGAAGAATTCACTCATATCACTGATATTGCGCCAACTATCTCAGAACATCCTTTCAGACTCTTCTCGTGTAGGGCACGAGGCAAAAGACAAACGTGAGAAATATAAATAGCTTCATGTTGTTTTGTATGGGTGATGGAGTTGCAATGAAACCGATACAAACCCAAGCTTTTTCTCTTACTTTTTTAGGTAAAACTGAAAACGAACTACTTCAAACCATGCAGAATATAAACTGTAAAACGCCTTTCAATATGAATAAATCATATGGAATCTCTGGTGTTTTCTTTTAGAGCAATAAATCATTGTTACATTCAAGGGTTTTATGTAGTTTCAGTTCAAAGTTTTCTCATTCTCCACGTGACTTTTGTTCTTGTGCAAGGACTGGCAATATTTATTCCCTGACGAAAGCAGCAACATTAACACAGTTTCTTTCCAATTCCAAGAGTTGGTTCTGGAAGAAAACTGCTAATCTCGGGAACTCGCGAAATGTTGAAGTTGAACTCTTGTTAGAAACAGGGCACACCGCTCTCTTGGCGAAGCTCCTTGTCACCGATACAACAAGATTTCTGCCTTTTGTTTACAAAGAGTTCTGTTTCACCTAAGTCGTTTCAAAGTCATTCGTCATCTGGTTCTTTGCCCTATTTGAGATTCCTCTCCATCTTCTTGCTTCAGACAATAACAGCTTTGCAAAGTTCTAAATATTTAATTTTTATGCCTGCATACAAATTTTCACTATTTTTAAAAAGAGTAAATTATTTTGAAATATCAATACAATTTAACGGCTCAAAGATAACTTTTCATTCTTCTAAAGTATTTTAGGTAGCTATTTTTCAATTATTTAAGTAATTGTAAGTAGACATCTGTGTTTTCGGACGACATCCTAACGGACAGAACACTATTTTTACTTTGTCGTCCTTATGAATGGAAGAAGTGAAAGTATTGCAATCGTGCACCGAAAAACGGCGAATTTGCGGCAGAAAAACTCTTATTGTCGGGCCCTGGTAATCAATGTGTAGATAAAATCCTGTGCCTATACTATACACAGTACATTTCTTCCTCAAACACGTGGTGTAGCCAGAATCCATGTTTTGAGGCTCTTTGATACTGAAAATCGATTGACGGTAAAACGTCTGTCTTCGTCTCTCTGGCCATTTGTGGTTAACGCATGCGCATAAATCGGTCAGTCAATTTTCTCCAAAATTGATATTCCCATATCATTCTGAATGAAATCGAGGCTATGGGAATTTCAAACAGAGTTTTTGATTTTTTAGGGTACTTTATATGAATCCTCAAAAACATTGTCAAACTTTTCTCAAAAATGGCTCCAAATTTTTTTATGAAACGTTGTCCTCGGATAATGTAAAGGACGTTTAAGAGAATGTTGCAAAGTGCGAAAGTGCAATTTTTTGGGGCGACGTTCTTTAACTACAACACTGAAGATATATTTTTTCCTTAAAGAATTCTGCTCTTTAAAGACAGGTCTTGAAATAAGGTCATGTTTAATTTTTCGAAAATATGAGTAGTTTTTGTGAAATTTTTCGCACAATTTTTAATTTTTTAAACATTTTTTTCTCAAAAGCTTTGTTGTTTTTGTTGCAAGAAATTTGTTTGAAATTAATGCAATTTACAAAAAATTCAAAATCCGGTCCACATGTTTTCCACGGTTAGACATAGAGTCGTTTAAGAGAATGGCGTGGGTCTCAGTTTCGTTGAACTCTCTGAAGTTTCGAAAATTGCCAATTTATAAATAATGAGAAAAAGTATGTGCTGTGAGAGCACCACCAGTTTGTCGATTGTCTTTGGTTATGTAAGTAGAATTTTCGAAACTAAATTATAAAACGATCATTTTCACAATTTTGTAACGTCTCGGTGATATAAAAATAAATAAACATATTTTATTAATGATATTTACTCACATGGTCGTTTTACATGGATTTCAAGGCAAAGCCGCCTAAAATGTTTCCGTAGTTACCTGCGCTCCGTCGCGCAATATTTCAGATAGAACGGCGAGTTAGACAAGCAGACGCGCAATTAACACAAAATTCCTCAACGAATTGATTTACAGTCTGTCGTTTCCAAGAACTATTCTGGTATAACCCTGTTCCTCTTTCAGGATCCAAACGTCTCTTACTCACGGCTTCAACCGCAAATGCAGAAATGAAATAAATCCAAGTCTTTGTCTCACTAGAATTTTCCCACGAACCATTTCCATAGCAACCACACACGAATTCCATTACGAACTTACGGGAACTCACCTGCACCAGCTGAAGAGCACTTCCCAAGGCGTCTGTCGACATACACGTTGCCGTTGGTCCAATTGGAACTCGTCTTAAGATGAACATCATATAATACGCTTCATCCTGCCTTTCGAATTACATTTCTCAGGTATGACACCACTCTGAATTTGATATTCACTCTTGCTAACATTTTTATTTTAAAATGTATTATATTGAGAAGACACAAACGAGTTCAGTGTATCGGTTCACTGGAAATAAACGGTTCATTGGAAAAACGACCTTTTCATCTGCCTCATTTGCAGATCTCAATTCTACAAAAGTATAACAATTATGAGTATTAGTGTGGTAATGGGGCTTCAGTCCCCCCCCATTCAAAGTCAATGATACATATTCAAAAATATAGTTTTATAAATTTTTCTATAGTAAGTCGTTCAATATATCAGTTGTTAATGTTACAAATATCAACTATAAATCAACAAATAAAATACATTTTTTATTCAACATAAATGAAAAATTCTTTTTAAAAATCATGGAGAGCGCTGAAACCCCCTCGGCACTTCTGGTTTCCAGGGTTATGTTAGAATTCTCAAAAAGTTAATTGTAATAAAAAGTGTTTTTCCTTTTCACTCAATACTTTCCGTTAAACTTCTATATTTTTAAAATCAGCAAATACACATATGAGTCTCTATCTGTCTTAGCGATGTTAGGAGAACAGGGGTGAGTCCATGAGCCGAAGATGCTCGTTTGCAAAACGCTCAGTGAAAATCTCCCACTGCACCAAACCGTCTGGAACATCCGTTTGAGACACGGGCCAGGACAAAAGCGGGCAGCAGTGAGGTCACGTGGTGGGCATCTAGGAAGGTGGCGGTAACGTCATCGACGGCAGGTGGTTCCTTCACGTGCGGGTGTCCTCCCTCGACCACCACCACCACCACCACCAGCACAGCCGCTGCCACCGCCGCTGCCGGCTGCCTCATCACGCCCTCTCCATCAATAACGTCCCCGGCAGGCGCTTCGCTTCGACCAGCCTCTCCCTTCTTTTTTCCAAATTTCCTTTTTTTTTTCTCTTTTCTTTTTAAGACTTCTTGTCCGTATTTTGTTTCGCCCGACGCACACGCGCTGGCCGCGCGGCCTCCGCCATTACATCGTTTAGAGCTGCGACGGCGCGGCGCGGCGCGGCGTCGAGACTTCCAAGCCCCTCGCGCGCTTCATTCCGCTTAAACGGCGATTCCCCCTTCGCCCCCCCCCCCCTCCCACCCTGTGGCAGAAGGCGCTGCGAGGCGCCGGGCGGGGGGAATGGAGGACAATGGATGAAGAAAGCGCCGGACACGCCAGGAGGCTCACTCGGCAGATCATGTTGCGATTACGGATTTGGTTCATTTTGTGTCAACGCATCACTATCCACACAACAATATTACCGAACACTGGGTATCCATATTTACGACTTAATAGGAGGAGATGGGACAATTGCAGTGAATATCACGCGGTAAAAGAGGAATTGTTTCACTTGCGTTGGATACAAGAATGAAGACCGGTACTCCATGAAAATGAAAGGGTTCAGAAAACTAGCGCTTGGATAAGCAGAACGTCAAAAGTTAATACAAACCTACAATTAGCGGAACGGTTTTGTGGTTACATTATGCGCGTTAATATAAGAGCGAGCGGTAAGAAAACTTTATTGTCAAGAAGTGGCGGGCGCGGGCGTTAAGTGACATATCACTTACTTCGGATATCCGAGCCAAACGCGAAGCAGCGAGTTGGTCATTCGGTCGAAATTCATAGGTAAGCGATCGGTCAGGGTCAATGCCGCTTCCTGCCTTTCCGTGCTGGATGAGTGATTCAGTGGCAAACGAAGGCAAGCCACCAGGGCGCCAACGCGACGGTGTGGCGAGTGGCGGCGACGGCAGCGACCGGGGTGGCGACATCCGCTTGCCCCCGCCGCGCCGAGGGGGCGGGGCGGGGAAGGAGGCGCGGCGGCCTTCGCGGCGTTTGGCTTCGCCCCCGCCCGACGTTGGCCCCCCTCCCGTGGGCGTGGGCGCTAAATCCGAGCGATGGCTTCGGCGCCGGGGGCTGGGGCTGCCGGTTGCGCCTCGGCCGTCTCGCTTGAGTCGCCGCCACCCGCGTCCACGGCCCAGGCTGGGCACTCAAGATTGGTAGTGCCCTTAGTAGGTAATAATGTCTAAAGTCAGGGCTCCCGTGTACCTGCATATTTTCTTTAACATCTTCAAATTGGATGAAACCTTCATAGACATTTTGTATCACGAAACGGACGTTATATTATTATTATTATTATTATTATTATTATTATTATTATTATTATTATTATTATTATTATTATTATTATTATTATTATTTAAGTTTTTGTTGATGTTGTTTACACGAAATTGCATGTATTGGGAGTTTTTACACGATTTTACACGTTTTAGGTAATGCTGCATGAAAATTGCACATTTTGGGATTTTACTGGGAGAATTTGAAAGATTCGTAGTTTTATTGCAAGAAATATAATTTTTATATTATCAACTTGTTTTAATTTATATTTTTTTAAAGTTTTCATTCAAGAAGAAATGTTTTTATGCCATAACCCAGAAGAGCATTCGGGTGATCGTGAAACCCGAGTGCCGTTTAATTTGTATCAATTCTGCATTTTGTTGCCCTATGAACTGACCATCTATACCTTTGTTGATGCTTATTGTCATCCAGATCAGTCGGGGAATATAAAGTTTGGTGAAAATGAAGCCTACGGTTTAGCCGGTAGCGTTGTTCGCAGACGGACAGACGTTTTGCCGCAAACCAATTTTTAGGTATGAACGACCCTCAGAATGTGGAATCTGACTACACAACATATTAGATAAAGTTATGAGCTACATAAAGGAGCATGAGTCATTCATTGTTTCGGTATGACTGTCCCACAAAACAAGATTTTCTGTCAAATGAGCGTCGGTTTTGTTGCAGCATGACAATACTTTCTCTGTACTATGTAAGTAGTATGCGAGAAAGTAATAATACTGTAACTGTATATTTCAATTCAATTTAAATTTTATTAGTAATTTGCTTACCGGATTAACCTATTACAATTTACCGAGTATATTCACTGTGTAAATAACGTCTTTTAAATAACTTACAAATAACTTCTGATAGAAGAGGTAGTTAGCATAAGATACAACTGCAACTGTAACTATATGATAACTGTAACTATAAGATACAACTGTAACTACGTATATTTTCAAACATGCGTGGTACTCCATCACTGCCATACCCAAGAGTAAATCAGTAAATAATTTGAGAAGAGGGTAGCTTTGTGGCTGTAAGTTAATTCCGAAGCGAAAAATGTTTCTTGGCGCAACGTGAACAGATGAAACGAGTAGGGGGAGCACGGGGAGGGGGTACTTCCGGTTCACCGCCCGCTGCCCCCTCCCCCGAAGCAAAAGGCGCCAAGAGCGATTCCGCGTTCCGAGAAATCCGCAGAATTAATTTCCGCTGCGAACGCCGGTAATGAGAATGAAGAAATGGAACCAGAACGCGGTGGGCGATTCCAGCGGCTTCCCTGCAGATGCCGCTCTCCAAAAATTGTTAATTAAGGGACGATTCCATGCGCACGAGGACGGGTCCGTTGAATCTCGACGAAAACCCGACAAAACCCGGCGTGTTTATTTTGGACGCAACCGCTGAATAAATGAAGGCCTTTGCCCGTTCCTCAGCCGATAATGAACAGGCGGGCTCTGCGAGACTTGTTTCTGCTGTTCGTAATTCGTGAGGCTGAGCGTTTTCTGGCTGCGGAGAGCGTGTGTACGGAGAACGGCGGCTTGACGCAGACGGCGAGGCCAGGAGGGGGAGGGGGCCAATCGTACACACACCCTCACCCCCGTTTCAGGGGTTGCTCAGGAAAAAAAAAAAGAATTTTACTGAACGTTGTTGTAGTGCAGTGGATGTCTGTTGCGAATCCGCCTTCCGCCTGGGAGTGATTTTGCTTTTATTTTATCCAGAAGATTAAAGACGCTTCTTAATGGATACGTCGGTCTCTCTATCGTCTAGCCGATGCAGATTTTTTATCTACAGTTATTGGCGCACTGAGCGGCTGAGCAGAGAACAGTGCTATGTATCCTAAAACGATTTTTTTTTATTTTGTTAAGCACGAAATGAAATAAAATAAATTAAAATAAAATACATATTACACTTGACTATTCTTTATGGTCTAGAGTACTGCTAACCAATATTAAATAAAATCTCACTCTTTAAAAAATGCATGATAATTAATGGGTTAGGCTGGGAACATGCGCTTCAAAGCGCTGCTCGTAATCGACAGGCCCAAAGGGTTCGGGCCTCTTGCAGCGCGCGGAACCCGCGCCGAGGCCTAACGCGACACAGCGACGCGGGCGCCGGTGGGCCTGGCGGCGGTGGCGGCGGACCCACACTGCTACTGCAGTTACCTCGAAACTATAAAAAATAGGACATCTCGCTTGTCTTCACATAATTTAAATCTGTAACATTTCAAATATTAACAAAACATTATCTTTACTTCAGACACCTGCGTTTTGTGGGTCCGTAAATAAACTACTTTTTCCGCAACAGCACCAAAAAATATATCACTGAAATCATCTCAATTTTAGATTGCAGTGGAAAAATTTAGTACTGACATTGAAGTTAAAATAATGAAGTTAGTGACTTCGGAAAAGTTAGTACATCGGCAAAATTATTAAAAATTGAAAAACGACTCCTGAGCATAAGGTTATAAATAAACTTTTTGCTTAAAGTAAGGTAAAAATACTTATCAAATTCCCATAATCATTCTCAACATTTCTATACAATCACGCGAGTTAAATTCATCCCGATAATGAAGTAGTGGGAGGAAGTGTATTTACGAACGTAACATTAACCCCATGAAATCTTTAACCCCTAACAAAATAAGTCTGATCTGATTATTTAACAATTTAACAATAATTTCAAATCATAGAACAACATTAAATAAGACGTGATGTCTGTTAATTACGCTAAAGTGCTAATTCGAATAAGTGCTTGATGGCAGGATAAACTGCTCGGTTGAAAAAAGTGTTCTCACGACTTACATCCTTTTTCACAGAGGACGGAGGAGAAAGAATTATGCACTTCGGAGCGTTTTTTGCATCGCAAACAATAATTTTGAAAAGAAAAAAAATGAAAATTCTGAAATATGGAACCATCTTTGATAAACATGAGTATAATGAAAAACGAAAATGAAAAACGAAATATGGCGCTTTAGCTTAACGATTACGTAGGCATATCGCTTCCTATTTCCTGTTAATGTATTTATTAATAGTGGAGGAAAACATTTATGCATTTTCGAATCAGTTTTTTGAGGGAGGGCGGAGCCTCATACTGGATTATTTTACGGAATACTGAAACGGCATCAGGAAAGCCCTAGAGTCCAACCAATGTGTATTTTGAAGAAAAATACGGAAATTTTGAAATTACATTTACATTATTCTCATATCATTCTTCCGTAAAAAAAATCGTTTGAAATATTTAAATCAGTTATACGAACATGTCGCTGTTAGCGTACACAAGGAACGACGAACTGTTACATAAATTTATACCACCGCCTTCAACCAACAACAGCGATAAGACTCAAATGTTTTCTCTCGCATGCGAGTGTTCTTCTGCCCCAGAACCCATTCCTCTCTCGGCAGAAATTCATTACCTGCGGCGTCATAAGCGCCCGCAGGAAGTGCGCATGCGCCCCGCGCGGGGGCGAGGGGGGGGGGAGTGCGCAGTGCGCAGCGCTCTGCTAATGGGCGCGCGCCGGCGCATCCGTCCGCGCCCATTAGCGCAATTAGGGAAAGCGCCGGCTAATGAGGGTCGTTAGTCGCAGCCCCGCGATGACACCGGCGATACCGCGGATTATGCGGCGAGAAAGACAAAATGGCCGATGGAGGCTCGGGGGCGGGGAGGGCGCCGCTAATAAACCTGTTGGCGGCTGCTGCGATGGGCGCACGCCGCATGGAAATTGTTCCGCGCGGTCACGTGGGACGTCCTCCGAGCGATGTGGGTGACCTCAGCTCGCGGTGACCTGGTTTCCAGTCACCACGGCGTGTTGCTAGCGGCCACTCCGGTAGATTTCATGCTGTCTTACGGCTTATGAGACTTCTCTTTGTGTCAAAATTAAATTTCATTATCGTACTTGTAAATTTTATTCCACTTACAAGTAATGTGACTTTTCGAATAGTAATGATAAGTTTACAGCGTGATTATGAAAAACAGTTCATTCATTATTATTCCCGAGTTCCGTCGAATACCAAAATGCAGAATTACACATGTGTTCTTCTACTGAATAATTCAAAATAAACGTCAAAGAGGTAAAAGTTCACTAATTAAAGCAAAAAGTATAAATTAATATACGTTCTTGAGTATATAACACCAGAACGAATAAAACGCAGAATTCTAACTTCCTAGGAATGATAAGGATAAAGAGTACTAGCGAACAGTAGTACAAAAATGTGTACAATCATATACATTGTGTGAATGAAATCGAATTGCAAAATCAGAATATTGAAGTACATACAAAAATCAAGCTTACATCGAAATCATTAGATTTTAATTTATTATTGCCACTAAGCATGCTCAAATTGTAAATATTTTGGACAGCAAAAATAGTGCATTACACAAATATTTGTTTTTAACAATGAAATTTGGCCCTGAGAAAAATATCTCAATGTAAAAAGTTTTCTCTTTCAAGACCCTCGCCGAGGTCCTCGCGTGAAATGAGGTGTTGTTTACATGTCCTTGATTCGCACGTTCTCGTTACACTCGATTTCTTTTCATTTGGGGGGACATAAAACGAAGAAAATCACAAAGAAATGTATAATCGCGAAATTTCGTTCCTCTGCCGAGAGCATAAAATAAATTTTGTTCGTTTTCACACCTATCCATTTTGTAATCTGCTCAATGTTTAGTGCAATTTTGGTGGTTAAAGGGCCTAATGAAATCTCGCAGTCATCTCCACGGCATGCGTTACATTAAACACGACGAGTCTTATCGTGTTCATCTGCAGAAATGTCGTAAAATTTGGCATTTTAATATCGCGTCAACAATTAGCAGGCGCTCTCTGTTAGGCGCGGGCGTGGGCGGCGCCTGGCGTGACAAGCGAGCGTCTGCGCAGGCCGCTGGGCGCGGGCGGCGGCGCGAGCAGATAGCGGAGGCGTGGGAGCCCCGTCGCCACCGCCTGATGCCATCGCTCGTGATTGGCTGATTACTTCGTTAGTAAAACAGCGGAGCCTCTGTTTTTATTACAATCATTTATTTATTTCAGACAAATTGTAACAACGCGTTATAACTTGATTAGTTACATCACCATTCATCAGATTACTAGAAAAGATATAGAAAAACTATAGAAAAACACTATCCTATATCCAACTGACAAAATTTACGTCGTCTAAACATTATGTAAAAGTTATATCAAACTATTATAAAATACCTTACTCCTAAGTCTAACAAGTGAAAGATTAAAATATAAAGGTTAAAACATTCAAAATCTGTTCTAAATTCTAAGAATAAATATTTAAAATTTTTAAAAATATTATTAAGTTTTAAACAAATAAGCACGAAATAAAAGCCATAAGAGACACTCGCCTCTATATTGTGAAGACTGATTTTACATGGTGTTAAAAAATCAACTGTGAAAGGTTGAGGAAAGTTAAAGGAAAGGTCTAGTTTTTCTGTATCTTTTCCAGTAACCTGATGTAACTAATCAGTCACGAAACATTGTTACAATTCGTCTGAAATAAATAAATAAATGATTGTCTTAAAAACAGAGGATACGTTTTTTATTAATATAAATATACCGACAATCAGAAAGTTTGCTTTTCATCCGCAAGTTCTACTGATTATTTTGTGTTGCCTTGCACATCAATATTGTTACGGTCACTAGTCCCATATATTTGGTATACGACACACCCCGGTAGGTAGCGGTGTTCGTCACAAGAAACTGACGTTATGAAGTCGATGGACAAATAGCTTAATTGGTATTATTTTCAACCAGCCATGATCAGGTTGCGGACAAGGTATCTCAGTAGAGTTCGCGTGCACTGCGTCCAGAGCAACTGGAGCGAGAAATAAAAGTAAACACAAATTATTCCGGAATGGCGATATGTCACTGCAAACCTGGTCGGATCGTCACAGGATTCTTACCCATTACAATCGTTGGGAGAAGTCACTTGACAGTTATTGCCCCAAATTTAACTATATTCATTTCCATTTCCTCTATTAAAGAAATTATCCAGTAAAAAGAAATTCATTGGTCAGCTTTTAATTTATCAATTGAAATTAAAATTAAACATTTTAAATCAAAAGTAGCGTGATTTCGTAATCGTGTTCACTTAAGAGTGTAATAATTGCATTAACGTCATAGTTCAGATTAGGAGGGTCAGCAGACAAAGATTCTTGTTTTTAAAAGAGTTGTCCGCCTGTAAGCAAGAATTGTTAACGTCTAGAGACTTGTTAGTTTATTTTACAGTATTGCTTTAAACAACAGATAACTGAATGATTTAATAAAACATATTACAAAACGGAAAAAAGGAAAGAATTCGCCATCCATATCCCTACCCGTTGGTAAAAATGTTTATGTGAGTCACAATTTAAAAAGAAAATAAACATGGAATTTTAGTACATAGAAATCTCTATAAACATGCTGCAAATCTCTATCGCATGAAAGACAAAATCTGTCAAGTCAAAAAAAAGTCAAAATCTGTCTGAAGCACGTTGGTAAAATAATGAAGAAGAGGTTGTCAACTCTCTGGAACGATTCCAAAATTAGTAAAATACACAAGGCAATCAATGAATTCTTTTCTCTTAAAACCTATGCAAAGTTTTCTCGTCAGGAACAGGTCGCTCTTTCGCGTATTCGATCAGGACATACTAAATTATCGCATGGTTATATATTAAATAAAAAACCAATCCCAATGTGTGATTGTTGCAACAAAATCCTGAATACTGACCACATTCTCACAGAATGTCTCAAATATAATTCCATAAGAACCAAATATTTTGATGCTGAACATTTAAAGTCCATTTTAAGAAACTATCCTTTCCAACTCAAGGTAATAAACTTCTGTAAAAAAATAGGCATTATAGATTTAATTTAACGTGTATATGTTGTTATGTGTTTCCTGTCCTTATATACATACCACTACACGATTCCATATATCTGTAATATAAGTATGTAATATTTCTAAATACTGTTGTATATATTTATTTGTTGCTTCACTTGTGTAATAATGTAAAAATATTCCAAAATGTATCTCTATATGTAATGTAATATTAATGTAAAAGTCCAATAAGCATTGTAACTACTATGTAACTAATGGAGTCGCTAATAACCTCTGCTGTTGATGCGACTTAAAATAAAATTAATTTTAAAAAAAAATCTGTCAAACCTATTTTCGTAACAAGCCACTATTCCCCACCTCGCGTCGCTTCAACTTGCGCATTTACACCCCCTTCTGGATTTAGTGGGAATAAATGAGAGTATAGTCAGGGAAGTTGCCCGTGCTTCTAGGAGAGGTGCGCTTCCCAGGCGGGCAAGTAGCTCGTGCGGGCGCGGTTTGATTTGCGTGTTTTAAACAGTAACCAAAAATACAAATATATAAACTTTTATATACGTCGTGCTGGGTACAGGTGATTGATTTTTATATACTTAAAGGACATGCAGAAATTGTATAGTTGTTTCACGCTCCTGACAAATAAAATCATAATATCGTTTAGAAAATGAGTTATTAGAGTGATTATTGAAGCACCTGGGAGCAGGTAGGATATTCAAATTCCGTTGGATCAAATACTATGAATCGCTGGCGCTGATCCATGAATTATCAGGGGGAAAGAAGCAAGCGCTCTATTTTCCGTTAGAACCGAATGAATAAGCGACTATCATATCACATATACCATATAACAATGTAAAACTGTGAAATAAATAAAAATATTTTGTAAAATGCAAATATTTAGATCGTATATTTTACGATAAATTAAATTCACTGTTAGTCCAAGAGGAGATAGGCATCCATCTCCTGAATCAATCGCAGATATGTTTTTATCGTTTTGAACATGTTCAAATCCATTGAATTTTGAGTATTATTACAGAGCCTTTTATAATTTTGTATTAACATTATTCTTCTTGACAATCGATTATTGGTGTTGGTCGCGCGAGTGAGTGCCCCCGACCCCTCCTGCTGCAGTCGCTGCGTTACGTTGTGACATCACACGTCCACTTCGTGTCATTTGAAACTCCACCGTGCGCTATTTAAAATGATATCCACGGCGTAATAGAAAGCAATACAGGTTATTGAGCGATATAGGATCCAGGTAGCCGTAAGGTCGTTAGTGGGATAGATATGGCAAAACCTGCCCTGCGAACTGGGGCAAGCAGAGAATGCCGTCTCGGAGGTCCTCAATGCTCTAGAGGCACCAGTTCGCTGCCAAACGCTTTCGAGACCTTTTGGATTAACATCGTAGTAGGTATTTTCCATTACTTATATAGGTCACTTCTATAGCATGACCATTTCTACGAACAGCGGTTGCGTTGAGCATGAGAGCTCACTTGATAAGTACAATGTGTTCATTTTATTTCACGGAGTAAGTAATTGTAATCTTTAAGCAGGCTGATGATCTCTTGCAGTCCAACGGCTGTACGTGTTTTTTTAAATAGGACCCTATTGTATCTTGCCGCAGGGCCTGCCTCACATGATTGTGCTTTGAACTGTTTCTTTAGCAACGAACCATAGACCATGTCCCTTTTTGTTGAACTGTTGCACGATATCGAATTGGCGTAGAGAGTGACACTTGTTGCAAAGTGAACTTATTCATTAGGGTCTGTGGTCACTACGCGCTCTTCAAGGAAGAATGAAACCATTGTTGTTATAACATTGAAGCCATTGCTCTATTTTTCTACGATTCGGAATTCTCTTTTTGCAAGGCCAGTTGTACCTCGATTTTTCTGCCAGCGATTTTGCAAAACACTAAAAACCTTATAGTTACTGTAGTCATTTAATACAGTGTATCACGAAAATAAATTTTATGTTAAAAAAGTAAAACTCGGTAATACGTCGAGTTTCTCGCTGAAATAATGGCACCTTTTTAAAAACATGACCTAACATTAATATTAGTAGATTGAACATAAAAGTTGATAAACAGTATTTTACTAAGAGATGTAGATTTTACAATCCCTGAGACGGTGTAAAGATGGGGGTGTGGTTCTGAGGTGTGTTTACTATTTCTTTTTCATCATTATTTCACGAATATTATTATCTAAAAGTTTACCGTTTTACTATGCATCTTGGAAGAATAATGGAGACTTGCATTATTTATTCACTGATAATAATAATAATAATAATAATAATAATAATAATAATAATAATAATAATAATAATAATAAAGAGTCGCATTGTATTGTGAACTTTGCCTTATGATAATGGAGAAAATGACGTTTGTTCTCGGCTGCGGTACAAACGCAGTTTACTTTTCCAAAGTCTTGCTTATGATACCAGTACTTGAGACTTGCGGGTATTCGTAAAATGAATTACTTGGCGGAGAGATGATTCAGACGAGGTGAAGGCACGTTGCGGCGAATCGACTTTATTCGCCACCCATTTCAAATGAATCGACGAGGTATAAACTCGGGTAGGGAAAGTAGAGGACTGCTCGCGAAGCTATTTCACCCATCAAGTTGGAAATTACATGAAATCTTGTGACCTGCAGTAGCAAAATTGCTGCTCAAGAACAGCAAATAAAGCATTCTCTTAAATATATACACAAAGTACAATAATTCTTTATAAACAGAAAATATCAAAAAACGGTTCGTTGCGAAACACATGAATAGTAAATCTATAATGGCGAAGTTCTTTCTTGGAGCCTTGCTGTCATATGGCGTCCGAGGTGTCGTAAGCAAGCGACTGAGTATGAGACTTTAGTCAAAATGTACATTATGAGAATAGGTGGAAAACATTCAAATATTTGCCGACCTGGATAGCCGCGGTCGTTAAGGCTGAAGGGCCGTAGCAGCCCAGAGTCGCGGGTTCGAATCCTGCATCGGGCATGGATGTTTGTGTTTATTTGTGTTGCCCTTATGTGTTGTCACTAGAGTTACCCCTACAATTTAAAACTCGCACTGGTCGCTGGATGACCAAAGATGATGAAAAGCGTCCTTTAAAAAAAATCAAATATTTGCCTTGTTTAGACAAAATCCAAACTGAATCGTTGGATTAGTATTTATTCGATCTTCCCGAATAACTAACACAACAATAGGCACCACTGAGATGACCGGAGGCTGCAAAGTTGTCTTTCACTTTCGCGTGCAATGGAAGTGAGGCGTACAGACGCTGAGATCGGGGTGGCTGACGCGGCGAGTGGGCTCCGGCGCGCAGAGGTGGCACGTGGGGCGAGCGAGGAGTTGGGCCGCGACGCCCTGAAGCTGCCGCTGGCCGGGGGGGGGGGGGGGGGGGCATCGTAAAGCGCCCCGCCCGTCCCCCTGCCCGCAAGGCAATCGGCGGCGCGGGCGATCAATATCCCATTGGGCAACGCTCGCCTCGCGCCCGCACGGCGCCCGGCCCCTCGCCCTCCCGCCCTCCCGCGCTGCCCTAGCACGCGCGCACGCGTTTCCACCAAAAGGCGATAAGAAGCTAAGATGGACCTCCGGCTTGGTTCATTCGTCAAATGATTGATTGATGAATTTTTTCGTGTTTCCAGGCGCGTCAACTGCTTTGGTCATTAGTCCCATAAGTGTTGTGCATGTTTTTCTCAGGCGATGGCGGTGATCTTCCCCCGCAGGATGGCGAGATCCGGCGCCGACCTACCGTCGGCTAGTGGGGTTTCCCCCTAAACAAGACTCCCACCAGCAGGGCACCGCCCCAGCCGGGACACGCTCTAAGCTCCCAACCGGTCTCCCGGAATATGTGGTAGTGTAGTGCATGTTAGTGTAAGTGTGTGTGCAAGGGGAGAGGAGAGGACAAGGAAGAGGAAGGAAAGATCGCGCGCGGTCTGTGGCCCGTTTCTTAGGGTACTGCTCAGCCATTCGCCTGGTGTTGATCGGAGAAACCACGGAAAACTACCGATCAGAGCAGCCGTCCGCTAGAATTGTCCTCCAGACTGAATGGTAGGGTCGAAAATCGTGCCGCCGTCAGGACTCGAACCTAGAACCTTCCGGCCAGAGGCACTGCAGTGACATCAGTTGATGCACTGAGCTACCGCTCCCGGTCATTCGTCAAATGGATTCCTGTAAACTCACTCCTTGTGATGATCTTCGCGCCCCGTGTATTGCACTTTAGCCTGACTGTTGCGGCCAGACGAGAGTTGGCACGTGTTGATAAACCGATAACGGTATATTAGAGTCTATATGTATATTAAGGCAAGAGAAACCCTCCGAAATATGAAGAGCAAGGAGAAAAACGGAATTTTTTAAACTGGAGTTGATTCCAAATATTCGGCACGATTCGAGAAATGGAATCGAGAAAAATCCTCAGAATTGGAGGTAGGGAATTTCGATCCTCTTTCAGAATTGGGGTGTTCGGGGGTGGGGATTCCAGCGCTCTGGGATGCCATCCCAATCCATCGCAAATGAACGTGGGTTTTGCGCCGTGCAGAGCCGCATATGTGTTTGACGCGTTCGCGTCCCGCGCGCCCTGGCTCTCCTGGCGGAGGAACGCGGAAGCGGCGCCCGCGGCAGCACCCCCCCCCCCCCGTGGCGACCGGAGAAGACTCCAGCGCCACTGCGCTCGACGCAACGCGCGTTCTGCTAGTCGATGGCAACAACTTAGAATAATGGTAATAGGCCTATTGCGTCCCAGCTATCACGCTCAACTACTGGTATTTCAATTACATACGCACACACACACACACGCAAAGTTGTCAGACCAAAAGACTGGAGGTATATTTCTTCATGTATGGTGACGCGCTGAATCGGAAACTAAAGCCAGAATTGCACCACAACTGACCAGATTTCTTTTAATTGCAAAACACCACCCTCTAAACTTACAATCTACAATTTCACGTTTTTTTGTTGGTTTTGTCTTGCAAGTTTAAAAAAATTGGAAGGTGATGGCAATTCTGACTTCAGATTCGCATTCAGCACGTCAATGTACATAGAAATATATATATATATATATATATATATATATATATATATATATATATATATATATATATATATATACTCGTAACCAATGATTCTGCAAATATCGATACAACAATAGAATTTATACTGAATAAGCGAATAAATCTGTTATTTTTTTAATGTCGCAAACACGAATATCGACAGGCTTGTCACGTCGCCATCCTAGGGGCATGTTGCTGCGAACGCTCTTGATTCCTTTTTCGCTCCAAATGCATTCAGCATTCGGCTGTCTTCACACTCTTCCAGCAAATAAAATCTCCAGAGCCTCTTTCCCCTATTACGAACCTAACATAAACGATCAAGTAACGCATAAAATAGAGCGCAATACGTTCTTTTTCGGTCAACTGTTGCGAAGAATTGATTAACAGATCCTAAGAATCCTAAGCTAAGATATTGCGGAATAATTGTCAATGCCCTTTGCCCCCGGGCCTGTCCATCTTTACAACTCGAAAATTCTTCTTGCTTTCCCAAATACTTCTCTGTCTTTAAAGCAAAGAGTTATCTACCACCATTCTGATCGTAACATACACACAAAATACTAATGTTTAAAGTTATGACAGACGAATTTTCTTGGTCTATGTCTTAGCCAGCAATTAAAGCTCGCAGCAACTTTGCACTCCGCGTGAGAGCTGCGACTTCCACCCTATCATGGGACGTTTGGTCCTTGTCTTATGCTTGTGTTGTGCCGCGCATCTCCTATTGACATGAGCAAACTTCAAGTTGTTCCCCTCACTTGATCCAGACGAAATTAAGAAAGAAAAATATTGTTGCCAATGTTTTTTTAAAATTAATTTAAGTTACTTTTCTACTTCTATTATTAATGTGGACCATTAGGGTGATAATGTTTCCTGCAGGAAAGTTTCAAACAAATTTAAAAGATAATTTGTTAAGTTCTAGGGAGATGATTACGTCTCCATCCTGACAATATAACCCCAACGATTTTCGAAACTGAAGACCAGGCAAAATGAAATGTCTGGCCTAGTGTTAAAGGAATACAGCCTTAAAAAACGATAACTCTGCTTGGATTACCACAGTAGCTCTAAACGACCATCTCATAATTAGATAAGGGACCTCTATCAATTCTTCGCTTGGTCAGACAAACGAGCGAAGCCATGCGTGCAACAAAATATAATTCCTCCACTAACAAATGACAATCGCGAGCCACGGGGGCGTTGTATAAATTCCTCCGTATCTCGATTGTGTTGTGGTTTCTATTATCTCGTCACGGAACACGTTAATTATATCCGTTTTGCCCTGGGCATCCCCGTCCTGCTGCTCCCGAGCAGTCTCTCCATTGTGTCGGGGGCGGAGGGACGCAGCGCGGAGCGGACGCCCCGGCAGCAGCGGAGGCGCTTTTTGTACGCCAGGCACTTTTTTATCAGCCTGTCTCACTGGCGCACCTTGCCTTAATTGTTGAGGTCGTAGTAAGTCGCTTTTTCCTTCTCAGAAATAAAAAGCACGAGATAAACGAATTGGAACACCTTTGCGTTACCGTGAGGACAACACAGACAACATATTTTTCAAGCTGTGCGTCCCAATGGTTGGACATGAGCCGAAGCTACTGTTTGGTTGAAGAAGAGAAAACACCGGCGTGATCTCTTAGTGAATTGCATGGCACATACATTGTAGAAGAGCGATGAAGCATGGCCCCGTGGTTTCTGCACGTCGATTCGCTAACTCTTCGCGTGTGTCTATTATTTGCAGCTCGCCTGTATCTTTTTGCAACGGTGCCATTTGTAATTTAAATATGTAATGGCTCGACTCTCGACTTAATATCTCTGGCAGTCGCTCGTTATTTTTATCACGTCGCTAAAATTATGAACTCCTGTCGACTTTCAAGAGTTACTCCTGCACTTCAACATCTCAAAATTTCAACAAAAAATTCTGCTAGTCCATAAAATTCTCCTAAACGTCACTAGGGACGAATCATAAAGAACAGATGACCTATTTAATATTTACATGTTTCGACATAAAACTCGGACTTCAAAGAGCCTTCGTCTTTGTTGCTGATCGTTAATGGAGGAGGAAGTGACTCGGGTAGAGCGCTCAACGCGAGGGAACTCCTGCTGCAAATTCCTTCGCGCGCGACCTGCTTGAAACGCTGCGTTGACGAAGGCAGTTCTCGGTTGCATTCGCCATTTGCCGTTGCGTCGGGCGACTGATCATGGCGTTCCTCGCCGTAAGTAAGAAGTTGGTGTTGCCCTTGTCAACAGTTTTCTGACTAAAACACGTTTCACATACTTTTGTACGTGTAACTTGAAATGTTTGGAATAAAGTTTTATTCTTAATCAAACAAAACTACTGTTTCAATGTTTGCCAAGTTACTTCTGACGAGTAAAATTTATTCATTTCAGAAGTGTACCATTTGTACAATGAAGAGGTTGTACATTAGTGATTAGTGATTACATTCAAGAGAGCTTAACCCCTTTTGTTAAAATACGCCGGAAATACTACAATTAAACATTGCAGCGACCTTTACTGAATCGTTTAACAACTTTATTACGTGACTACCTGTCGGGATCCTGTTGCTTCGAGGCTTCTTAATTCTAAATTAGTGAGTAAATTTTGCTCACAGACCTCAAGACATGCGCTTACTGCAATAAAACGTATACATAACAACACTGAGATTACGCGCATATTAACGTCCAAAGAGTAAATGTTACTCTGCAAGTACGTGGGATCACGGTACGACACTGATGCTATCTGTTAAAAAATATTTTGTCAAAGAGTAAATTTTACTCATCGCCAATATTCTCGGGTTAAATCTGCTCTTTGGCTATAACGAAACATTCCAGTTTGCCATTATCAGGAATATTTATTATTATTATTATTATTATTATTATTATTATTATTATTATTATTATTATTATTATTATTATTATTATTATTAGAAACATTTTAATGGAGTTCAAAGAATCCGGCATCGCCGATAATGATTTTGAGATATACTGTTCTGTTAATTTCGAGTTGTTAATTTTCCGCATCTAAAGTACAGTGAGTACAGTGAGTCTCAAGAATATGGTTACCGGTCAAGAGGTCACCGTCCTCTGCCTTCAAGAGAGCGAGCGCAAACGACACAAGACGAGGTCTACACATTGACATCAAGGATTTCAATAGGAACTGTACACCACGCACTGTCTTATGGGGTCGCAGAGATGCAGACACGCGTCACAAATGCAATCGCAGAAACTTAATAAAATATGACGAAGTAATATAAAAAGATACTGAAGATATATTTATCAAATACTGTATTATTCTAAACGTTTGATACTCTGGTAAATATGCTGTTAATAAATTAATTAAAAGCTATTTTTTGGGGGATATCTAATTTTTCAAGTCAAAGACACTATTCGGAAGAATGCATTGTAAGCGCCCAATTACCAGAATAGCATTCTCAAATGAAATTCCCAATTACATTCCAGCAATTTTTCACCCTAAAATTGAGAACCAGAACCCACTTGACGGTTTAAAGAATTCTTATTTTTGAAATTCTCCTAGAATACAAACAACGGTATAATTGGGCCAATCGTTATCATCAGACACATGATTAACTAGTGGTACTACAGAATTGCACAGACTTTCTTGAGTCGACCCTAGCTTTCAATTTATTGAGCATGAAAATCTATTAACATCGGACTTCTTTTTGTCAAATTTTTCTCAAACTAACTCTTTAAAAGACTGTGAAAATATAATATTTACAGCACGTATATTTTAACGGAATGTTTTACTTTATTTTCATGTAATATTTATACTGAAGAAATAGAATTTTATCCAAAGAAAGGTATGCATTTGTAGCACTTGTACTCAAAAATGCAATTCGTGTTAAAAAAAACGACCGTAATATAAATATTAGCAATAAGAGAGACATTTAAAAAATACACTGGGATTTTTTTTAAATCAAAAGAATACCTCAAAATGTGTTTTATACAATGTTATGCAGTTCATTTAGTACTAACCGTACAAAAAACAATTTTTTTTAATTGTAGCCGGATTTCAGAAAATCTTTTTTAATGCTTTCATTGCACAATGAATTACGATAAAACTATTAATTATTATTTTTCAAATTTTATTACGAAAAAATCTGTATCTTCAATATTGTTGTTGTACGAAGATATTGAAAAAAAATTTTAAATTTTGCAATTTTCGAAAATTCAAATTTTCAATGAAAATCAGATAAGCTTCATTTTTATTAGCGTACTTTGCTCTATTAGAGAAAAAATTAAAGAAAAAATTTTGTACCGTGTTTGAAAAAAATATTTTTTTAATTGCCGATATTTCACATAAAATTGCGCGATAATCGAGATATCTGTCATATTTTTTACTCTTGACCAGAAGACGGATAAAATACTCTTCGTAGGATCTAAGATTGACCGTTCAGACAGTTTTGAAGGAGTAAATGTCGTCTCTTATAGTTCAGGTTTGATGAGTTAACGGTGTTTACATACTCGTTGACGATGCTGGTGTGGCGTCTGAAACTAGCTGCTACCTAATTTTATGAATAATTTCGCGTGATATTGAAAGTACAGTAGTTCAGTCAATGTAGTTCTTGACGGTATTCAATGAATTATTTATGATGTCTGGGGAAATTATTTTCATTTGATGTTAGGTTTGTAAATTCAAAATGTGAATTTGATGAATTCTTTGTGTAAAATTCGCCTTTCAGCAGTAAATTCCCTCCTTCTGTCCCTGTTTTTTTCACATGGGGCCGACATGTCATCGCGAGCATCTTGAACGGTCGTAAGTGAGTGAGCTAGTCGTGAATGTGTATGTGGGAGATCTCGAGAGATAGTTATCGTGTAAGTGTTTATTGTGGTAGTTGTTGATGCTATCGAGAAATCATATTTCTCCAGGAAGAAGGAATCCCTACTGACTACCGAGAATACATTTTTGAAAAATTACAGATCTTTCATTATTGTAATATAGTATACCATGGTAGTGAAATTTTTAAAATAATTAATATATTTAATTTTCGTTAACATCAGCACTAGAAGCAGCAATAACAACTAACATCAAGAAATGAAAAACTGTAAAAAGGGTCTAAACAATGGTGCCGGAGTGGGAATACTGTAGTTTTGAAACCTATTTCTTTTTTGTTTTGCATACATTCTATTACCGCCAATTATCTCAATACTTTAACAAAAGTCGAGTCTCCACCTGTGCCCTCTGGAAATTAAAGCCAGAACCATATTCGTGGGAAATGAACATGCGTGACACGGTCATTACGCTTAAAATATTATAAGTAATGTCGGAATGTAGACATTTATTAAACTTAGTTTTAATTAATTTACAAGAATTGCTTACGGTTTTATTATGTATTAGTGATCTGAATTTTAGAAGTTACATTTGGGTATTATATTGTTGCTAACAGTAATTAGTAACAATAAATTTTGTAAATATACAAAACGACAAATATTTCTGTATTTTGTTTCATATTTCACTGTGAATTTTTAAAATTTATTTTAATTTATTTATTTTGTAGACTACATTGCATAACTACATTTACGATAATATCATTGCTTCGTGATTCGCTCTTTGTAATTTCTTCTCAGAGCATTTGCAAGGTAGATTTAGAGTTTTTTCTGTTTATTATGACATCGAAATGGAATAAAATTCTCAAACGGTTCAGTATAAACAGAAACATGCTGGCACGAGAGATAACAAGGAGAATAGGACGGTCGTTAATTTCTGACAAAGGAATGAACAATTTTATGAATCATTCAGCGAAGAAGGTTCGTAAAGAATATTGCGGCGAGCTTGTATCTAAACGCAATGAAAAAAAGGACCTCTACAATAATATTGCGTCCTCGAAATCCGCATCACACAATTATAGTATTGTCATATAAGTCACCTGCTGTCTGATGAAATTCTATATTATCTCATAGGAACTGTAAATAAGCTCACAACCTGATGTGAATTTTTGTTTTTGGAAACTTCTGTAAAGTATTATTGCTCATGAAACGAAGTTTGCACTATCGAAACTAGGTAGTACCGTCCTCTTATCTGCAGCGTGTCGTACTGCCTTATGGTTGAGCAGAGACACTGCAAAACGTGTCTCGCTTGCACCGAATTATTGGTTAACGCGACGCATAATGGTTCGCGTAAATAATGATTGCCGCATTACATGGGCGGGTGCTCAAAAAACGACCATGCCGCGTGCTGCGCCACTAACTCCCCGCTCGCACTTCGGGCTTTAAGTGGAGCAATTCCTCGGGTGCAGTACCTCTCGGGAGGTTGCAATCGCCGCCACACGAGGTCGCGAGGACGGCGCGACCGCGACGCGGCGGTTCAAAAATCGCATCGCCGCTCTCAAGGCCGGAGGGGGGGGGGCGGACAGCAAGTGGACATCCTCGTATCAATCACAACTGATGTCACTGAAGTGCCTCTAACTGGGATGTCCTAGGGTTCGAGTCCCGATAGTATTTCCGACACAAGCTAGACAGCTAGGACGAATTCAGCCGCTGTCTGTAGGAGAACGATCGGTTGCTCTGATCGGTGGTTTTCCGTGTTTTCTTTCCATCAATACTAGGTGAATGTTTACTACATTCTCTTTACTTAAAGCCTTTAAATGCGGCAATAGTAATAATTTTATATAGAGTCTAGTAATGGAATCAATTATATAAATGTATCATTTAACACATTTCTTTTAATTGAATAAGTCACTCTCTCAAATATTTTCTGGAGCCTCTGTTGGGCTCTTCCACCATAAACTCTTATCACTCGCCGACTCTCTTTTACGCACCTCCAGATGGGTGAAGTTCATTTTTGTAGTTTTCTATACGCCATAAAGAAAATGTAACCAAATATTCTTACATTACAAGAAGTAATCAAATATTTATACATTCATATATATTCTTACATTGAAACAATATGTTTCATTCCTCTTCTTTCCATCTTATTTTATTTTACATACTTTGCTTGTATAAACTGTATATTGCAGATTAAAAATTGTTTAAAAACATTATGGATTTAACTAGAATGTGATGCAAAGACACAATAAAGATATCGTGCCACAGTGATTGCAACGCTTTACATACTGGTTCGACGCTAGATATTTCTCAATTTTGTTTCATAACACTGCTCTCTTCAGGCTCAAAAACTTAATTCGTATTTAATTCCAATTTTGAACGTTCAATTTGGAGCAACTAAGACTAGGATACACCAAAAATTGAATGGAAGATTAATATTATTTTCTTTTGTTGGTAAAACTGTGATAATGTTGATATATTAGTTGAATAAATATAATGAATAAAAAATAATGTTTATGTAGTTTTAAATATACTTGGGACTAAATCTGTTAAATGTGCAGAAGATCGGTAGGAAAAGTACACCTTTATACACAAAGTTATTGAAAAATTAATGAAGAAATTGTCTGACAGTTTGCTCCATTTTTCTTTCGCCTACTAGAATCAAAAAATATACTTTATATCCCAAGCAGTAGTTCAGTAGTGTAGTTTGATTTACATTTAACTTACGTTATTATATATTCTGAATTTTGTACTTCACATAGTTGAAAAGTTTTTAATATGTTTCACTGCAATCGGAATTCTTTGAAATATTTTCATTTACAATAAACCTTATAAATTAACTATATTTGAGAAGCAAATGAAAAATTATAAACATCTCCAATAAATTGTTGAACTTGCTTCAGTCATTAATTTTTCTCGCATCAACACGAGATGTTTCGAAGGTGCAGCTTGGACAGGCCTTGGGTAGATTACGACCAAGGGACGTCCCTTCTTTCTGCTAAAATGGGAATACTTTAATGGTATTGTTATTCTGAGATATAACATTTTATTCTGCATTATTAAAATCACAGTTTTTTGTGCTAGCGGTGATTTATCGCCCAATCACCACCTTCTCACATTTATTTAAAAATAACCAGGTATGTAATGCCTATACTGGCTCTTCAAAATAAGTTTTTCGTGATTTAGCAAGATACTACTAATTCTTTCTATTTAGTTTAAGAAAATGTATTATTATGTTAAAGATTAGGAAGAAATGTTGAGATTCGGTATTTAGAAGTACTGTAATTCAATTGTAAAACATGAAAAAGAAATCCGGAAATAAACAAATATAGAATTATTAAAAGTGAGAAAAATAATGTAATGCAGTACGCTAAGAGTTAGAGGATTCTGTTTCCATTCGTATTAGCGAGCAAAAATATTGCTTATATTCGTTTGTCAAAATGTGCGTATTTTTCTAAAAAAAATTATTTTTGTTTCCTCTCTCAAAGCAATAACACATAATCGGAATATTTGTTTACCATTCTCCCACGTATTCCTTAAGCGGATGTAATAACCGTAGTAAGCTACGTGATGGGAATTAGTATGTTATCAGAATAAATATTTGAGAGCTCCGGGAGTCACACTCTTATAAAGTGTCGAACACAACGCGTTGCCACCCACGCGTGGGCGCTGCACTTCCCGACCGCTTACTCGTCCTGGCTGCGCGCAAAGAAACTCTCGCTGCGCACACATGAGCTCGCGCACAGCGGTGGCGGCATTTCGTCGAAGACATAGTCACTTCCGGCGAACGGCAGCGCTGTTCGCGCGCAGAGGCTGGTTCACTCCGCGATTGATTGATTGATTGATTGATTAGTGTTTCCGTGTACGACAACTGTTAAGGTCATTCGTTGCTTACGTGCAGTGGACGTTTTATCGTGGGAGGTGGCGGTGATCTTTCGTCGCAGGAGTGCGAGATCCGGAGCCGACCTACGTTGGCTAGCCCAAGCAGGTATCTCGCATGAGCGGGGCACCGCCCAGCCGGGAGAAACTTTATGCTCCCGATTAGTCTTCCGACACGTGTGGTAGTGTAGAGCATGTAAGTGTAAGTGTGTGTAAGTAAGGGGAGATGCTAGGACAAGGAAAAGGAAGGAAAGATCGTGTCCGGTCCATGGCCCGTCTTTAGGAAACACGGAAAATTACCGATTAGAGGCGGCTCGCCGCTAGAATTCTCCTCTGTAGCTAGTGTCGAAAATCCCGCCACCTCTAGGACCTCTCGGTCAGAGGCACAGCAATGGCCAATTGATGCCCTGAGCCACAAGTATGTTTCGCTCTGTGCGATGATGCCTGGCCTCGCAACAAACGTCGGTTTATTCCCTGCATCTATATTACTAATTTCGAATAAACGCATACATTGACTGAAAACTAAGCCGTCTTTGGCCATGTGAGAAGGGTCAACAGCTTAGCTTTATACCCAAGAACTCGGAAAAAATACAAAAACAATTTCGATTTTGACTGAAAAATGCAAATATTTGATTGTGTTATTAGGTCTTTTCTCACTGCGCGAACCGACTAAATTCTCACACGCAGTGCCTCACCGCTTATTACACAGCTGACGTTATGGGACGAGGAAGAAAGAATCTTGAGTATTCATGTGCGCCGTTTGAGAACAGTCTTTCTTCGTTGTTCCAAACCGTCATTTTCCAGAAACGCGCCAGCAGAATTTTCGCTGCTGCCGGTCAATATTTTTAAAATCTCCCGCTCTTCACTGCTTCAACGACTCCTGCAGAAATGTTAGAATAATTGCCAAAGAACTACGTTTTGAAAAAACCGACCATAGATCTTGGAGAGTGCTTTTCTCCATGCATATTGGAAGTAAGATGTTTCTGGTTGGACCCTTCATCGGCGGAGGCATCTGGCTGTGGCTGGGGTAATATTTTCGGCCTAGCACTCAATACTCAGACTCCTTTCAATGCGCTGCTGGCGGAGATTTTCCTAACCAAAGGATTCTGAGATGTTTCAGGTGTTTTGTGTTTTCGCTTGCGAAAGTGGATGTTGCATTGCTGAACAATGCTTGAAACATTTTGCATTCACAAAAAATGAGATACTTGCGCAACGAGAAGTTCATCTGTGAAATTCAATTTCTGCTTATTTATTGACAATTACCTCCGGCTATATATCTGCGGCCTATAAAAGCAATTCTTACGGTATTTTGAATTCTAACACTTCTGTACATCCCAAACATACAAGTAACCAAAGATTCCAAGATGATTCTGTTCTAACAGTTTGTTAAATTTGTTGAAAGATGCATTTTCAAAGACAGTTTGTCAAGATCAGAAAATATTTAGGACACAAACAGTTTTAACATGAAAGAATTTGTATCTTTTGAAAACGTGACCATTTTTTTTACCGAATTTGATTTGTAGAGACATTTGTCCGTTTGTGTATAAAAACTTCAATAATCTAACTTTCTATGCACGATATAAATTACTCGTAAAGAATACTTGCACATCCACATGCGTATTCTTGACATTTCAATGCATCGACAATGATTTCTAGTTTACTTTACCATGGTTTATTGCAATTGATAAATGGTCATAAATATCTTTCATTCATCTTTTATTTCTTGGAAAAGACGGTTTGTGAGAGCAAAACTATCACAAATACGCCACTTATAGAAATAAAAAGATATTTTCTTTTCTTTTCGTAACATTGTACTGTTATATCAAGTTAAACGCAGCCAAACAAAAAAGCCACTATTAACGACAGGCGTTCGATTATGATTTTAACAGTTCGCCGACTGTTAACACAACAGAAACAAGGAGTTGTGGCTAACGACGGCATACGAGAACTCTTATTCCAACAAAAGGTATTTCTTATTCACATGACTGTTTTACTGTAGGGTTTTCCTAAAACATACGTCTGACTCCACTTACAAACTTGATCCGCGTCTGTTATTTTGTCTCTATTGGCCTACTGACGTTCATAAGCAACGGTATAACTGATTGAATATTTTACTGCTTATTTCAGCTTGTGAATGTAGAGTAATTTCTAAAGCCCCTAGTATACTTAAATGATATTTTAATTCCGATGTCAGGAAGGATGTATCAATAAGAGCAGAATTGTCAATAAAGATAAGTTACGAATGGACTCGTTACTTGGCGATCTACCAAAAACATGTTTAACAATTTTAAGTGTCTTTAAATGTAGGGACTGGAGCGAAAATAAGAATTTCAGTGCAATTAATGTTGACAAAGATTCTTTATTTTGAGTTCGTTTCACTAATATAATTTGTAAGTAGTGTGCTCCTTATATACTGAACATTTCGGCTTGATATATATATATATATATATATATATATATATATATATATATATATATAGGCAGTAATTTGACCTTTGTATGGTGTCCACTTATCTTCGAGAAACTTTAAAATACTCAGTAGTGAAACAATGAAATTTTTTTAAATTGGTTATTTAAGGTCGCATTAACATCTAGGTCATTAGTGACCTCTATTGGTGTTAACGGTATGGTAATTATGAAGATGAAACTATATGGTGATGATAAGGGGTGAAAGGACGAACACAAATACAACCATGCCCGAGGCGGGACTCGACCCCGCGACCCTTCGGTCCGAGATCAGTACGACACTGCTGCCTTAGCGATCTCGGCTACCGGACTGACAATGAAAATTTTTGTTAGTGTACGTACGACACAAAAACTTTCACAAATATGAAATGTTATTGAACACACAAAATACTGTACAGTTGAATTGCATTGCATTTCTTCTGGTACGCTGTAGTTTTCCTGGACTGCAAATACATACTATCGATTAGTTTCTCTTTTGAACGTTAGCAAATACTGAATTTGATGAAAATGGCAAACGAAGTTGTGATAGGAGTGGCAAACGAAGTTGTGTGATAGGTGATAGGAGAATAGTGTTTACATTAGTGATTGGTAACGATATGAACGAACGATATTTGTAACGAACCACGGAACAGAAAAAACATCATACAAATTGAGTAGAGAGTCATTTAGTACCCGCAAGACATTGGTTTCACCCCCAACACTTGATATTCACACACCGGATGCTATAAGCAAATCACCCAACGGTAAGCATTGGCATGACTCACTGTTCACTCATCTTTCAGAGCTCAAATTTCATTTCAGTCATCTCCGCTTAGAAACGCGCTGATTCAGATGTTTGTGCGTCCGCAATCGAAGTGTCTCGTCCTCGGCCCAGCGCCTTAGCGCCGGGTTGGGCCGGGGGGAGGGGGGGGGTCGGTGGCAGAGCGCCTGCAGCCCCCGGGCGCCGGGGCACGACCCGGGGTCCCGCCCCCCTCTCCCCCACGCCTACGGTCGCTCCGCGTTCGTCACTCGCGTTTACACGTAAGTATCGGGTGCACTCGCGGTAATGAAGTAGAACGCTTGCTCTTCGGCATCATCGAGCGCATTACCTACATTATCAGCGGAAGGGAGGGGGAGGAAGGGACGGCGGCGCCCGGGCGTGCTGCGCGCCAGGCCTCTCCGTGGGGCTGGCCTTGCGGGCTGGAAGCGCCGCTTTTTGTTTCGTTTTCGTCCTTTTGGCGGCGGGAAATTGGGGGGTTCCCCGCGTTGCCACTGCGTGGAAGTTAGCGAGGGCGGGAGGTGGTAGGCCTGTAATTACGGGCTATCTTCGCGCGGGGGCGGGAGGGGGCGGCGGCGGCGTTGAAATCTCGACGCGATGCCGGCGTCGCCGCCGCCGCGACGCCCCGCACTCGACGCACGGGGAGCGCGTTCGGTGCTGTGGGGCACGACGCGACGGGTGCGTTCAGAACTCGCAAACGTGCGCGTTGTTTTAAATGAATCTTTACAGTTGAAAGCAGTTGTCCTCGACCGCGAATTTACTAGATGGGTATACCGGTTCCTCAGCCACTGAGCTATTAATACTTCGAACAATTTCTTAGACATGACCAGAAAACCAAAGGAGAGATAAAATTAAAATAGATTTCTCTTATTAGATTCATTTTTATGTTAAGTTCATTCCCCGTCATTAAAATCAAATTATTATATTTTTATAAAGTTTATGTACGTCAAAATATATATTCACGTTAATATGAAAAAATATTATATTTACTAAAATTATGTTTATTTTATTTCATTACTTAATTTTTATGCCTATTTTGTACTATGTAGTACTACGTATGTAGTACAAAACAGGCATAAAAATTAAGTAATGGTTAAGCCATCTAAAAATGATGGTTAAGCCATCTAAAAATGCCAATATAATAAAAACGTTGGCAATGTCTTTTACTAAGGTATCTGCCGTAATTGACTTTCCAAAAAGATAATAAAGTGATAATAGAGTATAAATTATAATTTGCAGAAACATAGTCAATATATAAACTAGAGAATATTTTCATATTTTCGTGCAATTGCAATTCAGAAGTGTATTCTACATTTTTGTTGTGGTGTTATATCCGACGTTGTACTCGTCCATCGCTATCAAGAAGCGTTGTCAAGAAGCTAGAAAACAAGTCACAACAAATTCAAATACAAACGTTCATTATGAGTTTGACAGTGAATTATACGTTCAACGTGTGTTTGAATTTCACGTTCAAATTAAAGACGTTATGTGCATCGACTTTTCCTTCTGTTCAAAATTCTGAAATATAGAAATTCAGATGAAATATAGAAATTCAGAAAAATGTCAGATGAAACTGAATTAACTTCAAGGCATGAAGAAGTTCCAATTGTTGTACATGAGGCGCATGCTTTCAATGCTCTCCTTTCCCAGAAGTTGCGACGCGACCAGAACAGCTCTTCTCAAAGTGGTCTGTGCACACGCACAGGGCAAAGTGGTCTGTCTTTTCTGCTCTGCGCATCTACTTTTCGTGGGGATTAAGTCATGTACGAGCTCACGACAAAATTATCAGGAATTGACTAGCCTGAATGTCCTTCACAAATCGCATGCAAGATGCTAGTTATTGTCTCACTGTCACTAAAGCAGTATATCGCACGAGCCTACCACTAGTGTTATGCACATTCACAATAGCTTCGTAAGGAGATTCATTTTCCTCGATTCCGCTTGGCATGAGCCATGTGTTTTACGGGATAAAAGAAGAGCTTTGCAGGTGGTTCAACGCAAGGACAACCCTTGCCCTCCGATTCCGCATGTTTCCTGTATTGTTTCAAATAACGTTAGCGACCAGGGATTTATTTGAATTTAATTGTCAAAAACTTATGATTTTAAACTCGTTAAAAAGTTGTTTGGTCATGGGATCGGAAATACGACCACGCTCCGCCCTAACAAAAAACACATTTGATAGACTTTTCTTCAACTTATAAGTTGTGCTGTTTATTTGCAGCTGGGAAACGAAACACGTTCTCACATTCTCAAACTTCTTTCCCTTGGAGTTTTTTGCACTTTTCACACCATCCCAATCTCCTTGCCTAATTCTACGTTCAGCTTTACTTAGGTGTTGAGTACGTTTGACAGCAGCGAGTGGGTAATTACTGAATCAAAATTTTGATAACTCAGCTTTAGACTCACAAAACGTCATCCTTTATCTCAAGGAGTAGATTTGTGTGGGAAATATGCTATTTCCATTTCTATATCTAGCAAGGAAAACAATTATGACGAATTGTTGACGAAGATTTTTTGTTAGACAATGGTTCAAGCACAGCTCCTAGAATTTTAAGACGACGCACATAGGTCAAAGAAGATATTCTTTATTCCTTCTATAAAATGTTCGATACTTCGCACATCGTTAGATTCGCACAATGTAATATCGTGAAAGTTAAATTTAGTGCTAAAGTTGTGTTTCACATTCGCGCGCTCGTTTTAAAATATAAAATTTCTTAATCGTGTAAAAATATTTTCATTTCGAGTATAGCACATTTTCCTGTAATATATTTTTTAAATTATTTATTATTTCCGTCCTTATTTTTGTAATTTTAACGACCATGAGGTGCACATTTCAACGAATGAGAGGTCATGAAAGATATCTGGAATGCTTTTATGAAGTTACTGAATAAACAACGCAGTTTCCGCCATCGCGTGTGTTGAAACTCGCTTCTGGGTTACAATTCCAACAGGAACAAAAACGTTTACGTAGGACAATATACAATTTTACTACACGCGCCATAAAAAGTATTAACAGTTTATCCTCTTACTTGTCCATTCATTTGCAATCACTGAGTTGTGTTAAGAATATAGGTTAGTACAATTGAAAATGTTAGTCTTGAATGAAAAGAAGTTCTGTGTTGAGAAGAAGTACGTATTAGCCCGTGTTCATGATTGCGGTCTTATTCTTACCTATGGTGACGTAAGTCCTTCAACAAGTTTGTGGGACCAAGAAATGAAACTTGTGTGTATATAGGAGGGGAAGTCCCTTTAACTCCTTTGGCCTTTCTGGAGTGCAGTTTTCGCCAAAATCCAGATCTGCGAAATTGAAAATGAAGTAAATGAAATGGATGAAGTATAATCATTTAATGGTCCAGTTAAAAAGCTAGAACACGAGTCTAAAATGTGCGTCAAGCACTTCACAATTGCAACCTAGCATCATAATAACAACTTTCAAATGATGTTCCGAGAAACTTGGACAGTTTTGCTGATTTCATCTGACTGTTTAAAATAATGATGTTAGTATTTCTGTGCTTACTTAACTGCCTCTCGGAAAAAAGAATTCTCCAAGATTCCATTCTGGCAAACGTGATGCTAATAAAGCGTTCTCAAGTGGCACAAGTCTTTCGAAGCGCCTCCAGACCGCTGAGGAAGCGTACGAACCCGCTGCCTTGACGCGACCGGCCGGCGGCCAGAAAGCGGGCTAAACGCATGGCCAATTAATAAATAATCTCGTGGGTAATATTGTCGTAAATCTATTTACGAGGGCCACTTAAAAACGCGCGATCTCGGGTTCATTGCCGTAATTTATACCCTCTGCAATGCCTGTCGTCGATGATCATTATTTGTCGAAGTGCTCCAAGTTCACCCCGCGCCCCTTGTCATCCAGCAAGAACCTCACGGCTTCAAAACGAGGCGGGCAAATAGAACCCTCTCTCTCGCTCCTAAAAGATGCAGCGACGGTTCACCATTTTGTTCCTCTGGCCATGACGCTCGGCCTACACCAGAGACAATAGGCGAATAGCGAATGTAGGGTGGTGAGGATGAGAGGCCTCGCCAATGACGGGGCGAGGGTCGGAAGATAAATGCAACGAAAGAATCACAAACCCAATCGCCCCAATTCGAATGCAGTGACTGACATTTCATCCTAAGCCTCTCACATGAAAAGCTATAGCCCAGATATTTATAGATTGCTGCAGATATTTGTTTACGAGGTTGACGAGAATATTTTTGGAGAAAAAAAGAATTTTGGTCAAAAGAACTCACGTATCTGATCACAACCCACTCAATTTGCGACTCGATGTCGTTTACAGTACATAACGCCTCCGCCCACGACTTTTCACTGGAGGAGTCTGATTAGATGATCGAGTGTGTTATGCCGTGTCCTAAGCGCTGATCGCGGCGGCGGGGCACGTAATTATTAAGATAATTACGACATTCATGTAATTTTGACAAATGATTTTCAACTATCCATTGCGTCCATTACAGCTGCATTCATCCAGAAAAAGATTTTGTGCTATCGTTTATGTCTTACCACTTCCTTGTTATTGAATAGCCGTAGCGATCAAATGTTGTAGCAATAAGGTCTACTTATTAAAATGTTCCACAAATCTCAAACTTCAACTAACCTCAAAATGTTTCACAAACCTCATAAATCGTTTAGGTAAAGAGAACCAACCTGTTGTATTCTGTGCAATGGATATTATACCTAATGAAATTTATATAATTAATTTTATTCGTGCCTAATGTTTGGTTTTATCGTCCTCATTTCTTTCGTGAACCTGTTTTTATTACGCATAGGCCGAATAGTAGAGCGTCACCGACGAGGGGCACTCCAGGTATCCGGCAACAGTGTCGACGTCGGCGTTGGAATCTCATATTGATAACCCAGCAGTCTGACAAATTACAGGTCAACAAATTGCTGAAAAATGTCGAGGAAGTCTTGGTACAGCTAATTTCATGAATCACAGTAAACTTCACTCCCGTCAGACGTGTGCAAGGTGGGTTCGAGTAGCGTTTATCACGAAGCCAAGAGACTA
Source organism: Teleogryllus occipitalis (assembly GCA_011170035.1). Lineage (NCBI taxonomy): Eukaryota > Metazoa > Arthropoda > Insecta > Orthoptera > Gryllidae > Teleogryllus > Teleogryllus occipitalis. Next base: position 290,481 of record BLKR01000329.1, on the reverse strand, counting down.
CGCTTTTGCACCGCAATCCCAAATCGTTTCTGTATCGTGGGTGGGGCATTTGTCGCCTGTCACTGGCAACGCGAGCGGTCGCTGTGAGGTTCCGAGCGGCGGCGGTGGCGGCGGCAGCGGCGCGTGGGTGGTGCGGCGCGGCGCGACCCGGCCAAGGGGCGGCGCGGCGGCGGGCGGCGCTGTTTGCACAAGCGCTGCCAGGGGCGCCGCCGCAGGCCTGCGCCCGCCGAGCGCCGCCTCACAAACATTCTAATCCGCAGGAACACGAAAGGGCTTAGCGCGCGCATCCGCCAGGTAGATTCGCGCTAAGCATTTTATTGGCGCCCAGCGTGGGCGGAATGAAAATAATTTCAAACTTCATATAGTTGCTTGCTTTGTCCATCCAACGGATTAGAAAGTATCGATCGTATTATTTTTTTTAACTTTTATGTTTCATTTCATGATTAGGTTAATTTTTCCTCACACCGATGAACCCAGTCGTAAAGAATTATCTTATGGAGGAAAGGCGAAATATTAACTCACAGGGTTTCGCCAAAGTAGGTATATTGCAATCATCAAAAATACTTTCTTGTGGAATGCTTCCAGAGGAATAAACTGTGCCAATCGATTCGTCCTGTCGAGTGGAATCGAATGATTCTCTCTGCAGATGCATATGCCCCTGAAAACCCGATTTAGTTGCCCCCCCCCCCAAAAAAAACAAGAAACAAAACATTATTTTCAAGAAATGTCTAAGAATTTGTATGATATATCCGCAAAGAGGGTGGTCAGTTCTCCCCCAGCTGCCGAGAGACGTCGAATGACTCATTTGCCCAGTTTGGTCGACCGAATAGGGTCCGATTGAGAGGCGAACGGGCACGCAGGTTACTCCGATATGTATGTTTCAAGCATTCGTTGGTAGCGCTTGTCACATTCGTTCTTAAAACTGTAATACCATTTTTCTTTTCTTTCTTCCTAACTAGTGCTGTGCCTCGCGTTGGATATTTACACTCCTCGACCCTAATATTCACATCAGCGATAATACTGTTTCAACTATTCATGAATATTATGAGTGGATGAGGAATGGTTTTCCGATATGCTGTCAGTTTATGTGGAAGTACAAAAAATATTTGACAGCTGATGCTTGTGAATTGTTTTACTACATATCTGGTTCCTTTTGAGTGTGATTTAGCGGTGCTGTTTGAAGCTGTAGCTTCATTCGCAACAGAAAGGTGCTATCGGTGGGCCATGTTGTGGTGAAGTGTTGTAATATAATTTCTGACTGGATTATTTGCGAACGGAACCCTATGCCTCTTACTAGATTGATAATCAGATTGACTGTGGAAACTATTCCATAAGAATCAATTTTTTGTCTGGAGCATTTTTAAATATTCAATTAAAAATAATATTAATAATATATTACATACTTAATATATTGTCCACCGCTGTGCACCAATGGGCTTATTTTCTTCCCCAAATAAGTAGCATATTTCAATGCAATTCACAAAAAACCAGTTGTCAAGTACTTAGTTTTTATGTTACTTCCTGTTAAACTGACAACATTTAAGTTATGATTTTCAAGACAGAGTGAATTAAATTGATTCAATACGATTAAAATCAGGTAGATTTCGTTTCAGACATCAGGAAATCGCAGAGAAGCAAAACAGAAGAGGTTGGGGACGCCACCCGTGAATGGCAAGTGCCGTGATGCCTTTATCGTCTCACAGGTGCTGTGTCTTCGCGTTTCACGAGCCACACGTTTTAGAGCAACATTAGAAAGGATTGCGTTGCGGATTTCACGTTCTCTCCCCCACGCTTTTAACAGTTTCCCCCTCGTCATTATTGTGATCATCCATTGGCTACGTCATTTTCTGACCGCGGTCGCGCGGGAAATGTTCAACACCTGGATAGTTCACACACTCGTCAATTCCTGCGCGCAAATGCCCCTCGTAAACGGGAACTTCCCCAAGTCAAGTGCAGAGAAAAGGGGCAATAATATTCACCCTTAAGGAGTCACACGCCGAGCAACGAAGACTACATCAGCGGGGTTTCAATGCCATCCTTCACATGTTCCGTATTTGCCTCAGCCGTTTCCAGCGTGAATTATTCTGGGACGCGGCACCCGTATTTTGTGGCACTTTGCTCCGCGGTTCAATTTGTGGCGGCCGCGTTCAATTAGTTGTACCTAGTTTTTCAGCGTCTCGTTGCTAGCAGCTAAGAATTGCTGCGTTGTTTTCACCTCTTATTTTTCTTTTCACCTCACTATGTATTAAATAGTCGATGTTTTCACACAAATACGTATTTGTTGGAATGAATGAGGTGCATAGTCTCAGACGTCGCCGATGATATAAAATATTTAAAGGTCACAATCACATTTTAATAATTAATGTGCAGCAATAAATTATAAGGGCATTTAATATCTACTATTAAGTTTACTAGAACCCGACATGCGCAATATTTTCGAGTTCTACGAATCTTGAATCATTCATAAAAAAACTAGCTGAACCCCTGCGACGACAAATAAAAGAAGAACTGTAGAAAAGTTGCAACACAAAAGTGTGTCATATGCACTGTACGGAAAAATAGAAAGCCCCAAAAATATTGTTTTATGTCCTTCTTATTTTCAAAAACTGATGTAATGACGCAGATTTACAAATTATGGAAGATTCACTATTCTTCGTGAATAAAGAGTTAAACATGTTGTGGAAAATGTAATTGAAACGTATTTTCACTTAGATCTGAACATGTAAATTGTAGTGGACTATTTCAGAATATATTGTTATCCACGTTACTTAAAAAACGTAATGCATTAGGCTACTTATAACTGTAATTTCTGAAAAGTGATTTCTGAAGGGACACGTGTAATAGAAGATTGCTGGTCTTAGCGTTTATTATAATGCACTCACATTTGAATTTAAAAACAATCTTATATATCCAAACTCAAAACACTCCTTACTTTCGCTTTGCCAAGAATTACGTCATGGTGCAATGCTATTCTTGTATTGTAAATGTATTATAGTTGGTCTTGAAAATGGCGTAATAAACAAATGACAGATAAGGCTCATTACATTAATTTTACGATTTTATTAAATTTTAGTGTTTATACTACAAAACCGGTATATAATAGCAAGTAATTATACACTTGGGCCCATTAACTTTCCTTTAAATAAAAATCACGGAATTTGGGTTATAGAAAGCCCACATTTTTATACGAAAAAATAGTGCTTTAAATATAAAGATTATAGTGAATATAATAGCAGTGACAGCGTTCGAAGGAATCTGTCTACGACGGAAAAAAATCTCTAATCTCGAGTTCTAACGTAACGAAAATGTCAAATTATAGGTAGCTGTGGTATAAAAGTTTGTGTTAGATAAATGTAAACACATGAAAAGTTAACAATGACCAGAGAGAATAAACGAAATATAAAAGTACAGAATTGTAAGAACCGTAAAGTAGGGATCTGGGCACAATTGAAGAAAAATGCGCGCGGGTTGCAGGTCGAAGGAATCGCGGTGATTGGAGACCCCGGGCAGCCGGTCCCGTTCACTCTCAGGATCTTGCGCCCTCGAACCTGGACGCCGCGACTTCACGCGACGCAACACCACGCGACGCAACACCACGCCACGCCACGCCACGCCACGCCACGCGATGCATCGCGAAGCGACGGACGCCACACGAAGTGACGCGACGCGATGCGACGCGGCGCGACGTGACGCCACGCGACGTATCGCCGAGCGACGGACGCCACGCGAAATGACGCGACGCGACGTGACGCCACACGACGTGTTGTGACGCGACGTGAAGCGACGGACGCCACGCGAAGCGACGCGATGCAACGCGACGCGAAGAGATGCCACGCGAAGTGACGGACGCCACGCGACGCGACGCATTGCGAAGTGACGGACGCCACGCGAGTGACGTGACGCCACGCAAAACGACGGACGCCACAAGACGTGACGTGACGCCACGCGGCGCGACGCGCCTCGAGGCGACGCGCCACTTGCAGCTTCGGCGGCAGCGGAAGAACGCCCACCACTACTTCCTATCAGGATACGTACAAGCGTTTGACACCTGGTACTTACACTTAAAATTTAAAGAGTAAATGCAAAATTTATCACACCATTGAATCATAAAAACAATGTTTGGCTTTATTTCAATGACGTCGTAAACTTAATGCTTAAATCATATATATCTTGAAAGAACTGAAGACAAAACTTTGAAAATTGAAGTAAAATTACAAGTTTAGTATCGGTTTATTAATCGTCATGAAACTCTTTTTCGGTATTATTGTAACAAGAGAAATTCCTAGATGCTTAGTCAGAAGTTGGCATAGTGTAATTGACTAAGAATACTCAGTATGTTTGTTATAAACATCAGTTTCAGAAATTTGGATCAAAACAACCCCAAATGACATACGGTTTGTATCAGTACCAGTTTCAATATGTTGTTAGGCACACGAAGTAAATTCATGAATGAAGGTTACGAAAATATTAAATTCGCTAAGTGAGAAGTACCATAACTTCTTAAATAGTTACATTATTTTAACATAATAAAGCAATGAGTTAACATCAATTCACAAAAATAATTAATTATTCGTTTGAAATAAGTCAATTAAATATAATGAAACATGTAAATTTGTAAACAATCTGCCCTTTGTTAGCCAAACATTGGGAACAGTTATCCTCATTGCACACATTAATTTCCATTCAATTTTCTTGATCAATATATGTACCAATTTTCAAAACAGAAGCGAATTCTAGGTAATTATTTATAACGTTTCCCACGTTACGAAATAACATATTTAAAATTATCTCCCTTTTCCTAACGGAAAAATATGCAAGTAGAGTGAATCACCTGGTATTTTACTGGTACCAAGTGCATTTTACTAGTAGCAAGAAGATTACAGAACATGCTTCATTGTTTACACCAATTACAATATCCATTAATACATAACAATGTATACAATATAATTCAAGTTGTATTTCACAAAATAGGTCTTATACTTTTTCAAGCTTTTTAAAACTTATTTTCCTCTAAATAAGGAGAAGCCTAAACAAATGTGCTTTTCCGACAATAGCTTCAATGGCTTTCCAAGCAAACCGAGTTCTTTGTATACGATTCACAGATTTCGGCAAATTTAAAATACAACATAAATATTATTCTTAAAAAAAATCGGTGCAGTATTCTATTTGGTTTTATTTTGTAAGGAAGGTTTTTCAACAAATCACAATTACATAGACTGAACCTGGACGACATGTGAAACCGGCAGCACATCATCCCTGCTGTCAATTGTTGACGCCACAGGATATATTTTTCACCCAAGACCTTCATCGGAATAAAAGCGCAAGAAAACGCCGGGACGAGCGACCACTAAATCATCCCTCGTTTCCCGTCCAGAAACCTGGAGGGAGGCTGCAACTCGGGGGCCCTTTTCCCTAGCGAGGGGCTCATGGAACGCGCGTTGGCCGAGACTTCCTGCCGCATCCGACTTCGGCCCCAAAGACTCCGCACGCCGAACTCCAAGAGCGTAGAGGTGCTCCTCAATAGCACAGCCTCAACGCGTTCACTTCCAAGTGCAGTCGCCATACGACACCCCACGATGTCGCCCTTTCTTGTGCTTTAAATATCCCTCAGTGCCAACATTAGTTGCTACACTCTCAAGCGTAGAGATGTGTACGAATTAAATGTAGTTCATGAGCAGTGTCTAATGATATGTTAACATTGTTGATCACAAGAAGTTGATAATACACTGACAGGGAAAAGCACTATCGAATATTTTCACACTTCAATAAATCGTTGCTTGTGACTTCCTCGTAAGGAAAAAAGTGACATTCATGAGGCGAGCGTCGCTCCCACGCCAATCCACGACATGTCCCTTCGTTGGCGCTCGCGCTAGAGGCTCCTCCTGCATGAGAGTGCAACACTCACCTCGCATTGAGATCGACTATTTTTCGAGTGCATAATGTATATGTAATTATAATGTAATTCATATGTGAATAGTGAATTTCACTTGTCCCTAATGAAGTATTATTACAAAAAAAGAGTGTTTAAAAGAGATGAGTTTTAGAACTATCAACTACAAAATTACGACATGAAGAAAGGTATGGAAATAACAAACGATCCAATTTTAGTGGTTCTTATTCTGCGTAGATGCCGGCTCGCATACATCATTGGTTGCCGCCCGGTGTATGAGAGAAATTCGTATAAGAAGGGAATAGTTTTACAGGACGGAAAGCGAATGTAATTCATGATGGACGATGCCATTGTCGGAGGTAGCGTTGAAGCCATTTACAAATGAACGTATTAACTAAATGAAACGCAATCGCCAGGCAATAGCTGTGGAAGCGGTCCCTTCTTAGAGCAATCTCTGCGTGCTGGAGAGTTGGTCCTTCGTGCGGAGGCGGAGTCGCGGGCGCGGGCGCGGTCCGGCCCTCGGCGCAGATTAACGCCTAGCGCGCCCGCCCGCTCACCTGCCCACGGCACTCGACTGCCTCGGCTCGGCTCGACTCGGGGCCGCCGCCTGCCTCCAGAAAAGCAACTGCAACGGGGCTCCCTCGGATATCGAGAAACTCGCATCGGCCGGGGTTTGTTCACGATGCCCAACGTAAATGAAGAAACGCGTTTACCGCAGTCACAGAGACACGCGGAGTGGAAATGACCTACGACAACCAAGGTTTGATTAGTGAATCTCGTGATTACCAAATACGCAGAGGTCCCTATCATCCCATTAAAACCGGTGCCCAGCACGCGCGTCGCCTTGCGTCAATTGCAGCAACTTATTTACGCGTTTTTCGTTTTCCAGTGGATTATTTTATTGTTTTCCTGATGACTACTTCAGGTAACTGCCTCGCGGATAACAGCGAGTCTTCTGTCGTTATTGTTTCACTTCCTTCAGCTCGTGTAGAAACGATCTCACATCAATCGGACATATGAATATTAACTAAACGCTGGCAAATCGAATTCCAATATTAATGGGTAAAGAAATGCGTTTTAGATGGCAGTACATTCATGAATCACACTCTTTTTTCCTTGTCGATTTCAAAGTTTAAGAGTCCGAGTCTGCGGCTCTACCTTTGCCCAAAGCAGCAGAACGACATCACCACGCGATTTGACAGCGTTGGGCGCCTATCGAGAAAACACGTGGTGTCTGTTTTAAGAGAGGATAATAATTTTCATATCTTCACGCTACTATGGATCTGAAACGATCATTCATTCCTATCCAAACAATTCTCTCACTGCAATTTAAGAAATAAATATATATTCCAATAATGTGTATATATGTGTAAATTTGACTAGTGACAAACCCAAGACGGGGAGTCATGGGGCATCAAAACCCCCCTTCCCCCCCCCCGGAAGCCAATCAAAGATATAAAAGAAGCATATGTTGCTTTTACTCAATTTCTCTACTAACGAAATAAATATATCAACTATAATGTCAATTTTTGACGAAATATTAAATATATTAATTGTTTTATTTTATAAATATTAACTTCAAGTCAACAAATAAAAATATTTTTATATTCATCACAAATGAAAAATTCTTTGCAAGACAACATTAAGACAGCTGTATATCTATACCTGTAGCTCTTCCCAGAGAAAAATCCTAGGTGCGCCCCTGTATTTGACAAGAAAGAAAACAAAGTTTTCCATCAGCCCATGGTCTTCATTAAGTTAGATGTAAATTTTCAGGAAACATGTTTGCTAGTCATTGCATTCATCACATTGTTCGAATGCCAGAGAGGAGGTTTAAAGCGCAGGAGAGCTCGTGTGGCCGACAGAGCGACGCGTGGGGGCGCGTACTTCGCCCGGAGACATCAACGCCCGCAGGGGGCGATCGCTTCCAGGAGAGAACTTCAATTCAATTCAATTCAATGATGGCTTATGGCTTATGGCATGGCCATGGGACCATGCTCTTCCGTCTCACCACGCAAATTTCGCGCGGAGCGGAGAAAGAAGGCATCACTTGAGCGACAAAACAGGGGATTTGGACTTAGCTCAAAGGCTTCTTTTACGCTGGAGGATCTTTGACATGCAGTAAATCTACAACTGGGACAGCTGACTTTACTTCCCCTCCGAAGGAAGGCGTACGAAGGAATTTTTCGCCCTCCACGGCTTACATCGGGTTTGAACCCGCGAACTTGGGTATAATAATCCGATTTGCTAACCGTTACACTGCCGGAGCCACGAACTTGATTGCCTCCGGCAGTTAGTGTGCGAGGCACCGCGAGCTGCCTGGCGGCGGAGCAGCGTTGGCGCCGCTTGGCCCTCGGTGACATCGCCACTTCATCGCTGCGCGAGAGATTTCAATGCGCTAAACACCTCGAGACTCAGAAGAGGCTTCGTGTTGGACGAGGAGAAACACTTTCAAGGTCTGCTAACAGGTCGCACAATCGCCCCACGTCTACAGTGGACGTCTCTTCGAAACGCATACTACGAACTTTTCACTCTACATGTGAATATAAATGGAAACACGAGTCGAGAAGATTATTGCTGTATTGAGACGTTTCATTGCAAAATACATGACTTCGAGCATGTTACCTGTTAATTAATATGCGATCAACGTTTTCAGTTTAACGAAATGTTGAATGACATGGAAATGAAAGGTCAAGGATAATAAAAAATGTTTAAAAAATCACTGATTCTTTGCCATGTTCACACGAGTCCGAAGACTCCGTAGTTGCATGCTGCGCGAGTGGACGTCGGGAGGCAACGCTACTCGTGTGTCGAGGCATGCGGCTGCACACGCGGGAGGCCCGGGCCTAGACGTCTTGCACTCACTTGCACTTGCACTCACCTATGTTGTGGGAGGTGGTGACGGCGCAGCAGCCCGCCGGCGAGCCCGCATGGGCCGCGTGGGCGGCGGCGGGGTGCGGCAGCAGGCCGAGCCCCGGGGGCGCCAGGTGATGGGGGTGGAAGGGGGCGGGGGCAGGGGCGGGGGCGCCCGCGGCGGTCGCCACCGTGGCTGCGGCGGCGGCGGCGGCGGCGCGCTGGGCGGCGGGGGCGGTCGGGGGCGGGGGCGGGGCGGGCTCGGCGGGCGGCGCGCGCGTGGCGAGGCCCCTACGCGGCGCACACGGCCTCCATGCGCCGGGCACGGGCGCGGGCGCGGGCGCGGGCGCGGGGGCGGCGGCAGCGGCGGCGGCACTGGCGGCGCGGCGCGCGCGCGCGATGGCTGCGCCGCAGCAGGAGGCGCCCGCGGGCGCGGCGGAGGCGGACGCGGCCCCGGCCAGGCCCTCGCCCTCGCAGCCCTTGCTCCACACAGCGGACGGCGGCGGCTGCCACGCGGCGCGGACGCGCTGCTCGCGTAGGCCTAAATCCCTGGTAGGCGGCTGCGCCGGCGGCGGCCACTCACATGCCCCGGGGCGCGGTGCTGGCGCTGGCGCTGGCGCTGGCGCGACGCGTCGACGGCGCTGTCCGCGCGGGGCCACTCGGCGCGAGGCGATGCGGCGCGGCGCGGGTGCGAGGGGCGGAGCGGCACCGCGTGCAGCGACGTTTGGGGCGCCGGGTCGGGTCGGGTCGGATCGGGTCGGGGCGACGCAGCAGCAGCGGCAACGCGCTCCGGCCAGCGAGCGTCCGCGCGAGACGGCTTCTGAGGGCGCGGGGCCGGCGGCGGTGGCGGCGGCGGCGGCGGCGGCCGGGAGGGCCCGCGGAGGGAGGGGGCGGGCGCGCCGCCATTGGCCCGCACGCCGTCACGTGACGTCTGCGACATTGGCGCCGCCGACGGCGCGCGGCGGCCACGCCTTCGGCCGGCCGGCCCGGCGCCGGCGCCCGCCCCGCGCCGCGCACGCGCCGCCCACCGCGTCGCCCGGGCAACGCGAGGCGGCCGCCCATTGGTCCAGCGCCGTCGCTAGGCAGCGCCCCCTCCGCCCCTCACCCGCGCCTCGCTCGTCGCTTTTTTTCGCCGGCCGCCCGCGCGCCCTCTATGTTCCCCGGTGGCGCCTCGCGCGCGCCTCGCGGCCCGCCGCGCTCTTATTTTTCGCCCTTCATTTTTCCCCCGAAATTTATATTTTTCCGTCTCTTTTTTTACGATGACGGCGGGCGACGGCGCGGCGCGGCGCGACCCGCGCGCACCCCCGCGTCAATATTTATAACTTGACGCCCCAAACAGCGGCTCCCTCGGCGCGTCCCGGCCCGCGGCCGCGCGCCGCCTCCCGCGCCCATGAATTTCCATCGCGCGCGTCATATTTCACGCTCCCTGCGAGCGCGGCGCCGCGCCGCGCCGCCCCTCCCGCCCCCGCCCACCCCCGCCCGCAGCCTCGCCTTCTAATTGCAAGAGGGGCACCCGCCGCAGCGCGCGCCAAGGCGCAAAGGCCTCCGCGTTTGCCTTCGATATCTGCCTCCGCAAAAAGAATGCCGTGATGAAATGAATGGAATGAATTATTTGATATTTTCAACATAATACGATAATTACTTGAAGCAAATTTTTGAATTGAAAATAATACCGTCGTGTGATTATACGTCTGAACTACCAAAAATTATTGTAAATGTAAATAATCGTTGAAGAATAAGTTATTCTGTCATTATCTTTGAGATGAGGCAGTAATGTTATAATTATTTTGCTTCTGGAATTCCATTTCATTTTACTGGCAAAATTTTGACATAAAGAATTGTTGACTTGTGTGTATAAAGATTATGTTAGTTACGTTAAATACAACTATGCAGATCCAGTTGCATTTCTTCTCCTTTTGGCTCTTTTCCTTTCAGGGAACAAAGAAGAAATTTGTTTTCCTGGGAAATTATATTATAATGATTTAGTGTATATTTTAAATGCATGATTTATAACAAACGTCCGAATTCTTTTTGTCCTGTCGTAAGGTAGTTGCTTTGGAGCTGAATATGTGGAAATCGGTTTGTGCTTTTGGCCACGCAAAGAGGAGCTGCCCCCTCCCGTCCCTGCGCCGGGAAGAGCTGAGCGCAGTAGCCCATCTACCCCCTCCTATCCCCCTTCCCCCCTGTTCACGCCACTATCCCCTTCGTGTTAGGAGTCATTGCTCTACTCGCTACGCACACGCCGATTGTAAAGTCTCAAATACTTAACATCTGATCACAAGAAACGTTATGTCGTTCGTTTTCTCTATTATATCTATTCATTCCATTCTTTCTCTCTCCATTCTTTCTCTCTCTCAATGTAGTAAACCACGACATTTTGATACTTTTTCGTCCTGTGTGCTAATTTTTACATTTCGTTTTATGCAGTTCGTATATTGAAAAAAGATGCGTAAATATTTCCTCGTGCGGGTAATATTCTGTTTCAGTTCCCCACCGTGAACTGCCCGTCCGAAAGGTCCGAGGCGTGGACCCATCGGGGTGCTTGTGCTGTTCGTTCGAATTCCGCGCCGGCGGTGGCGGCTCCCCCGCGTCAGCTGTTCTGCGTCGATCGGCGACTGTTTGCCTTGGGTTCGGCGACCTCCTCCCACGCCCTGTGGCTCTGCTAATTAACTGGGTCAACCCCTCCGTCCTTCGATGCCATGCGAAAATGCTTTATAATGGTGCATCTGGACTTTGCAATCTAGCGTGTTCTGTTCTTATTGGTACTACAATGATATATAAACGCTCGGGAAAATTCGAAATTGCATACACTAAGATTGAATAAGTACGTTTCTCCCGTTAAAATATATGTAGATGTGATACGAAGAAAATTAACTTTTCATTTTCTCCAAACAGACTTCATGAGGACTTCGGGAATTTCTTTCGAGGATGAGTGGCAGGTGGAGCCCATGACGTTTGACCATATGTTTCACATTACAAACGCCGCGAGTCAATTGCTTATCTTTTAAAGAATCTGACTTACAACACCTTTAGCTCAAGGAGTAAAGCAGGCGGAATGCTGTAATGTCAAAGTTAAGGATTCAAAAACTTGAGCAACTTTCTTCGAAACTCCACTGTCTCTATTAGTTACGTAAGACGAAATGGGGCGTATCTTATTTTATTAAAGGGTCCCCAATTGATAATGATTCTATTTTCTTTTGATATTTTTATTTATCCTGGAGCACTTATTCACTTTAATATTTCATCAGGAGAACAATTTGAAGCTCATGGGGGTGGGTGAGGGAGGGTTCCAAGTGTTGTTGTTTTCTGTTCAAGACGTATTTGTTTACGCTGAATTTAAATTTAATTTGTTTTTTAATTATGAATGCAATTGAAATATTGAATGTATTTCGCTACAATAAAGAATACTAAAAAGTGTAGGCCTACGTGTGAATAAGTATCCTCGGCGAGGGGGGGGGGTCTAGTCCCATGAACGCATCCTCCGTCCCGCCTTCTCCCTGGGCCCGTTCATCTAAAGAACTCGTGGAATGAAAATAAAACCATTTCAATCAGGGTAAACGTAAGAAAGCTGAAACGCATTCATTTGAATGCAATGACCAACGAGAGTATGTTCGATGCAGATGACTAACGAAGAGGAAGAAACAGCGTGTGTGTGGTGGACTGGTGAAGTGGGGAATGGCATTGTTTGCAATGAAAGGGTTAAAGACGCAATCCGTAAAGCGGAGGATGAACTATAATGAAGGAAAAACGAGATCATGTGCTTGTCCGATGGTCGAGAGGTCACACTGCCCGCTAGTGCTGAAAAAAAGACACTCTCCTTCGGGAGTTATCAAACCCCCCGAACTACATAGGAAAACAAACAATCTGAACGGAAAGGGTTCTGCGACAAACGTTAATTGAGATACACTACTCTAGGGCAGCGGTTCGCAAACTCTTTTCTGCGGAACCTTCAAAAGCGAAGGCCTTTGAAAGGTTCCTCGAAATTATCAAAAAAACATTTCACAGATATTATAATAAAATTTATGCATTCAGCCGTTGAACACAAAGCTGATGGATGCTTAAGATTAGCTGAAAAAATGCATGTCATGGACTTCAGAAGTTGAATAAAGTTTATGACTGGGTTCCGTGACCAAAAACGTTTTGGTACTGACGCCTTAGGGTTACAACTTGATAGAAAGATTGGGAATGTCTGGGCAAGATGAAACAAATGTTTTCTCGAGAATTATCTACTATGATATCTAGAAGCCACTGAAATTCAGTGCAGTAGTGCTTTATAAACCCCTGCCATTCTCGAGTTTAAAGTAAATCATTTTAATGATCAAAATGATTGATACATAGATTGATTAGTGATTGCGGGCGCCTCAACTGTCAAAGACCTTAGTCCCGTAAGTGCAGTGTATAGTTTTTCCAGGAGGTAGCGGTAATCTTCTCCCCCTGAATGGCGAGATCAGGCGCCGACGGATTGCGGGATTTTTCCCCAACTAGGTTTCTCAAATCTGCATGGGACCGCTCCAATCGGAACAAGCTCTAAGATCCCAACTTTCCTCCCGACAAATGTGGTCGTTTAGTGCATGTATGTGTACAACTGTGTAAGTAAGGGATGAGGAAAATGGTAATGATGAGAAAGGAAAGATCGCGCGGTCCGTGACCCGTTGGTTACGGTGCTGCTTCGTCATTCGCTTGGTGTTGATGGCAGAAAGCACGCCGGCCGCTAGAATTCTCCACCGCGTAGCGTCAGAATTCGTTCTAGTAGCTCGAGTCGAAAATTCTGCGAGCGTGGGGATCTCCGGGTGAGGAGTGCTGCAGTTGATGGCGTGGGCCGGTGGGGTGGGATGGGCGCCGGCTGCAGCGAGTGCGCGCGCAGAGGCCGCCGCGAGGGGGCGCCGCTGATCGATACCTCGCGCGCAGGGGGGCGGGGCGCTGCGCGGGGCTGCGCCCCCCAAAGGAAGAGCGCTGCGCGAGTGCCGCTCGTCGCTCAAGTATTCGTAAAAATAAGGCCGCTCTTATCCCTTATCGTTCCCTACGTGGAGGAATCGACTTACTACACCCGGAAAAGGAAATGCCGTCTTCTGAACCAGTATTCTCCATTCAAGCCAGCTGACGATTATTTTGACGTTCAACAACAGCTGAGCAGCGTCGAAGGGTGCACCGCTCGGCGACATGCGTTCCTCCGCTCGCCGCCTAGGCTGAAACGACATCCGATGCTGCATGGAAACATCAGTTGAGAGAGTGCAGATTGTGGTTAGGGAGAGTTTTCATTTATTCCAATTTCGTCAAAGAAAAAAAAAGGATAAATTGAAACAAATTAATTCGAAAAACATGCGAGACTGTAAAAGTGCGTTCTCTGAAAGAGGGTTTGGCAGTGATGTCGAACGTTGAAGATAAACAGTCAGTTCACAATTGCCAAATATTAAAGAGCCACGTTGTTCACGTATGACGCATTCAATTTAACTCGCAAAAGTCCAATTTTTACCAGAGAGTAATCCATTAATATAATATTACTTAAAGAAGCGCTTTGAAGGGCACATTTCTTGAGTTTTAACAATATAAATTCGTTTTTTAAGGTAAATATTCTCAAAATGGTGGTATTACAAGAACTGTTCATAATTGTGTAACAAAATAATAATTGCAAAGTTTTTTATCTTTCCCCCATTACTAGTAGAACGCGAGAAAAAATCACACTTCTCAGTCGCATTCTCAGGCTGGTTATTTTCTATTTTGCCCTATTTTTCTCTCTCTTGACCCTTTGTGCCTAATAATACAGAAATTAGATATAGTCATTCATTGAATTATTTATGTCTGCGTAGAAAATAAAATATATTTATTTAGCGATCTTTTAATGGTTTTTATGGTAAAATTTTGTTTGGAACTTGTTCTATATTTAATAATTAAATATTAAGTTCTTTGAATATATGTTGGTCATAAATAGGGTCTACAATAAGATGTATAATGATTTGTGGATAATCGAACTTAGTAATTTTTGAAATGAAAACGCGACGTCTTCAAACTATTGGGGAAATGTTAAGGCACATTAATTAGAAATCTTTCTCAAAATGGATGAGCCCCTCGCCGCCTGGTTCATGCTATGAACAAAATCCATTTGCGGAAATTCGAATATTTTAACGTTGAGATTTTGACGGTTAGTTGTGGATAACTGTTCAATAATGATTTGATAATTGCGACCCTTGCGACAAAATGTCTCATTTGATGGCGTTTCTTTAAGATAACTTATGTGTATACTGTGTTTGAAATTAATGAACGTTTAAATGAGAGCTCGAGGGAACTTTCAAAACCTTTTCGAATATCAGAAATATGAGTGATGAATCGGAGTGATTTTGCATGGAACAATTGAGGCAAACGTGGTAGCGGTGAAACGGTCACGATACGACTGTTAAACCCCTCTCTTCAAGGTGGCAGGTGTCACTGCCACGTCATCCTCATCTCATGGTCGTTTATTGTGCGAGAAGCCGTGAAACAGAACTGCAAACGGCAACAGTTACGGCGAAGTTTCGAAATGTGTACTTCGCAATCACGAACCGCTAGTATTGGATCTTTATCTCTTCTGCTTCTTTACATTAGTTTTAAAGAAGAACGGCATTGCTAGCAATGCTTAATGAATTTTTTTCATGATTTCTCTTTTTATGTTGTAAGTTGTTTATTACATATTTTGTAACTGTAATGTTAACCTCCTTGCATTCGGCCGGAGGGCTAGAAATCTTTACCGACTACGCTGTAAATCTATTTTCACGGGCTCCGGTGTTGAAGGTAGAAGCGTCTGTGCCCCGTGAGCGCCGAAGAGAGAGCTCTGAAGAGAGAACCTCGAAGAGAGCCCCGAAGAGAGAGTGCCGAAGAGAGAGCCTCGAAGAGAGAGCCTCGAAGAGAGAGCCTTGAATAGAAAGACCATCGAAGATAGAGCACCGAAGAGAGAGACTCCAAGAGAGAGCCCTGAAGAGAGAGATGTGAAGAGAGAGTACCAAAGAGAGATCCCCGAAGGGAGAGCGCTTAAGAGAGAGTGTCGAAGAGAGAGGCGGGAAGAGAGAATGCCGAAGAGAGATCCCTGAAAAGAGAGCTTCGAAGAGACCCCCCAAGAGAGAGAGAGCTGAAGAGAGAAAGAGAGAGAGCTGAAGAGAGAGAGAGATGAAGAGAGAGCTGAAGAGAAAGAGAGCTGAAGAGAGAGAGAGATGAAGAGAGAGAGAGCTGAAGAGAGAGAGAGCTGAAGAGAGAGAGCCGAAGAGAGAGCCTCAAAGGGAGAGTGCCGAAGAGAGCGCCGAAGAAAGAGAGAGCGCCGAAGAAAGAGAGAGAGAGCGCCGAAGAAAGAGAGAGAGAGAGCGCCGAAGAAAGAGAGAGAGAGCCGAAGAAAGAGAGCGCGCCGAAGAAAGAGAGAGCGCCGAAGAAAGAGAGAGAGAGTGCCGAAGGAAGAGAGAACACCGAAGAGAGAGAGCACCAAAGAGAGAGAGTGCCGAAGAGAGAGAGTGAGAGCGCCGAAGAGTGCGCCATGAAGAGAGAGCGCCGATGAGACAGCCCCAAAGAGACAGCGAGGAATGGCGAGGACGTCCGCCTTCGAGGGCGGTGAAACATTATTTCAGAAGCTTCGCGCTACCTGAAAACAGGGAGAAACAAGAAAATGTGTCATCTTGCACGCCCGCTTGCAACGGACGGTTCCCAAAACGAAATGTCAGTAATTGGACACGAATCTCCTCACACGGACCCGTTCACGCACCAGTCGACATTCCCACGCTGACCCTTCCGGGCTTCGACCAGCGAACAAATGAGCTCTACTTCCCTATTCACTAATTGGCGGTTGTGTTGTACTCCGTCCTTCGCCTAGGCATTTTCTTACTTCCTTCATTCACATAGTGAGCTTCCAGGAATGACGTCTGTTTCTTCAGGCAGTGTTCACCAGTCTCCACGGCCACTCACAACTACCCGCTGCGCGGAGCAAACAGCAACGCACTGCAGCGCAGCGGGCATTCCAGGGCGGGACTCTGGACAGCTGCCTGCGGCACCGACACTCCTCAGACCCTCCCGACCTCATGCGCCTGTCCCCCCGTCCTACACGCGTCGCCCCGACCCTCCCAACTAACCCGCCCCCGCCACAATCCCCCGCTCGGCTCCCAAGCCCCACACACCTCGCCCCCACTCCACCACACTTACCCTGCCCCGCCCCAACACCCGGCGGCGTCACTCTTCAGGACCTCCACGCCCTCTGGCCTCACTCACACTGCGCCGTCCCCACTCACCCGCCCCCGCCTTCGCTACTGCCCTACTCGCCTACCCCGTCTCCCACTCGTCCTGCCCCTCTTCACTCGACACGCCACTCGCCCCCTCCAGTCCCCAATCGCCTCGCCACCTGCCCCATCGCTCTACGTCCCTCCCAACTCGCAGCCCTTGCTACTGCCCTACTCGCCCCGCACCCTCTTCCATCGCTCTGCACCCTTCCCCACTCGCCCCGCCCCACGCCTCCGCCACTGCCCCACTCGCCCGGCCCCCTACCCCATCGCATTGTGCCCCTCACCGCTCGCCCCGCCATTGCCCGACTCGTGCCGTTCCACACACTCCACCCCTGCCACTCTCCCTGCCCCATCACTCTGCGCCGTTCCCCACTCGCCCCGCCACCAGCCCCCGTCACTGCCCCACTCTCCCCGCCTCCGCCACATTCACTCTGTGCCCCTCCCAACTCGCCCCCCCGCGCTTCGCTCTTGGTACTGCCCAACTCGCCCCCATTCCCATTCGCCGTGCGTACCCCACTCGCCCCGCCCCACGCCTCCGCCGATGCCCACCCGCCCCTGCGCCCCTCTCCACTCAGGTGGGAGACACTTCGCAGCCCGCGCTCCGAACGACTCTCCTCAATATGCTCTTAGTCAGGAATCATGTCGCGGCCCAACCCTGACGAACACGGGAGTGTGCGCTCCCCTCCTCCTTCAGGACACTAACGATGTGGGAACCACCTACAAAGTCACTGGAAAACAAGGAAGGGGTTTCCAATCCCCGGGACGGAGCCCTAGTGCCCCCTCTATTTTTTTCGGTCGTTCCCGTATCTGTCTCTGCTGCCCTTTTAGTACCGCCTCCTCCCACCAGAGCGCCCGCTCTCGCCCACTCCCACGCCGCAATTACCCCCGGCCGCCGGTGCGGCGCGGCGCGGCGCAGCGCTGTTGTCGATTTTCGCTCGCTGTTTTTCTCCCTCCCGCTGGTTCCATTCGCGGCCGCCGCGCGCGCTGCGTGCGTGCATGCGTGCGTACCGCTGTGGCTGCGTGCTTTGGGCGGAAAAATGCAATCCCCCTCGCCCCGTGGCGCCCGCGGCGGCCGCTGGCGCAATTTGCGTCCGCGCCCGGGGCAGCGGTGGCGTGGGCGGTGGCGTGGGCGGTGGGGTGGGGTGGGGCGGGCGCCCCGGCGCGGCACAGCTGCAGCCGCCCGCAAACACTCCACCATTGCAGCGATCTTTGGAGCCGCTCGAACGAAATAATGCTTTCTACATTAACACTGTGCAACTTGGATAATTCGATCTCACATAATTCGAATTATTCTTAATTCGAAAATTTGTTTTGGTCCCTTCAGCTCCACTGGTTAGATAACCACTGATAATTCAAAGTTTTCTTTTATAATTCGAAGTTGGGTACATGGGTACTACACCTACACCTTGTGTACGTGAATATATAAAGCACATATGGCAGTCAAATGTTATACAAATAAATTCACATTACTTTGCAAAACTTTAATTTTACATTATGAACATTTCGCTATTGTGCAATTGCAATCTAATTTGTTTCATACATTATTTGTAATTGTGTTTCCTTTAAATATGTTCGTGTAGTGTACGGTATAATTTACTTATAACCTCTCAATACATATTTACTTTTTGAAAAGTGAGAATTTCAGGGATTAATTGTACATTGAACCAAACTAAAAATGTAACTCTGAGTAGAATGTTTGGATCATTTGAACTATGAAGAGTTCTTAACGACCATAAATTAAGACTTGAAAAGCAGGTTAACGGGGCTTGGTCAGAAAAATGTACACTAGTTGTTTGCCAACGTTTCGGAAACTTTTATTTCCATCCTCAGGGCTTACAAGAACAACTCAACCCATTCACTGCATCAACCTCCATCTCCGGCACCTCCCATGCAATGAGGGACACAGCATCACCCTCACCACACCAACACACAGCATGACTGAGACATGCTGTGTGTTGGTGTGATGAGGGTGATGCTGTGTCCCTCATTGCATGGGAGGTGCCAGAGATCGAGGTTGATGCAGTGAATGGGTTGAGTTGTTCTTGTAAGCCCTGAGGATGGAAATAAAAGTTTCCGAAACGTTGGCAAACAACTAGTGTACATTTTTCTGACCAAGCCCCGTTAACCTGCTTTTCAAATCATTTGAACGTTTTGTTGGTCCCTTCAGCTTCGAATTATGCAAGTAACTCTGAATATACGTTTCGACGAGTGTCCGAAATATCGTTAATTTGCGAATTAGCGAGTTAATTCCCACATTACTGGATGGTTTGGATAAAGGTGTAAGAATGATGTGAACTTCGGGTATCATTCGGCAATTGTTGGCATTAGACAGCGATTAATACGTCAGAGTGTGAGACGTCTTCTGTGTGGAACTATTTTAGCATGCAAATGCTTCGAAAACCATTCGTTGCACAGACTCAGGATTGTTTTATGTAAACCCCAAAGGTCAATGGCGCTGACGTTTACCGTGAGGTTAGGTGGTTAGGAAATTTACCACTGACAGTGGAACTTGTTCTTCACTAAGCTTTTGAACTCATTTGCTAATTGCTAGACCAATCAATCCCAATTCCGTCATTAAAAAGAAACAACAAAATTGCACAGTCGATTACTGAAAAACTGAGCTGTTTGCAGATTATTTTGAAACCATATTCACGTAGCATATTGTAAATCATAGTGGGCATTGTAATACAATAACACTTTTTGGTGCAGTCACCTGATTTTGATGTACCAAATCGAATTTCTTTTAGTTCAACCAATGAAATTTTCGAATAAATTAAAGACCTATCTTACAACAAATCACCTGGTCATGAGAGAATTTCGGCAAACAAATTAAAGAATCTTCCTCGGCGTCTATGTTACCTCAACAATATATTAAACTTGACTATTATCCTAATTCTTGCAAACATTGTAATTTTACTTCTTCCGAAGTCTCACAAAAATTTAAATCTTCCTTCGAATTACACACCAGTTAGTTTAATCCCAATTTCGTCAACACTATTCGAAAAACCTGTATTAAAAATAATAAATCATTCTTTAAACCAACTTGCATCCGTCTTTTAAATTTGGCTTTAGTGAGAATCACACAATATCTCATCAATTATTAAAATTAACAGAATAAATTCACTTTTCATTTCAATCTGGTTTTCATCTACTTGCTGTTTCTTTAGACATTGACATTTGATCTATTGTAGCACGGTAGATTAAAATTCAAATTAAGGAAAATTGGAATACCGTAATATCTATATAATATTGTATCAAGTTTTCTATTGAATCGCACATTCTCTTTACGTCTTAACTTTATTTCTTCACCTAGAGCTGTTCTTGAAGACGTTTCGATATGTTCTAATTCTATTAAATATTCTTTGAAATTGATCAGTCTTGCATTGCTTGATCTGACAATATAAATCAAAGAATAAAACACAAAAATACTTTGGAAAAGTAACAATAAAATGTAGTACTTACCAAATTGTTTAATTAGACGTCGATTTTCTGGCATACATGAGAACTAAACCGATTGTTTAAAATCCTTTCTACCGGACAGTGGGAGGTTTCATTTAATATTAACTGTCACATGTAACTGCCACAAACCACGTCTCGCCAGTGCTCGACACGTCGCATATTTCTGTCGAAAGTTATTTAATCATTTTATTTTAATTATATATTTATTTTATTCTAATTGTTGTTGCGGCGGTGTCCGCCACACCAAAAAGCGCGCGGCAGAGTCGGCGCGCTGTGACGTCAGCGAGCGTAAACTGGGCAGCCGAGCAAAGAAGGAGCTGGCCAATGGGGACGGAACGGCCGGCGCGGGAAGCCTCTACGAGGAGGCGAGTCTTCAGCGCGCAGGAAGATATAACGGGCAGCCGCTGGGGTAGCGGCAGAACAGTGTACCGAGTGTAATTTGAGAGTTGATAGTGTTGAGTATAGTGATTGTGACCCGGTAGTGTACTAGGTGATTCCTTCTGATTAATTGTGCGACTTCGGCTTTGGACTTGGACTTCCACGGAACATCTAGTGACTCGGCTATGTTATATTGGTTTCTCTCTCTTTTGGATTTTGGTACAACATTTTTTAACAACAGCAAAACTGTAATAAAAATCTTGTTATTGTTAACTTGTTGTTTTCCATACATAACAATTATCATAATTATTGCGTTTCAGTTTTGTAGCTATGATTTTTCTTTGTGAGAATATATGTTATTCTGTATAGCGCAATTGCAAGAAAAACTCAGCACTTTTACATCAACACACAACAACAACACACAACAGGAAAACAAAACAACTATTACTTGTCGCAAGCGGTTAAGAGGTCTTGGTCAGTATCAGTAGCTGATAGTCCTTAGGTTGCAGATAATCGTAAAATAATCGTTATTGTTAGAAATATATCTTTCGATTTAATGCCATCCAATAATCGAGATATTGCATCAACATCAAGTATGGAGCAGGAGCGGTAGCTCAATGCATCAACAGATGTCACTGCAGTGCCTCTGACTGGGAGGTCCTAGGTACGAGTCCTGATGGCGGCAGGATTTTCGACACTAGATTTTCAGTTAGGTCGAATTCAGTCGCTGTCTGGAGGAGAATTCTAGCGGCCGGCTGCTCTGATCGGTAGTTTTCCGTGGTTTCTCCGATCAACACCAGGCGAATGCCGGAGCAGTACCCTACCAAACGGGCCACGGAGCGTGCGCGATCTCTCCTTCCTCTTCCTTCTCCTATCCTCTCCCCTTACACACACACTTACACTAACATGCACTACACTACCACATATTCCGGGAGACCAGTCGGGAGCTTAGAGCTTGTTCCGGCTGGGGCGGTGCCCCGCTGCTGGGAGAGACCTGGTTAGGGGGAAACCCCGCTAGCCGACGGTAGGTCGGCGCCAGATCTCACCATCCAGCGGGGGAAGATCACCGCCATCTCCAGAGAAAAAACATGAACTACACTAACGGGATTAATGACCAAAGCCGTTGACGCGCCTGGAAACACGAAAAAATCAATCAATCGAAGTATGAAATCGTTTTGAAATCAAGGAACGCCCGTTGAGCGCTGTCCCTGGGGTCTCGTTGCAAGCCTGGCAAGGCACCGGTGTGTGATATCAGCTCCCGTGAGTTTAACGAAGCACAAGCCTCCTGGCTTTACGCGCGTTCCTATGCGAGCAGGCGGCCATTCCCCGTGCGTTTGAGTATAGCCACAATAACGCAGAAAGCGCCACAAGCTGTCATAGTGGCGAGTTGCGAACTCATCTCCGGGGGTCCAGGAGGGGCTCAGGGAATACTGGTTTTCTGTCTTCGTCTAAAATAACCATTCACAAGCATATTGTATGGTTAATTTGTGGGTTATTAAAGGTATGTATGTTCGATTATTTTTTGATGATTTTCAGTGAATTATTTATTATCAATGGAATATTCAATTATTGATCAAAGTTCAAAAGACAATAGTATAAGTGTGTAAAATAAGTACAATAAGTTAAAATACAAGTTACGACGTTAAGATTAATAGGCACAGCGTTTCGACCGTATTTCCGTGGCCGTCATCAGATTCTCTAAAAAATAAGTGAAAATGTCTAAAAATATGGACATTAAGTCAAAACGAAGAAACACAAAGAAACGAATTTAACTACATACTCATTCCTAAACATCGCCTCACATTATTAGGTACACTCCTGAAGGGAGCCTATGTGATACTGACGAGTCAAGTTTTACCAGAAACAGTATCAAAGCAAAGAATAAAAAATGTGCATGTTGAAATAATACAAAAGAGTTACAATATCCTCAATCATAGCAAATCACATCAATTCAAAAAGAATGAAGCCAGTACCAGAAACTTACACAGAGGTGACAAAAGCCGTGACATTTCTTTTAATATCGTGTCAGACCTCCTTTTGACGGACGTAGTGCAACTACTGAACGTGACATGAAGCCAACAAGTCATTGGAAGTTCCCTGCAGAAATATCTAGTCACGCTGTCTCTATAGTGTATAATTGCGAAAGTGTTGAGGGATTTTGTGCAGGAAATGACCTCTCAATTATGACCCATAAATGGTCTATGGGATTCATGTCGGGTGAGCTGGGTGGCGAAATAATTTTCTGGAATTGTTCAGAATGTTTTTCAAACGAATTGAGAACAAGTGTGTTCCGGTGATATGTCGGATCCACAAAATTCCTTTGTTGTTTGGGAACATGAAATGCATGAAGGGCTGAAAATGGTCTCCAAGTAGCTGAACATAACCATTTCGAGTCAATGATCGGTTCAGTTTGACCAGAGGTCCAAGCCTATTCCATGTAAAAAAACCACACTATTATGGAGCCACCATCAGCTTGTACAGTGCCTTGTTCAGAACTTGGGTCCAAGGCTTCGTGGGGTCTGCGCCACACTCGAACCTTACCATCGACAATTGACATCGGGACTCATCTGACCAATTGACAATTGACATCGGGACTCATCTGACCAATCCGGACTCATTCGACCATCCAGTCATCTAGGGTTCAATCGACATGGTCACGAGCCCAGAAGCGCTGCAGGCGATGTGCTGTTTGCAAAGGCATTAGAGTCGGTCTTCTGCTGCTATAGCCCTTTAAAGCCAAATTTCACTGCACTGTCCTAACGGATACGTTCGTCGTACGTCCCATATTGATTTCTGCGGTTTATTTCTCGCACCGTTGCTTGTTTGTTAGCACTGACAACTCAACGCAAACGCCACTGCTCTCAGTCATTAAGTGAAGGCCGTCTGTCAGTGCTTTGATGATAGGTTATGCCTGAAATTAGGTATTCTCGACACCCTCTTGACACTGTGGATCTCGGAATGTTGTATTCCCTAACAATTGCTGAAAGAGAATGTCCCATGCGTCTAACTCCTACTACATTTCACGCTCAAAGTCTGTTAATTCCCTTTGTACGGCCATAATCACGTTAGAAACCCTTTCACATGAATCACTTGAGTACAAATGAAAGCGCTGCCGATGCACTGCTCTTTATACCTTTTGTACGCGAAACTACCTCTATCTGTATATTTGCATATTGCTATCCCATGAGTTGACGTTTGTATCCTCAGTGCATATGTATATGTTTATATATAGGATGTAGTTTATCCGAGGTGGTATGCATATTAATGGTGTTGGGTGTTCTATTAAAAAAGGCATCTCCGAGATTACCGTCTTGAAGTAATTATTTTCCCTGTTTAAAACTTTAATTTCGTCTCATCACGTATTGTGACCATAGTCAAAAATGTGTTTAGATATAACATAATGTTTATCGCTGTCGAATTTAAGATTATCCATGTGCTCTTTAATTTTAGCTCTGAGAGTTTTTTTAATTTTTCCTATGTAAACATTATGATAGACCATGCTATTACATTTTATGATATAGACATTATTAAGTTGCGTGGTGTAAATATGGTTTTTGACTTCCACGAATTGACTTTAAAAACATGAAGGATTTGTTGAAAAAAAAAGAAAGAAAAAAAAAAGCAGCAGCTAAATAGTCATGTCAAATGCAACCCGCAATACGCGTCCTCAGTTTTTGTTATCTATGTCGTTAAATAACTTCTAAACGAAGCGTTTTAGAGTCTTAAAAACTAAAGTTTTGAGAACAAAGGCCTCAAAGCAACATACCACTCAGAATAATCTACAGATGTCTGATAAATCACTCCCTATTTTCCAATAGCTACAATTTCTTCATTTATGAGCTAATGTTTTTACAACCAAATCTGAGAAAAAGAGTAGTCCCTGAGGTTTTTTAAACATGTTTTTTCTTATATTTCAATTGAAAAATGCCCTCTGTATTGAGTGTCGAAGAGTGGGCCAGAATAGAAGCTGATTATAAGGTCTGGGGATATGTGGCGCAAGTACAAAAGTGATGGAGGGCTGAACGAGCGATCCATGGATGCACTGGATGCAAAACAGTTAAAAAGTCCCATTTCAAATTACAAACAACTGGTAGTATCGCCGATGCATGGAGATCCAGAAGACCATAAATTTCGAGGAAAGAAGGGAATGTTATCAGAGTTTGTGAAATGTTCTTGCAGAGACCTAATAATAATAATAATAATAATAATAATAATAATAATAATAATAATAATAATAATAATAATTCCCAACTTGTTTTACAGAGATAATGTAGTACATTGTTGTTTCTTGGAATTACTAACCATCGATAACCAGTTGTGATGGTTAGCAATACTGAATTTATAATTTATTATCTGTCTACTTCTACATAGTATTTTTTTTGTGTGTGGTGTGTTTTTTTACAATATTCTTATTTTTTTAACATTTACAATATAAGTTTTTGATGAATTTGAAGCAACAATATCTTATGTGTTATCCAATGTTCAACGAACCATGCTGCGGGCACCGGCATCCAATGTACCAGTTCGTTTAAACAAATGCATTCAGAATGCTGAAGCTCATGAGGAAATTTAAAAAGGTGTTGAACTAAACCTCACGAATCATTGTTTCTAACAAAACTATTTGTAAAAATATTGGCTCGTAAAGAAATTACAACTATCCAAAAATTGGAAGTTGGAAAATAGGATGAAATCTTGTTGAACATTCTATTTCATTTTTGGTGGTTCGACGCTTCTCAATTCTACCCCACCTGTTCAGAGCCTGTAGCATCTGCAACTGTATGTGATATTAAACTAATTACTTGATATTCAGCGCGTTTGAATTACACGGGTGTACCTCTCTGCTCGGTAATCACGTTAAACAAGAATAGTTTTTATTGACAAGGGTGTATTGTATAGTTATCAATTACAAGGAGACACATAGAACAAGTGACGGAGGATAAGAGGGTCTTGAAGAAAAATATATATTACGGGCTTAATATGGAAATGGAAAAATAGGAAAGAGGGTTGGCTTTAACATGCCTGAATTCTCGCACGGGTACGCTAGTATTAAATTAATGTTGTATCTCTTAAATCTGGATTGAAATTTATCAGAAATGTGGAAAAATAAAAATGTGTAAAATTAGTGTTTTGATTTAGAGAAGTGACATTAGTGACATTATTATTAGAATAAATTTTATTGAGTCTAATTTTCCCAATTTTATTATTTATTCTACGGTTTTCTTCCTTTCGACTTCATGTCCATATTTTTAGACATTCTCACTTCTCATTTTGAGAACACTTGATGTCGGCCAGGAAAGTGTGGCCGAAACGTTGTGCCTGTTAATTTTAACTCTACAATTTGTACTTTAACTAACTAGATTCATTTTACATACTTATATTACTGTCTGTTGAGCTTTGGTGAATAATTGAACATTCGATTCAATATGCCATCCATCTCGAATATTTTTATCATGTTTGGCGAATTTGTTTTCATTTTATATTAGGTGCAGTTGCATTTGCGGAAAGAGGTTTTGATCAGACGATGATCGCTCAGTGATTGCATGGAGTTTCTTTAAACGTTTTGCTTCGTTACGCAGGTTAGATAATTGTCTGTGAGAATCTGAACCACAATTATTTTTTTCTACTCCCATTGTATAATGCTGTCATTTGTTGGCTGCAACAAGTTGCATAATGATACTCAATACGATGCATCTTTCATTATGATACATGTTCTTCACCAATAACAGAGAAGTTTACAAACCAAGTATTGGCACTTAACCAAGTCAAACCAAGTATTAACATTGAGAATAGTTCTAGTAAAGGTTTCGTTCGATTGTGTTCATTAAAATTGCTTTTGTTATTATATTATGCTTGTCAGTTTTGATTTCTTTTACGATTAGTATTTTTCGTGGAATTTTTATTTAAAATAAAATTGAATCTTAATTTCACCTTGATTCTATTTGACTAGCGCAGTACGCCCTCACAGGCGCACTGGTAACCACAGCCACCTCCGTCAGCATGCGAGGGTAGGGAGAGGTGGCCTTGGCTGAATCCTAGTACATATCAACTGTCACGAAACGATTCAATGCAAAAGTTTAACTTATAGAAGTCGTAGAAAAAGTACTGTATGAAACTCGATATAATGGGTATCAATACACTCGTGTGAAGTTTATGATACTCGCTCGTACCTCGCTTGTATCGTAATATCACACTCGTGTATTAATACCCATCATTACATCATCGTTTCATAATGTAATATTTGTGATTAGTTTCGTTTTTGTTCTTGCTCTGTCGTCGTCGCAGACCCTACTCCAGCCGGACTCTGTGAACTGCAGAAACTGACAAATCTTTCGAAATGAAATAAGAACTGAGAAATCTTTCAAAATGAAATAAGAAACTTTCCCCCTTTGTGTATGAATATTTGTGTGACTTCATCCTTGGGTTGTTGAAGATTAGAAGTGTTCAATATTTGTTTTAATTCAGTATGAAATTTAAAAACGTCCTTTTGTTTCATGCCCTATTGACGAAAAACTTTATATTAAGAGACAATGTCAACACAATGTTTTCGAAATATGATTGAAAATAATAAAATCATAAAAGAACAGTATTTGATCAAAATTCAAAATTATTTTTCATAATATGTAGCCTACGTGTTTATATGTGTACAATTCGTAGACAGCTCTGTTTTGTTTTCCCAGTAAATTGTTTGGAGATGAGGATACATGGTCGAAGGCTGGGGTTAAATTATAAGAAATAGCATAGCGAATCTTTTCTACTTGAAGAAAATTGAAGAAAAATGTTTCTCTGCATATATATCAAAGGACGGTATAAAATTGGTGTTAGTCCCATTTACGACGAACTCTGTATTCTCGCAAACTTAAAAAGGTAACATTTTAAAACCTCAAAGTTGAAGATAAAAATTTTTGTTTTAAAAAAGATCTGTTCTAAAAATTCATCTCTTTAGAAAAGGTCATGCACAATTTTTTTAAAAAAAGAGTAGTTTTCTTGTAATTTCAGCTTAAAACTATTTAATTTATAAAAAAACATTATCACAAAAACCACTCCAAATTTTTCCTTCAAATTTTTTCAAGGACAAAACAAGGAACGCTTAAAAGAATGGCGCAGGTCTTATCTTCGTTGAACTCTCTGAATTTTTGAAAATTGCAAAATTAGAAATAATGCGAGAAATATTACTAATATTTTGAAAAATTGAACATGACCTTATTTAAAGATCTGATTTTAATGAACAGATATCATTAATTGTTTTTTTCTCTTAATTATAGTAATTTTTAGAAGACGCTAAAAAAATTTCAAACTTTGACAATTTTTGAAAATTGGGAGTTAACAATGAAAATCAGACCTAAGCCATCCTAATAAAGGTATTTCACTCTATTCTTACAAGAAATTTAAAGAAAAATTTGGATCCATTTTTGAGAAAATTTTTATCCCCGAGGCCTCAAATAAAGTACTCTTAAAAATTGAAGAATTCTCTCCAAAATCCCTATAATTTGGATGAGCCAGATTGACCCGACAGTATCAATTTCGGAAAAAGTCTTACGAATAGTTTAGGCGCTAGTGTTTCCCACGGACGGAGTGACAAAAGGACGACAGTAGGGCGGATAGACGGGGTGACGGACGTGACATAAACCAATTTTTCGATATCAAGGCCTCACAAATCCTGGATTCTGACGGTACAATGTGTTAGAGAAACTAAACATTATATATTAGATCCTGATTTATCTACTTTTTGCGTTTAAGAGCTCCACAACACGAGTTTTGTCGAAAAATCGTAGTTCTTTGCTGCGGAATTACTAACTTCCTGTGTACTACGTAAACTAATCCGTATATACGTACGTATAGGAGAATGTTAAAAGGATAATTGGAGAATGGTACAGCGGAAGAGCATCACAACGCACCAAAGATCTGTCCACGTACCAGAGAAAAATAATGTGATAGAAGATGAACCCAAAGACGAAACGGAAGGGGCAGAGAAACCAAGAGAAAATAAGAGATGTAGTAGATGAGTCACAAAGACGTAAAAAAGAGAACCATAAAGGGAATGGAAGAGGCAGACGGCACACCACAGAAGGCATCACAGAGAAAGACATGAGAGAGGGAGAGCCAGGGAGATGGGGTGTTTGCTCAATTGCGCGCGAGTGTGCACAACCCACCTCGTCCCCGCCCCTTCCCCAAATCCCATGGCCGCAGCTGCATCCGGCTCCATCCCCCCTCCCCTGCCCCCATCCCTGCGCCGCCAGCGCCTCCACCCCCGAAAACTCCCAACTCACCGCCACGAATCAACTCCCGATGGTTTCATTTTCCTCAAATTTACACAATCACTCAATCAAAGATCTTTACTTGCAGTATATCGGACGCTGACATTTAAAAATTACTCTGCGAGTTTATAATAAGTTATTCTTTAAAGCTGGCTCTTCAGTTTGTTGCTACACTCAATCTGACAAAATAAACTGTTGTAATATAGGCAAAATAGCAGCAAAGAATGCTCCGTCCCTCGCTGCTGTTAGTCCGAAGTCCTCGTCCGACCAATGCACAAAAGAAGCAAGACCGACCGAAGCTGCAACACAGGCAATGTCGCGTTGCCTCGAGTAAAAAATTCGTCTATCGTCTGGAGTAATGGGTGCGTCAGACTCAGGGAGGACCCTTTCCGATCCTGCCTATCTATAGAATAGTCATTTTGGGAAACTGACTGGCCTCTGTTTTATCCATTTACAAATCGCTCTCAATGGTAATATTAAGAGTTTCGTAATTCATAACGAACAGTGAATGAGAAAGAAACTAGTAATGCTACAACAGCACATACTTTCTCGCATTATTTCTAACTTTTGCAATTTTCGGAACTTCAGAGTTCAACAAAAATGAAACCCTTTCTTTTAAGCGTTTCTTTTAAGCGTTCCATCTTCGATCCGTGAAAAAAAAACTGAAAAAAATTTGGAGCGGTTTTTGAGATATTTTAAATAAATTATTTTCAAACCCAAACCAATCAAAATCTACTTTTTTCCAAAAAACTGTACCTGACTTTTTTCTCAGGCAAAAATATCTAACTTCAATGTTTTTGTAGATTTTGTAGATACTAAATGTTAATTTTTTGCAATTTTCGAAAATATAGAGAGTTCGTAGATAATGACACTAGGATCATACGTTTGACCGTCTCTAGATACATACGAGTAAAAAATTTAAAGAAATAGTTAGGTCCTTTAGTGAAAAAAGTTTTAACAAATTAAATATTGTCTATATCTCGCGCAAAATTACCTGAAAATTACTCATATTTTTGACAAATTATACATGACCTTATTTGAAGATCTGTCTTTAAGGAACAGTTCATTCTTCAATATTATAGATGTAGAAAGAATATACTCACAAAAAGACACTTTTGCAAATTTCAAAAAAATCAGTGAATTTAAGGAACTTGAGACCTGCGCCATTCTCTTAAGCACCCTTTACGCTATCCGAGAACAAAGTCTAATAAAAAAACTGAGGTTATTTTGAGAAAATTTTTAAAATGTTTTTGAGGAGTCATTTGAAGTACCTTCAAAAGTCAAAATATCCGGCTGTAACTCCCAGAGTCTCGAGTTCGTACATATCGATCGGGGAATCTCTATTTTGGAGAAAATCTGCCAAACGATTCACTGTTGGCCGTCGCACAGATAGACGTTTGCGGTCAATCGATTTTTCGGGATCAAGAGCCCACAAAAGAAGGATTTTGGCTACATTACGTGTGAGAGAAAGTAATTCACTATATATAACAACAGGGTTTATCCACTTTTTCGTAACCGGGACCCGGCAATAAGAGTTTTCCTGCCGAAAATTCACCGTTTTCCGCCGCATGATTAGACAACTTTCTCTTCTTACGATGTAAGTGCGGGACAGTGAATATTTTGAGATAGACATGAGAAAATTTTGAAAACATTTTTGATGCTTCGTGTAAAGTACCCCCAGTAATTAAAATATACGTTTCATACTCAGAGGGCCTTGAGTTCCTTTAAATCAAATGCAGGAATATCAATTGATTTACATCAATGGCGAAATATATCAAACGATGAATTCGCATACTGGGCGTATTATCTTTGTTAACGCTTTGGTGGATACATGTATGTACTCATGAATTTGCCTTAAACCATTCAAAAATCAAAATAACTCTTCCTACTGAAATTACGTTGTTGATAATGCCACAAATGGGAGGGAAATTTCTTGAAGTTTCTACGTCAACTGACTGCGACAAACTTGTCTTTCGCGATTTCTAGACGGGGTCGTGTATCTAAGAGTAAATTGTCGTTTAGAAATCAGAACATGCACTAGACACCTTAAACTGCTACTTTTTGAACCGGCGAACGATAAAGACCGTGGAAACATTTAGATTTATTGATGATTCCGACCGATCTCCCGTCGGGAGTTTAGAGTGTATATGTGTATGTAGAGCCGGGTGTTGTGCATGCAAATATGTGTGTAAATAAGAGGTGAGGATAGGACAAGGAAGGGTAAGGAAAGATCGCGCGCCGTCCGTGGCCCGTTTGTTACGGTACTGCCCCGGCATTGACCTGGAGTCGACCGGAGAAACCACGGAAACCCCGAAATTTGATCTAGCTATGTAGTTTGTGTCGAAAATCCTGTCACCGTCAGGACTCGAACCTAGGACCTCCTAGGACCGAGTGGGTCAGAGGCCCCGCAGCGACATCAGTTGATGCCCTGAACCACCTCTCGTAGTGAAAATTTTAGATGTCTAGCCGCACCGCGTATTTGAGGACCTGCTATAAGGGAGGATTGTAAGACTTATTAATGTTTATAATTATTCATTACGTACCAACATATGCGTGGTATTTCTGAATTTGTGATCAGAAGGCACTTTTATTCGTGTAAAAAGAATAGACTTCCATTTAAAATGAATGAAAAGGGACCAATACCTTTAAAAAATTCTATTAAAAAGCTAATAAGTGCAACTTCTTAGCCCCATGTACTAAATCGTTTGGTGAACAATATATCTCAATGTCTTGAAACGTTTAGAAAATATTTCAGGGGAAAATTCTTATGGACTAATCCGATGCATAATACTCATATTTTATTTGTTTCCTGGTGACCTACTAATGCTGAACTTTCGGGTAGTTAATTTAAAAATTAAAACAGGGCAAAACCCTTTGGGACAGAAATTGCAATATCTTTAACTCGTTGATTAAATGATGGGAAAATTATGTGTGGAAGTATTCATTTTACTCATAATATATGTAATATTCATCGCTGACGTAATGAAGTACATATTCTCACATATAATTAACTTTCTTACAATCACTTTGCCAACAAAAGTAATTTTTTACATTGTTTCGCTTATATTGCGTACTTAAAATGAACTAAATATTAAATTTTATTGTAAATATTTTTAAAAAAGTTATTTAATTTGAATTATCTTTTACCAAATATTATATTGTAATAATCACATAATATTTAAATATAGTCTTTTATAACTCATACAATTTATTTTAATAATATAATTATACCTTGAGAAAATTTCTACATAATTGTAAGTATATATTTGATCTATTTAATACACATCCCAATATTGTTTTTTAATAAAAATATTATTTAATTAAAAATGCAATTTCATATTCAAATAAGATTTGAATAAAGAATATTCTTAATTTTCCAATCATGATTTTTCCTTCCTACTTAATTGTATAATCATCTTTATTTGTTCCTTTTCTTGTTCTACATCCCTCACTATGAGTGCAACCTAAATTAGAAACGGGATGACGTGCACTTAAACGGCGTTTTAGTGCTCCGAGCAGTGGTTACTAGTGCTTAAAAGCGGTCATTACAGAGGGCGATTAGACGTAATGACTCGCGACACAAAACCTATAGACCAAGGGTGACCAACTTGCAAGGTCTCAATGGCCACAACGAAAACCTTAACCTTAATACGGTTACGGACCTTATTCACATTTCTCGGGCGATTCACACCTAACTTGCCCGTATAGTTGATAGCCCAGCCTCTCTGAAACGAAAGGGGAGACTGGAATCACGCGTGTTATCAGTCAGTACCATGCCAAACGCAAAGAAACACATTGGGATGATTTTCAATTTCTGAATTTACTAGAAAGAAAAGTTAAATCTAAACGTATTTTTCTGTCAAAGGGGTGTTGACCCCGACAGGACCCAGGTGCTAGGCGCGCAATATTTTCGCCCGCCAAGATTGTATGGGACTTTTCACTTCTGACTAAAAGCCTTTCGCGGGCCGCAATAAATGACACCGCGGGCCGCCAGTTGGACAACCCTGCTATAGACGATGCCACTTGCATCGGCCCTGAGATGTGTTCACGAAAGCGAGAATAAAACTAGAAAAGACATTCATGCATAAGCATCAACTGAAAAGTAAGTTCATGTTGGAACGCAGACATTGATTTGTAAGCACTATAAGGATAAAGTGATAGTTCATATAATAACGATTATAATAATGTAAAGTAACTCACATGTCCTATGTGATTCTCTCACCTCACTGGAAGGTCTCTTGACTTACTGAAATGTCATCTGAAGGGGATAATTAAATGTTCATACAACTTCATATTGACATTTTTCTAATTTAACGTATCATTAAAATAGTTTTTAAGATAATGTTTAACAATGTTCATACTCATTTCTTTTTATGAATCTTTTCTTGATCGATTTTATATAACTGTTTATATTTTATTATAAAAGTGAATTATATAAATATTTTATATTAAAAATATTTCAAAACATCGGTTATCGAACCTCTGTTCCTTGAATTAGAATTTTTACGTGAAGAATGTGAAGAAAGCGTTTATTGTGTTCCAGTATCAAACAGAGCATAAAGTAAATCTTATTAATTCGTGCGTAATTATTTATGTAGCCCGTTACAAGTTAATTTCACGTATTCTAGTCGCACGCTTTTCTGGCGAATAGAAAGATATGCGTGATTTTACAAACGTGTGCTGTTCTGCTAGTGATTTTCAATTTTCTCTTCTAATGAGTAATTATAAATTTAATTGAGGTCTACTCCTTTCTTGGTTTAAGGAATTCTATGTTATTATTCATATGCATTTGAACGAAACGGGGGTGCTTCGTTCACGGCTTCACCAGCATGAACAGGACCTACTCTCGTCAGCCTTCATGTAGTCCTCAGCGTTTTCATGTTTTCAGCATTGGGGGAGTTGAAAACGCAGATGCAAACGCAACTTTTTCCAACTTATGTTTCGTTGCACGGATGTACTGCTTTTACAGTGACAAATTATTTGTATACGACACTCAATTCCGGGCTTTACTCTCTGAAATATTTAGATTTTATTTCACAAATAAAATTTGTGTTATTAATTTTTACGGAAGATAAATGCAATAGTTTTAGAGAACCATGTTTAAAACAGTTGTAAAAAGTGTCATAATGAGTATCAGAAATGCTTTTGTTTTGTGTGTGGAGCACTTTATAAAATAGATACTGATTTCATTCGTTCTTAATGTTAATTTGTATTTAGTGATTTAAGTTCAACCTTAGCACTTGGGAGACGAAATTTTAAGAATAAAAAAATGTGCTTTGTGATTAACTTCTATCCCATTGAAGCCTCATTCACGTCGTCTCTTTTAATCTTTCGGCATCTGCAGCGAGACATCATTTCCGCGCAGAAATGGCTCTGCTATCTCTTGCGCGAATCTCCTTGAAGGTATCGATTAACCCGCGCGCCCCTCGCTGCCTTCGCTAACGACGGTGGCGTGGGCGCGGGCGCGGGCGCGGGCGCGGGCGCGGGCGCGGGCGCGGGCGCGGGCGCGGGCGCGGGCGCGGGCGCGGGCGCGGGCGCGGGCGCGGGCGCGGGTGCGGGCGGGCGGGCGGGCGTGGGCAGGCGGCCGCGGGCACGGGCGGGTGGGCGAGCGCGGGCGGGCAAGCGCGGGCGGGCGGGTGGGCGAGCGCGTCGGGCGCGGGTGGGCGCGAGCGGATGGGCGCGGGCGGTTGGGCGGGCGCGGGCTTCGGAAGTGATCCTGCGATGGAGGACAAGCCCATTGGACGGAGACTCTCTCCAAGAACCTTGAGAAATGTGTGTTGCCGCTGCAGCGTGTCTGACCGCCAGGTCTTATGGTTCGAGCCCCGAAGGTGGTGAATTTTCGCCCCTGGGAAATTCTAATGGTTGGCTGCTCTGGCTGTTAGTTTTCTGTAGTTTTTATAGTCAATACTATGTGAATGTAGAAGCAGTATCTTACCAAACAGGCCACGGGTTGCAATGAACTACACTTCATTATTTTTGTTCTATCCTTCCCCTATTCTTACACACACGTTTTCCTATATATGCATTACACTACCACACATTAGTGGATCTTGGAGCTTGCAGAGATACTCCCAGGCGGAATACCTCGCAAGTCGATAGAAAGAATGGAATCTCGCTTTTGAGCTGGCGAGGAACACTCCGATCTCCCGTCTGTAACGGGCACTGCAATAATGAGGATAATGACCAAAATAACTGACACGGCCTGAATGACCAAATACCCACTCGAGAAATATTTCGTTGGAAAGATCCACATCGAGCTTTCTCGACTCGACTCGTCTGATATTACACATCGACCGGCGGCGGCACACACACGAGGCGACAGAAGTGCACGGGGCAAACTCGGTCGTTTAATGTTTTCCGGAACGCCAACTACTGTGGTCATTAGTCCCGTTGGCGTGAATGTTTTATGCCTGGAAGTGGCGGTGTTTCTCCCCAGCTGGATGGTGAAATCTGGTAGCGATCTACCAAGTCGACTGGCGGGAAATAGCTTCAGCCGGGAGAAGCCCCTTCAGGTATCTCCTCCAGCGGCTCACCGCCCCAGCGGGGACCTCTCGGCGCCCGACTGATCGCCGGGGGTGGGATAATTTAGTGCATGTAACTGTGTACCTTAGGGGAGAGTCGGGGACAAGGAAGAGGAAGGACAGATCGCTCGCGGAGCATGGTCCATTTATGAAGGTACTGCTTGTAAATTCGCCTGGTATTGATCGGAGAAACCATAGAAAATTGCCGATTAAAGCAGCCGGCCGCTAGGATTCTCTTACAGTCAGCGGCAGAATTCGACAGATATCCAGCTAGTGACGAAAACTGAGACTCAGAGTGGCCGCAGAGAGAAGGTTCGTGGTGGCTGTAAGCAAACTTGGTCGTGAAGCCGGAAGGCGGAAGCGGGGCGGGGGCGGAGGATTAGCGCGCCACCTGGCGGGGACGCTGCTGCTGTGGGGGCATCTGCAGACGGCGCGTAATCCGCAGCTGCGGCGCGTCACGCGACCGCCGTCGGCCCCCCATCCCCGCTGCCCGCTGCCTGTTGCCGGGCGGCGCGCGCACCTTCCCTCCCGGCGCCCAGGGAACGCTCACGGGCAGGCTCTTCTAATCACGTTTACCTGCGCCTCTCCACCCACCCGGATCCCCCGTCCCCCCTGCCAGTCAAACTGTCAAACGTCCTTCTCTCAGTCTGTGGTCAATGCTCACACCTAAACCGTTCAGCCAAAATAGATATTATCTGATCAATTGAACGGAAGTTGAGGTCCTGCTTTAATGAAACGAAAATTTTGATTTTTGGAGATATTTGATGAGTCCAGGCTTCAATTAAATTTTGAAAATTTTCTAAGGAATGACTAAATTTTCTTATTAAACTTTGCCATCAGGTAGTGTAAAGGGCGCTTGAAAGAATAGTAATGGTCTCACTTTCTTTGATATCTCTAATACTTCGAAAATTTCAAAAGTTCACATTGGAAAACTACAAATTGGAAGGCAGTGACTTTTGAAGCCAGAGTTCTGGAAAAATGTACAAGAAATAAAATCGAGTCTGGAATATCCCTCAAATAGAAATAAGCCTCTAACGCCCATTCACAGTAGTAGTTGATAGCTTTAAGACTTTATTTTATAGGCATCTCCTCCGGCCATTGCAATGGATTTTGTCATCCACAGACTGCAATTGTGTAAATAAACAGATCATTTCTTTCGCAAATTCTTCTTCACGCCCTCAGTATATGGCATTTCCACGGGGTGCCGAAGCCTAACCAATAAGGCGAGATTTTTTTAGAACAGCGAACTTTCCTGGAGATACAGAGATGATAGACTGCACACACGTGCATATTTTGTTTTAGAAGAAAATGAATTAGAACGATTCAGAAATCGAAAAATAATTTTTTTTCGTAAATGTGCAATTATGTGATTTTCATCATGTGCCAACCTACTTGGAATATAATAGTTCATACGTCATTAGTAGTCAGCAGGCTCAATAGCCAATGCGGAACCGCGTTGTAACCTGGCATTGTAGACAAGGAGAAAAAATTCTAGACAAGGAGAAAAAATTACCACTCGTTCCTTGACAAATCGTCAAAGTTAAAGGAGAGTCATTTCTGACAGAAAAGTGTTGGTGTGCCATTTTTAAGCGCTCTATGCTCTGTCCGGGTAAAAGTTTAATAAAAAATTGGACCCATTTTGAAAAAAATTAGAGAAGATTCAGGCTTCAGTACCCCCAAAAATCAAAATACCCGTTCCAAATTTGCAGGACTTCCAGTTCAGTCAAATAGACGCGGGTAAATCAATTTTCAAGAAAATTGTTCCAACGGATTAGACACTAGCGTTGGTAATAAACGAATAGACAGACATTTTGTATCAACCAATTTTTTCGGTATAAACCTCATTTCAATTTGAACCACTGATCAAAGATTCAATTCAGTTCAATGATGCCTTATTTTCCATGACGAGGCTGATTAGAGATCAAGGATGGCTGATAAGAGATCAGTGGTTGGTCCAGATCGTATCAAGGACCCACAAAACGTGAATTTTGACTATACAACGTTTTTTGAAGTAATTTATTTCACATAGGAACAAGATTTTGTAGCAATTTGAGGTGTCAGACACTATGAACATTAAGAAGACGTTCGTGTGCACGGCCTGCTTGGACTGAACCTAAAGGTTGACAAGGCCGGACACCATAATGACAGACAAGATACACAGATATAGAAAATCAACAAGGTCGAAAGTAGTACATATCTGACTGAATAGAGGTTTCTGATTCGAGGTCTGATAGATGACTGAAAAACTTTGATGACTGATTCGAGGTCTTGTAGATGACTGAAAAACTTTGTACCATGTAAGGCGTTGTATATGTTCAAGCACAGAGAGGAGTTGAACGTTGAAGCTATGTATGCGTTGGAGAAATTTGAAGATTCGATGATTTATAGATGTGAGTGGGAGGGTGTATGTTCGAAGACGTGAACAAACTGTAATTATATTCAGAGAACTGTTAATATTAGTTTTTTATTTTCATTCTATTTGTTAATTGTACAAAGTTACTATTTTATTTTTTCATTTTACTATTGGTAAATATTGTAAATACATGTTTTGTTCTGATTTGAGATTTGAAACGGTTTTTAAATTTAATCAAACGGTAAATTACCTTTATTCAACAGTGTACACAGAATCATCGGCCCTAGAACTACTAATTCTGTTTCTTATTAGCAGTGAATTTGATTCATGAATAGAAAAAATTAGA
This sequence comes from Teleogryllus occipitalis, assembly GCA_011170035.1. Lineage (NCBI taxonomy): Eukaryota > Metazoa > Arthropoda > Insecta > Orthoptera > Gryllidae > Teleogryllus > Teleogryllus occipitalis. The sequence goes on along the minus strand of BLKR01000329.1, from coordinate 252,195 downwards.
ACCATTTCAATTTTTCCAGTTTATCGATTTCAAGGCACCAACAATACGGGTATGTTTGTCGAAAACCCGCCAATTTTTGCCGCAGCATAGGGATATATTGTCTTTACTACGAAAATATATTGTTTGGCGAGAAAGGAAAATGCTTGGGAAGGCAAAGTTATGTAGCTGGTTCTGAATTGGTAAGTAGATTGGTAGGGATTCCCCGCGAGCCTCATTTTTTAAATCTAACGCCACGAGCACTTCTGCTCTAATCGTTGCGACATCCATCACATGGACTTTGCAGCTACCATTGTTTTCTCAGCTAATTGACTGGGTTTTATTATTGAAATAGGATTAATCCATCAGAAATGACTGTGTGACATTAAACAATACTGGTCAACACACATTTTGATTTCTCACATGTTCAGCTTTTTCTTTGGTATTTAGATGTCACTGAATCTAAAAAAAAATCCATTAGTTTTGACCTATCAGCTCTAATTTGGTAAATACAGAATTATCATAATATATCCCACTTCCAGAATGTGTGTGAAGCATCAATGGTATGTGAACATAAAATATTTACTTCACTGGTTTTAATTTGTTGTAAAATAAAAAATGTTTTTATAAATGAAATGTATTAAGTGGATAACTGCAAATCACTTGATTTCTCATCAAAACGTTTTAAACATCACAAAATCAAGCATTCATTCAACGCCCAAAAAGTTTTTAAAATAGATTTTTGGAGTGAGAAATGCCAAAGCAATCTCGCTGTATGTTTCAACAGACGTCTGCCATAATGTATGTATACCTTTTTCCTTGGTGTCTCCCTTCCAAATCTGAATATCTTGGTGAAATCTTTCACCTTACTTTTCACTTAGATCACCAAGTGAATGAAAGCAATTCAAGTGGCTATGTAAGTAATGGACCTCATTACTCATTGCAGCTAAGCATATGGCAATTGAATGCATTGTTTCTACTTTTTGCGAAGAGTTTTCTGCTTTATGATTTCCTAGAAAGTTTTTTACGACTAGAACAAACGAAGACGAGGCACTCGATTCCATTTCGCTCATGGATTCCAAGAAATTTGAATCGTTTACGAGCTTTCTTATTTGAAAACCATCGAAAATATGTTTTCAGTTTCTTTTTGGTGACTCACGGAAATCTACGTATCACTGGAAGTGCAAACGATCCCATCTCCAACAACTGTAGTACTTAAACAATCACAATAACTATTTTCATTTTCGTAACCTTCAGACATTGAATATTTGTCTTCAATGACCTCTTCTAAGTGATGGAATGATGGAACAGATACGTCATCTGAGTCTGAAACCGGTCTCCTAGCTGAATCTAGGTAAGGATATACCCATTTCCTACGATTGTTTCGATTAATACCATTACTGTTGGCGAGACAAAAATAACAATCATTAATATGGTTTTTAGCTTCCCTCCAAACCATCTATGCGCCGAATTTTAGACTTCTTGTACTGTTTGTACACTGTCGTAAATGTTCCGTACATATCTTGCATACAATATAAGAGAAGCCCACATCTCGATCTCCTAGTTTGACACCAAAATTACTCAAATATATCCTGTTTATGAGCTCAGAAATAGGTTGTTTTATTTTCCTTGAAACAGTACTCGCCAAATGTAGGAAAATACATCTGGACCATTCAAACACTGCTTTCTTGAGGAATGCATACATAGCTAGAGCTAATAAATAAGCGAAGTGTAGGTTATCTCGTACGTTCTGCGAAAACACTTTAGATGGAAATTCGCGTGCATTAGATGTAACCGCATTCACTTCAGGTGTAATAAATTAGATCAAAAATGAAAAGCTGCTTAGTGTTGCTTGTTGCTTTTTTGTTTATAGAAAGACAGGCTGGAAATTCTTTGCCAAATGACAAATTTTACGGCAGGTATGGAGACATTGGATAAATTATTGTTATTAAGGAACGCGAAGTTTTATTTCTAGATGTATGACTTGAGCACTAAAAGATACGTAAAAGAAACAGTGCACATTAGTAAAAACGCACGGTGATTCAAATTTGTCGGTTTAAAATAAAATAATAATGAAATAGACTATACATATTCATTTAAAATGAACTGTTTTCCGAAAGTGCCGAAAATCGTTATTTTCACTATATCTTCAAAACTACCACTGATGCAGCCAATCAGTTAGCTATTTTGGAATCAGTGGCCCTGAAGTACCTCTAATTAGCTCCAAAATTGCAGGCATCAAAAGAAAAGGTTTCTTGTTGCCTTGTGTAATGAACAATATCTGGAGTACATTTGTTAAAAACAAATGTAATGCTAATTTTGTTTAATTGTTCAATAAAGTTACCAAAAGTATTTTAGACATAGTCCATTTTCATTATTGGTTAAATTTGTTTAAAAATAATTCAGCTTTAAAAACGTGAGGAACACTAAAATATTTTATTCGCGACAACTATGTTCGCGAAATCATATTTTCGGATCATCCTGGTACAATCTTTTAAAACTTCAATAAACAGACTTAATAAAATTCTTTACATCGTATATATAAAAATATATTTAGAAGGTTTATAATGGGTGGTGACTAATGCTAAACATACTGATTCGGGAGCAAGGCTGATTTCTACCAGAGGAAGCGAGTTAAAAAAAGCCATCAGAGAAACAGGATGCAATACGCATTCAACGGGGAAGCCAATCTACTGACCTAGGGACAGAGGGGAAAAGACCAGACTTACTGGACTTCATCTCGAGGAAAATTTCACCTAATTTTATAGATATAGACGAAAGTTTTCATTTAATTCTGACCATTCGGCTGTTATTTTGATGGTGAGTGAAAAAATAATTAAAAAAGAAGAGATACCAACTTTTGTAAATAAAACTACAGACTGGGAAAGTTCCAAGATTGATTTACAACCCGAAATCAATTTGAATGTGAATCTGAAAACAACTAAACAATTAGACATAGAAGTAAAAAACTTTACTAGACTTTTGCAAACAATTGCATTTAACAACACCAGAGAAATAAAACGCACCACAAAAGGATTTAATTATCCAGCTGAAATAAGAAACCTAGTAAGAGAAAAAAGGTCAGCGAGACGAAAGTGGAAGCACACACGACACCCAACGGATAAGATTGTCCTCAATAGTAAGGCACAAAAACTGATAAGAGAAATTTGTAAGTTAAAAGACGAAAGTATCAAAGCATACCTTACAAATGTAACAGCTGATGAAGATACTGATTACTCACTGTGGAAATCCTTTAAACGAATCAAAAGGCCAATCAATTCAGTCCCTTCAATAAGAAAAGCCGAAGGAAAGTGGGCAAGTAAGAAGGAAAGTAAACAAAAAGCAGATCTATTTGCAGAACATCTAGTGGATGTCTTTACGGCAAATGATATGCAGAGCAATAAAAACAATCTTCATGTAAATAACAATACAGCAGGAACAATAACTCCGGTTATTTTAAAAGAAGTGGCTGATGAGATTATGTTCAATCTAAGTTCAAAGAAGGCCCCTAGATTTGATTTGATCATCGAACAAATATTGAAGCAGTTGCCACAAAAAGGGACAACCATGCTGACATATCTATATAATGCAGCTTTTAAACTGAAATATTTTCCTGCAAGCTGGCTGAAATTATTATGATATCCAAGCCAGGCAAACCACCCCACAAAGTGGAAGCATATAGACCGATTTCGCTTTTACCAGTAATTTCAAAATTATGTGAAAAATTCCTCCTTAAAAGATTAAAACCAATGATACAAAATGCTAAATTGATTTCTGACCATCAGTTTGGCTTTAGACAAAGACACTCGACCATAGACCCAGTGCACCGAATAACAGATTGATGTAATTGAGAGGGCCTTAGAGGGAAAACAAGTTTGTTCTGCATTATTCTTGGATTGTGCGAAAGCTTTCGACAAGGTCTGGCATGAAGAATTACTGAATCAAATGCTCTCCAAACAATATTTCTGAAATTCTCACATCGTGTGTGTATATATATATATATATATATATATATATATATATATATATATATATATATATATATATATACACTCATTCATATATATATACATTCTCTCTCTCATATATATATATATATATATATATATATATATATATATATATATATGAGAGAGAGAGAATGTTCGAAACAAAGCAAGAAGATACTTACTCTGATCTGAAGGATATCCCAGCAGGTGTGACACAGGCTAGTATTCTTGAGCCTGTATTGTACTTATTATACACCAGTGATATACCAATCCCAGAACATTAGCCACTTTTCCTGAAGACACAGCCTTGATAACAATAGCACGAGACGAGATTAGCTCTACCCGACGGCTACAAGAAGCTAGAAACACTTTTATAACTGAACCAAAAAATGAAAAATAAAGATAAATGAAGAAAAATCAGTTCACGTCAATTTTTTTTCCCTAGGGCTTTTATCCAGCCGACAGCCGGTTGCCCTTTACGTCCCGAAGGGACGCATATTCGACCATACACTAGACAAACACTTGCGGGCTCCTCTGATCGGGGGTCAGCAGAACGCGAGGCCCTCCGCGACAACACACACACAAAGTCAAGGGACAAACAGCCATGCCCAAGGCGGGACTCGAACCCGCGACCCTTCGGACTGAAGCGTTGAGTCGGTACTCGCTCTTAGCCACCTCGGCCATCCAGGTCAGCTCACGTCAATTTTACCAATAGAAAATCAAACAACCCACCGCTACTAAGTATAAACGGAAAGATAGTTCCTAAAAAAGCTAAATACTTGGGTATGACATTGGACACTAAACTGAAATGGACAGAACATATCAAGAAAAAAAGGAAGAACTCAATATATAGTATCGTCAATATAAATAGCTAATAGGAAGATATTACAGCTTATTGTTATATATTAAAACTTTAATATATAATTCGATATTTAAACCCGTATGCTATATGGAATTCAGCTATGGGGATGCGCGACAGATAGCAATATTAAAATAATACAAACTTACCAAAACGAAGCTCTGCGAGAAATGGTGAATGCACCATAGTAAGTAAGAAATGCTGATATCCATAGGGATCTTGGAATATCAACAATTAAAGAAGAAATTAAAAGGCTCGCCAAGAAGCATGAAGAAAGGCTCCGCCTACATGAAAATGCAGAAAGTCTTCAACTGCTGGAAAACCAACACCTCTTTCGAAGATTAAAGAGGACCAAAACATTTGAACTATGTAGTGTTGTCATCATAGCAGAACATTGTACAAGTGATAGTGCCTGTTTAAACAATCAGACTAACTAAAGGATGTCATTGGACTGAATTTCACTGATATGTACATTATAATTGAGATATTTCAAAGAAAAGTTGATGGTTGGTTTTTTCAGACCAACTTGGCGTGTAAACACAAAGGTGTTCATCTATAATATTATTTTTATATAATTATTTACAAATTATATATATATATATATATATATATATATATATATATATATATATATATATATATATATAGTAACGAATATTGCATCATCTGCCGGCGGCCACCCTGACCTACCTGTATGCGCGGATTACGACATCTGTCGGTAGCCCCTCGAACTAGCTAGTCCCAGAGTGTTCGCGAAGCTAATTGCAAAGTCCAGAAAATTCTCGACGGCGCCCGCCGAGTATAAATACGCGGCGGCCGGCGACCGTGAGTCAGTCTTAAGTCTGAAGTGGAAGCTGAGCTGTGAAGTATGTTCATGATGAGCGTATTAATTACACATTTCGTATTGGCAGCCACTGGACAAAATTGGATTATGGAAACGTATTGAAAGCGTTAGTGTTCTAAATTACCAGTTGACGATATTTCAAAACTTGCGTTTTGTAAACGAGAAACTGTTTATTGTACTTTTGTTCTTATTGCAACGGGTGAGTTGCGTGAGCCAATAACTGGCCTACATGTGCTTTGGATGTCCAGTGGCGTTTAAGGTATTATATACAAGTGCTTTGTTTGTCCAGGTTTTGTTAATGAAAGTTTCAGTTATTTTGAAGGCAATGCCGAACCATTTATAAGTCATTTCAGAATTTGTTTGATTGCTGCTTAGGTGTTTCCAACATAGTATTTTGTAATTCCACGTGAGAAATTTTGATACAATCCCGTTCTTATTATGTTCTTGTTGTGAATATTGAAACTACAGTTAGTGGTCAGTGAAGCAGCTTGTGTTTTTTACTTTGACGCTATTCAGTACTAATTTAATTGTTTAAATGTTGTTACGGTCTGGGGACCAAGTTTTGGGTGAAAGGAGATTTTTGCTATTGGAGGCGCCCATATTTAACTGCTTCAAGTCATCAACGGATTCTGAGACAGCCTCGAAGACAATTTTGTTTCGCTGTGTATGAGCAGATTCACTACGTCCTTAGAACCTCGGCACCAACAAAACACGTTTAATAACCTCATTGTGTCCGCGGATGGAATACTTATGAAAAAATCTAATCAACCCGAAGTTAAGAGATATAGGTTAGATTTTTCATGTACAATTCAAATTGGAACTGTGAACGGGCCGTCGGCTATAATCACGAATATTTGAAATTGGAGTTATTGAATCTGGTTATTTGAGGATCGTTTGATTTATTTGTTTGTAATATGTGTAATAGCATATTGTACGCTCTATGAGCCACTCTTGGTCCGGACGTTGGTCGAGGTTTTTGTGAGGTAACGTTAAATGTTTTTAAGGTTGAAAATTCAGCTACTTATTCGGGCACAATGAGGCAATGATGTGTACATTGCGTAATTTTTAATTGTACATTTTGTGATCTAATGGGCCCCAATGTTTATTGAAGTACGAATTTATTGGCTAAGACGAGTTTATAAAGCTTGTTCGTATTCTAGCTCAAAAATATATTACGGTTGTTGATAAGTTAAACCCACAAATTATTTATTAAGATTTTAGAAACCTTTTGAGGCTGGGAATGTGGCAATAATTTATATTAAAAGGAAAGGAAACATTGTAATTCAGTCAATAAACTTCAGTGATTAGTTCATGATTTATTCTGCAAAGATTGGTCAATATGAGAATGTCAGTCATATTGATTGTTTCTAATTTGTAATTTATTGTTTGTAAGTTCTTGCATGTGAAAGAAAGTTCTTTTATATTGATAGAATTTCCTATGATCTCCAAGAATCCCTATGCCAGAATTTCCAATCATACCCTTCAGTGTCTAGACAGTCTCGCGTTGGACTTCTTGGCTATGCGAGGAGACATTTATTGACAAATTGGCAAAGGTAGCACTGTTATGCACTCCACTTAAAAACTGAGGTAAGGGATACCGAACCATTGATGGGCTTCAGAGAAGGTTAACAATATAATATTTTAGTGGTTAGGCGGAAGAGCAGGCCCTATGGCCCTATGGAAGCTCAGCTTCCTGACGACCGTAAAATCAATAGGATTTCAACGCTTATTAGTTCGAAATTCTTGAACGCCAACACCGCCTATAGAAGATTTTTCAAAACTCGCTATTTTAGGCTTGAATCAGCCTCCATCCGGTTTTTGGGATTGTCTCTCGCAATAATTCCGTGTATTGTCTTTTCTTTTTCTTTCGAGGAACTTATCGCGAAGAACAGCATTCTCCTGTTCCAGTTAGAAGTTATATTTCAGTTACTGTTCTGTGTTCGAAGAGAGTGGTCGTTCTATGTGGAATTCCGTTATTTCTTGCGAATCTATTTTAGTTTCTTCCTCTTGAGTGAGCAAATAATTCTTGTTATCAAATATTACCAAAACACTCATTCATCATCCAATTTAAAAATTAATACAGGAAATGTAAAGGGTTAAATGTATATAAGGGTTAAATGTATTCCGGAACTCAAGAAAATGTGCGTTGATTCTGCTTCTCGAACAATGAGATTGTTTATTTTTATACACTGAATAAATCAAAATAAATAAATAAACTCAAAAACTCACACTTTCTACAAATAAATTTATTTTTACTTAAATCCGATTTTCCATTTAAAAACAGCATTTCTGAATAAAATTATAATATTTGCATTCAGCCATCTTAAAAGTTCTTACTGTATATCCATTTTTCTACGCATATCCGCTTCATTTTTATGAGTCAGTATGCCATTTTGAATCCGACATTTTGAATTTAAAATTTCATTGTTTTTCGAAATCAATGATCTCGAAAACCGCCAGCCCCTTTCCCCCGCGCGCAGAGACGTCCATCGCTCCCCTCGCGGCGCCACTCGGCTCACACCGGCATTTCTGGGCTCAGGCAGCCCGGGCGGCTTGGCCCTGCTCTGCGAGCGCGTGAGTTGAGCAGGCCTGGATTCAAAAGCAGCATTCGTCCACATTTTCAGTATCAGGGCCCTACCATATGAATTTGTAGTTGCATCATTCTATATATTTCTCTATACTGTGTATGTAGTATGCGAGAAATAACGAGAAGAAAAATCATGCATTATTGGTGCGAGCTGGGATATACTTGTTGATCGGATTTTCAAACATGGTCGCCAAATCGAATCGTTGACGGTGCATGGTAGGGAACGTATTCCTATACTCTTCCAACAATCGACGTGAGGTGATGAGTCCCCTTGTACAAAAGAGAAGACTCACTTGCAGTGTTACCGGAAGGCATTCGCGCTATCACAACGGCTAGTAGACGCTAACGTATTCTTAAAAGTCTTCGTTCTTCGAGCTATGGTAGTGCATGGTGACTACCATGATCACATCTTGCTTCTGTACCAACATTGAAAATTAGGCGCTGTAGCCGAATAAAGCAAAAATTAATAAATAAATAAATAAAATTCAGAAACGTGCCTCAGGAAGGATGTTCAGGAAAGAAGCTTCCTCTTCGAAATGCCTCGCTGGCATCGCCACGCCCAACACTGAATCGCAGCCTTCGCTTTCTTGAGAGGGAACGGTAACCTACTTTTCGATTTCCGGTTCGGAGACTCCCCAACTCGCGCCGTGGCATCGCACACCGCTGCCAGGAAGTCCCGCAGATCCGCCGGCGCCTCGGCAAAAAGCCGTTAGAGGCGCGCGTGACGCACCTGCCCCTCAACCCCCCACCCTTCCAATCCCCTCCTCCCCACTACCCCCATCATACCTCTCTCTCTTACCGCTCCCCTCCGTTGTCTCTCACCACCTCGCCACGCACCGCCCCACTCCGTCTCGTCCCGCCAAAACGCCCCCACTTCAACACCTCTGGCAATCACCCCTTCCCCTTCCCCCGCCCCATTCTCTCACAAGAACTTCTCTCCCCTAACATCCCTTTCCACACCACGCCACACCCCACTCAACCCCACTCTACTGCACAAGTCCACTCTCCTCCCATAGACTCCACACCCTTCAGGCGAACTTCCCTTCCCACACTACGGCCTACCCTATCCCACCCTCCACACCCCTCCCTTACCCTCCTCTTTTCCCCGTCACTCTCCTTCTTTCGCTCCCTGTCCCCACTCAACGCTCCTCTACCTTATTCCTCTCCCCCATCATCTTGCCACTTCCTGGCGAAATTTCCGCCCCATCACGTCCCCCACGCCCCACTCCCATCTCACCCTACTACATCCCACTCTGTCCAACCCTACCCTAACCTCCCCCTCCTCAACACTCGCTTCCCCTCCTGGTACATGCCGCGCTTCCCCTACGCGTCGCGAGGGAAGCCCTTTGCTGCATGGACTATTTGTAATAATGGGAATGTGAAAGTAGAGTGTACTTGTGTTACGACCATTTTCATCTCTGAAACTTAAAAATCAACAATGACATGTTCTGTCAATCGTATTTTAAAGGTTTCACTCTTTGATATAAAAATAAGTGTTCTCCTTAACTTACAGAAATTAATTTCGTTTGTTTCAAAATCGGAAAAAAATTCAAGTAGTGTTGAACTACTGAGGTAATAAGCCTATTTTTTTTCTAGACGATAATTTAAAAGTAACGTAGTTCAAATGTATTAGTAATTAGAATAATGACAAACAGGAAGTCTTCATTTATTTTTTTCAATGTAATTTTCCCCAATTTGCGTTTCTACTGTGGTCGTTCTGGCTACGCGGATTTATGATCCTGCCGGGAATCACCAATTACAGTCCTGAGATTTAGATTACAGAAAGAAATTGTACGTACAAAACGCAGTTGTGCTATCTACGCGATTCACTCTTCATTGTGAATTAATTCTTACCACTGCTATAACTATTTATTTACGAATTAATGTCTTTTTCTCCAAAACTGACTCAGTGCGACGAATCCTTGATCAATTACCCACGAGTATTGGGCATTGCCTCAATGAAACCAAGAGACCATCTGAGGGCCGGGTGGCTCGAGGCCCTCAACCCGTCTCCTCACTGCCTCCACCTTGAAGCTATCGACGTGAGTATCGCTGGAATGTAGGCAACCTGACAGATTCATGCTCTCCGTCGGACTTGTATATCTGGGTCTGGGAGCTGGTCCCTCTCTTGATTCTGCTCTGCGGTCAGCGGGTCGCGGCCCAACTGGTGGGTCATCGCACGAGCGCAGCAACACGAAGCTTACCACCGCCTTCTCACTGTACCCACCTTGGCACTATCGACATGAGTACCGCTGAGAAACGCAGGTCCGGGTGGACGTTTCCAACTCCATCAAGAGCCTCATGTCTTGCAAGAGTCTGCCCCTATCTTGGGAGCAGGATCTCTCCCGCTTAAGGTTTCTGCGCGGTATCAAGGAACAAGCTCCGGGGTGAGAACCTCGGTCTTTTCGGCTTTTATCCGCAACCCCGTCAAACAGCACAGTGCCACCTTCAGATTGAAATCTGGATTACGCCGGCACGCAGCTCTTTGAGCCTTCCCACTTAATCCGCAGTACAACCACCTTCCTAACTTAGGGCTACTAGTTTTCCAGTCTAGCATCAGAGTCGGCTTAAGTGCCCCTCACGTGCACCGGGAAAAATTCTTACCCAAATCCTATGTGTATCGTGCACTGCCACGACGAATCCAAGAGCCCTGCAAAGGGCCAAACGAATTAAGGTCCTAATGCCATGCCCCCCTCCCGTGTCCTCGCTGCATACGTCGTCATTGTAGCTAGGCGTGAACGAGACGTTGAGTGCTGCCGAGAACCGGAGGGCAGTCGGGAGTTCCTTTCCCCGACAGGGCTGTAAAGTGTTTAAGAGTTGCCGAGGCACCCGCCCCATCCTCGTCCGCTGGCGAACCACCCTCCCGTCGCTCGAAGGCGTGCGATGCGAGTACACAGAAGCGAAGTGCCGGGCTGGCCGCTCATCTCCGCCTGGGACCGAAGTCCTCCACTCTCGGTTTTTGTTTGCGCAAGGCCCAGACGGGATTTCATCCCCACCTAGACTCTTGCCCATAACCGCAACTGCAGCCGCAACCGCAGTCGCAGTCACCCCCGCAGTCCCGACATTTTTGTAATATTTGAAAAAACAAAATAAAACAGTAATATGACGTTTACATCATAGTATAGGACTCGTTTGGCATTAAACCGGCCAAAAATGTAAAGAAACAATTTGGAGTCTTTTTCAGAAAATATTTTTGTTATTTTTTGAAATTGCAAATATTGCACGCATTATTGCACGAAAAATATTAAAATTTTCAAAAATATTTACATGACCTTAATGAAAGAACTATATATGGGAACAAGTTTCATTTGAAGGAAAAATATGTCTTCAATTTTATAGTTGTAGGAAGACGCTGAATAAATTTCAAACTTTTGAGCCGTTTCTGAGAAAATTTTGAAACTGTCTGGAGGGCTTCATATAAAGTACCCCCAAATATTAAAGAATGTTTTTTTTAAATCTCCAACTAGAACCAGATCGACAGGGCTTTCTGCAATTTGGGAAGATCGAACGCATGGTTTAGACGCTAGCAGTGTTCACAGAAGGACGAACAAACGGACGAACAGACGGACGGACAGACAGACAGACAGGAGGACAGACGGAGAGACGCACAGAAGGGCAGACGAAGAGACGGACAGACGGTCGGACGGGCGGACGGCGTTTTGAAAAAATCACTTTTTGATATCAGGGGACCCCAAAATGTGTATTTTCGTTAAAATCTCGAAAGTTTTACATAACTTTTTCTATACCACGTATATTACTCCGTATATATGTATGTATACGAGAAAACAAAAGTTCTGCTATAAGGGACATAACTGTTGTATTTGCAGCGGCCCAGCATAATCAATATGTACCCGCTCCCATGGTTTTTCAGCTTTTGACCAACTCGATAAGTGTTTCGGCGGGCTTGCCTGGTTCTGTCTGCATACTTTACAACTACGTAGCAAATTTTCTATATCATTTGACATCCCCGGCCAATATACATATCTTCTAGCAACCGTTTTTGTCCTAGTAATGCCCCAATGTCCTACATGCAATAACTTTAAAACTTCCGCTTGCAGCTTCTGTGCAATTACAGCTCTTACGTTATCTTTGTAATTATATAGTAACACCCCATCTTGCATTGATAACTCTTTTTTCTTTAACAAAAATTGATTTAAGTCTTCTGAACTTTGATTTAGTTTCCTTGTTGGCCAACCTTTACTCAAATAACCACTTACGTGTGTTAGCAGCTTGTCTTTCCTCCTCCTTCCAGCTTGTTCTATTCTTTTTGCGTCCAGCGGCAACCGCAACAGAGCGTCACCGTTCTCGAGATCAATGGGAGCGCAGACTTCCTCCAATTGGTCGAATGACTCGTCTGGCCCCGCCGGCAGCCTCGACAGCGCGTCTGCGTTGCCATGCTGAGATCTTGACCTGTAAATGATCTCAAAATCATAATCAGAGAAGAAAATTAATACCTTTTCTTGGATTGAACAATAATGTGTTTTATGATCTGTAATGAGCGTAAATGTTGTCCCATAGAGGTATTGATGAAATTTCTTCACCCATAGACTTCATTGAAAGTTGCGCCATTTAAAGTTTTAGATGCAAATACAATTGGTACTTCAACGCCTCCTGGCGTAACTGTTGATATCACAGCACCGATACCATTTTCAGACACGTCAGCCGTGAGCAGTAGCGGTTTGATCTGGCGCGTAGTGCGTCAATTTTGTTGCTTTAATCAGCTGTTGTTTCAGATTCTGAAATGCATTTTCACACTTTGTGGACCTTATAAACTTCACATTCTTCTTCCGTAACTGGTCCAATGGTGCTGAGATCATTGCTCTATTCTTAATAAATTTAGAATAATAAGCAACTTTACCAACGAATGAGCTGAGTTGTTTCACATTTTGAGGTTCTGGCATTCTTGTAATTGCTTCAATGTTTTCATTTGTTGGTCGGATTCCATACTTATCTACTACATGGCCTAAATAATTTATAGAAGTCTTAAACAATTCACATTTCTTCCAATTACATCTGAGTCCACTGTCTTTAACAATTGCAACAGCATCCGCAAATTATGCTTATGTGTTTCTTCCGTTTTGCCTGTAACTATCCAGAAAGTTAGCACAATTTGGCCCTTTGTCGGTAATTTGTTGCAGAAACTTTTGAAATTTCGCTGGCGAGCTGGCAATGCCATACGAAAGTCATTGAAACTGATATAAGCCGTTATTTGTATTAACCACCATAATTTTCTTCGACTCTTCATCTATCTCTAACTGCAGATAAGCTTCCAAAAGTTGAAGTCGTAACGAAGATCTCGATTGAAATTATAAGTATCCCCCTCCCTCACCAGCTCGAGACCTTGAAGGGACACTACACTTAAATCAGAGTATAATGGATGGTTGGTTGGTTAGTGATTCCGGGCGCGTCAACAGCTTAGGTCATAAGTACCGTCAGTGTAGTGCATGTTTCTTCCTCGCGAGGTGGCGGTGATCTTACCCCGCAAGATGGCGAGATCCGGCGCCGACCTACCATTGGCTAGCGGGGTTTCCCCCGAACCAGTACTCTCCCACCAGCGGGGCACCGCCCCAGCCGGAACAAGCTCTAAGCTCCCGACCGGTCTCCCGCGATATGTGGTAGTGTAGTGCATGTTTGTGTGTGTGTGTGTGTGTAAGGGGAGAGGATAGAACAAGGAAGGGGAAGGAAAGTTCGTGCGCGGTCAGTGGCCCGTTTGTTAGGGTACTGCTCCGGTATTCGCCGGGCGTTGATCAGAGAAACAACAGAAAACTATCGATCAGAGCAGCCGGCCGCTAGAATTCGCCTCAAGACAGCGACGGAATTCGACCTAGCTGAAAAGCTAGTGTGGAATATCCTGCCGCCTTCAGGACTCGAACGTAGAACCTCCCGGTCAGAGCCCTGCAGTGACATCAGTTGATGCACTGAGCTACTGCTCCTGGTCAGAATATAAAGATCATAACGTATATTTCATAAACCCTAATAATGGAACTGTCTACCTTAACAAGAATGAAAGGTAATGAAATTGAATTAGTTCAAACAATTGTATGGTGGCAAGGCACCAAGCGTTCATGTAAAACAATTTTTCTACCTTATTCAGAGGGGTAAGAGATGTGTGCTATGCATTTCGTTTTGTCTCACTGTGAACTGACAGTGCGTATTGCGCGCTCGCAAGCGATGAGCGGCTCAGCCTACGTGAGGTGCACGACCTTGTTAGTGAACAGCATTGGACTGAGTCTTCCTGGGCCCACTCTGGAGCTCACTCCCGCAGGGCTCTCTCTGAGATTACCGCTCTTCACGACGACATTTGCAGTGCCCGTCAATAAGAGTTTTTATGTCGAAAAATCGCCGTTTTCCCCCGCAGCATTAAAACACTTTATCTATACTGCGTAAGCAGTATGCGAGAAGGTAAAAGAGGCAGATTACCTGAAAAATGGTATGTCATAAAAATGAAATGATCTTAAAAATGCCCGAAGAAAGAATAGTCAAGATTGCCTTGAACTACAAGCCAAAGGGCAGAAGAAATGTGGGAAGACCATTGAGAAGATGGAGTGAGCAGTTTTCAGGAGCCGGAACAGACTCAACAAGTATAAACGTTAGAGTTGATGATGATGATGATGATGATGATGATGAAAAAGTCGATAGTCAAGGAGTAAACAGTATTAGAGGCTAAGGCGTGTGTATCCAGTCAGAAAGGAGAAGGCGTGCGAGGGAGGAGAAAATCAACGCAGACGAACGAAGGAGCAACGAAATGAGGTCAGTACCGCGTATCTTCAATGTAAACCAATGAACAGCGCGCTTTATGAACTGGGAGGAAGAAGCTCTTCAAACACGGTGACGATAGGATGAGAGGAGCTAGTTAACCGCGATGATGGTCAAATGTATTCAGTCGGAGAAGTAGAGAAATTGTGTGGTCAGGAGAAGACTCCAAACTTGTTGGTTATCTTAATGAGGAAGCAGTAATTGTTTACGATGATCAATGGTGCGTTGGACTACACTGCAAATATAATTTGGAAATTACATTAAATTCGACGTCCAAGAAGGCAGAGACACACGAACAGGAAAGTGACAAAATTGATATTAACAATATACATATTGTGTGAAGAGCAAGTTTTCTTTAATTATTAATAATTCCAAATAGTATAATGAGGG
The DNA here is from genome assembly GCA_011170035.1 of Teleogryllus occipitalis. Taxonomy (NCBI): domain Eukaryota; kingdom Metazoa; phylum Arthropoda; class Insecta; order Orthoptera; family Gryllidae; genus Teleogryllus; species Teleogryllus occipitalis. Next base: position 236,794 of record BLKR01000329.1, on the reverse strand, counting down.
TAAATGGCCATGCGTGTACGGGGAAATCAAAAAGTATATGTATGTGTGTATTGTAAATAATGGTATGAATGGGAATGTTAAATATGTAAAGGTTTTCCATAAGTTATTATTGTTATTATTTATATGTTGTTATAGAAAATGCCCTACATATGTTTTTATGTTCAACGCAGAAGGAAAGAAAATTATAAGGTATTTTAAAAATCAGGATTCACTGGATAAATTGAACATTACAAGAAAAAAAAACGATGATTCCAGTCATTCGTAGCCGAAACCTCTGCTACGAATATATTTAAATTGACTGGAATCATCGTTTTTTTCTTGTAATATAACATTTTTTGTTTGACGAATGGGAATTATTATTTTCGTAATGGTAAAATGTCCCCGAATTCAAATAATTAATTAATTTAAATATTCATTACGTAAATTTTCGTCACCATAACTCAGTAAGGACGGTCCTGTCGGCCCACCAAATAAATTTTCTCACGACAGATATCTATTGGCGAACAGATGTCAAGTGAACAGATCGATACCATTGGTTAGAATAAATATATAAATTGTATAAATAAATAAAGAATATTTTGAAGAATATAAATTAGATGTCAATGATAAATAAATACCCAGTTATTACAAGGAAAATCCGCCAGAGAGGAATGCCCAACTTGGGGCCAAGTGATGTGAAAAGAAATTGAATTATTATTATTATTATTATTATTATTATTATTATTATTATTATTATTATTATTATTAACATTATTATGCACTTGATCAAAATAATAATAATAATAATAATAATAATAATAATAATAATAATAATAATAATAATAATAATAATAATAATAATAATAAATATCTACAGTTCGTCAAAAGGAAAATCGGTCAGAAAAACTAAAATAAAATTGACTGACAGTTTAGTCATCACAGGTGGAGTCGCACATCTAGTGATCTCGCTCGCTAACAGCACTAATTTCTAATCAAGTCAACATCCAGAAGAGAACAAGTCATATTCATCAAAAGCATTCATATCAATAATAAAACTTTTTACTTCGTGCCTTTAGAGGATGCGATACTTTTTCCCAAGGTGGACAAAAAAATTGCAGTGTTTACCAGAAACAGTGTCTTGTCTTCAATCAGTTCGATAAGACATAGGTTCCAGCTGATGACATTTTCGAAGCAGGTGAAACATCGATTGCGACAGAGAGATGTTGAACACACAGACACAGGAATTTGCTACTGAGTATTTTCGCAATCGGTGATAAAACTTATGCTTCAGCTTGCCAAACAATCGCCTTCACGTGACGCAGGCTGATGTAATAGGTTTCGCACCTTCCATCAAGTCACGTTTGGGCAGAGAAAAGAATATATAGGACTAGAGCAGGGTACCTAGAAATCAAGTGCCCGGTTATAACAATACGAAATTTAGTACGTACCTTCAGATATCTTGCTACATATAATTAAAGAATGTAGGGCGTGTACTGCTGAAAAATTGGACTGAAGTACTCTGCGGTATGCAAGAGTTGTTTTGGGCGTGCGTGCAACATTTCTCCTCAAACGGGTAACGCTGTGAATAACATTTCCAACATTATCAAAATTCCGCTTAATAGGAAATATATGTCAAAACCCTCACTTATGCGGCAGAAAGACATGACTATAATGTAGCATCTGAAACACATAGATTTTTTTCAAGGCTTATGACTAATGGCCTTGAGACATGGTCAACACTAAAACATCTTTACAACAAAAAATGGACTATGACTTTTATGACTATGACTCCTCAACTATGAAAACTCCAGATGGCAAGGGAAGAAAAAAACAAACAAGTTTGAGAGTTCTATATTTGAAATTTATGGATCTAGATATCCACATTTGTGAGTCGTCTCTATTACACGTTCGTAAGTTCTGTATTCCAAACTTCGTGAGTTCTGCATTCTATATTTGTGAGTTGTGGTTGACACATTTCCGTGTTGTGGGTTCCACATTTGTGAGTTTCAGACTCCACATTTATGAGTTCTGTATTCCATATTTTAGAGTTCTGAATTCCACACTTCTGAGTTCGAGACTCTAAATCTGTGAGTTCGAGGTTCCCATATTGGAGTTCGAGGTTCCCAAATTAGGATTTCGAGATTTCTAAGTTGGGGGTTCTCAAATTCGGATTTCGGGGTATCCAAATTGTGTGTTCTGGGTTCCAACTTTGGGAGTTATTTCAAATTTGGGACATATATATATTCCAAATTTGGGAGTTCTGGATTCCAAGTTTGTGAGTTGGGGATTCCAAATTTTGGAGTTTGAGATTCCAAATGTGAGTGTTCGGGATTCCAAATTTTGGGGTTAGGATTCCAAATTTTTAAATTCGAGATTCCTAATTTGGATGTTTTGTATTCCAAATTAGGAATTTCTGTATTCCAAATTTGTGAGTGCAACCTTATAAAGTTAGAAGATCTGAATTCTTAACTTGGAGTTCTGCATTTCAAATTAAGGAATTCTGTATTTAAAATTTTGGAGTTCTATATTTCAGATTTGGGAATTTTGTATTTCAAATTTGAGAGTTTTCGATACATGGTTTGAGAGTTCGGGGTTCCCAAATTGGAAGTTCAGGGTTCCCAAACTGGGAACTCAGGGTTCCTAAACTGGGAGCTCAGGGTTACAAATGGGGTGTTAAGAGTTCAGAATTTGGGAATTCGCTATTACAAATTTGGGAGTTCAGGATTCCAAATATGGTATTCGGGATTAAAAATGTGAGCCTTAGGCATGCCAAATTTGGATATTTTTCAAACTAGTGCTATATATTTCTGTGATTATTTCGTTAAAAGTGAAATGGATGCTTTTGGGGTATTTCCTGCATGCATTATTTTTCGACACCCGAGTAGACATTTGGTCATATTGTTCTCTTAGCTCGTTTGAAGCGGATTTGTGTCCACGCACTTCGCTCCTCACCGTCGAACGTGGGGAGCTTGGATCTTTGGTCGCCCCCCCCCTCGTGCGAGTTTCGGAGGGCGAATGTGGCGCATCGCGCTTTAAGCGCCCCCGCAGCTCTCTCCTCCGCCCCTTTCCTTCAACGCCCCCCTCACCGCTGCGAGTTAATTCCAAATTATTAAGAAAGGCGCCCGAGTTGATGAAACCGCACAAACTCAATTTGAAAGTTTTTTCCCGACCACTTCGCGCGTGTAGTCGCTCGCAGACGGCGCGCGGGTAAATTTCGTTACGTCGTAGTGGCAGCAGCGACGACGGCGCCGGAGCGAAACTTGAGTGGCTTTGCTCTGCTCCACAGGGGAAGGGAGTTGGGCGTGGCGGGGAGGGGAGGGATGTAGCGGGACGAAGAGCGCACATGTTCATTCCTTCGCGAAGACGAAAACGGAACTCGAAATTACGAATTCTTGGGCGGTTGATTTTGAGTTTCTTCCCAAGAGATATTTTTGCACTTTCAATTTTTTAATGTGGATATTTGAGCAATATTACCATTAGTTGCACCAATATTTGGTTTTGAATGTTGAATAAATATTAATTGCAACTTTGAAGCATGAGGAAAGCGTCGACTACGTGCACAATTAATGTGATTTATTATCAGTGCACAATGCTTGCTACAGCAAAGTCTGCTCAAGAATTTAACTGCATTGAAATAAACAGTAGAAACCAGAGGTTGGCAGAATTTGAGCGCGGGAAATGCCTCGGCTCTCTACCACTTCCCTGCGGTGGGATCGATAGGACGAAAAGTGATAAGCTGGGGGCAAGTGCTTTGTGGGTTGAATGCTGGCCTGTTGTGAGTGATAACGGTAACAGGCTTGTGTTAGCAAGAAAGTAAATAATTCATGTACCCTGTACGACGCAAATATAAGTAACACACATTATAGTTTTCATATCCTTTCGAGAAAACTACTTTGAATTCACCAACCGCAGGGAAAATTGCATCTCTCAGAGGCTCTCTAAATGTAGTACTTTTCGTTGTATTCAATAATGGGAAACTTTTCACAGCTGGACGTCGACCCGAATATTGACATAACTTTTCCCGCTTTCTTATGAATAATTTCCAGCAGTTACTGATGAACGAACTGGGCTGCCTGCTTGAACTGATACGGGAGTCAACCGACCGATGCTTAGCAGCAGATACTGATACTGGCACCTAGTATATACCATCATAAACATCACTGCATCGACGTGAACAGTGACAAATTTAAGGAATTTCAGCCATTCCACTGCCCAGACTTCAACAGGAAATAAATGCTTATGACGTCGCACTACACACGGGCCACCACCGAAGGCTCCACACGTGCCACCTCCGAAGAGTGAGAATTGATTTGAAGCCTACGATTGCCGGTTTTATGAATATTCCCCGTAACACTCAATACAATACAACGGGAGTAGATGGTGAAGCTTCAATTATGCCCAGAGAAAATAAGAGCCATCTCAGCATTTTTTCAACGGATCAAGAGAAATTGGATGAAAAATCAGATCTAATGGTCCGTCGAGGCGGGTTAGTCCACGACCTGACGGGAGGATGCAGAGAAGGATCTCATGTGTTCTCTTGTTATTTCTCTTGTTCGCCATTACATATAACCATTCTTTTCTATCGCCCTTTTTCTTCCTCACTGAGATTTCGTATGCTGAATAGCCACTAAGTGTTTGCCATGCAAAGCGACCCTTGTCGTCGGGAGAAGGGCGACCTAGAGGTTGAGGGATCTTTTCGTGTTCTCTCGCAAGCCATCTTGACGGTGGAACTTTAAGAAAGGTCCGACTAACACTGTTCGTTCTGCGAATCTCGGCGAGTACCGGTAATAGTGTGTAAGAATATATTCCGTGACAGGCAGTCAAATGATAAACTAATCCCGATCAATGGACATGGGCAGATTCCAGCAATATAGTTAAGCAATTAATTTTCTAATTACATTTTACAGGAATTAAATAAACTTTTTATTCAGTGTTGGACAAAACAGTTTATCTCATCATGGGAAATTAAATATTTTTATCAGAAAACAATATACATGAATGATAATGAACCAACTGAAAATTATAGTCTTATAAGTCTCCTTCATACCTGAACAAAGGTTTTAGAAAAAACAATTTTAGACAGATTAAATAGATGTATTACTTATCATGTAATTTATAATGCACAATTTGGTTTTCGCACTAATCATTCTACTACACATTAACTATTAAGATTAACAGAAGTTTCAAGAGTCGAAACAAATACTTACATTATTTCTTGTTGAAGAAGAAGCATTTGAAAGAGTCTGATATGTCGGTTGTCTTTTTAAAATGCGAAAAATTGGCTTTCCTCACTATTCACAACAGATAATTATAAGTTTTCTGCTATCCAAAAGTTATAGGATCCAAGTTAGTACTAAACAATCTACCAATAACACTTTTCTCGCTGGAGGCCCTCAGGGGTGCCTACTTGTATATATTTATTCCTATTTGAATATATTTATTTCGGATGCCCTAACTCTTAATAATTTTGAAATAACTTCGCGAATAGTATTGAAAATTTTATTTTACTTCAAGACTTACAAATAGGACGAGAAAAATTACTCGCCAACGTAAATATACTTTCTAACTTCCTTAAAAAATGAAAAATAACTTCATTCCAACAAATTCCAAGCCAAAATAATTTCACTAACGACTAAAACAAAATTCTTCATAATTCTAAATAATAAACTCTACAATACCTGTCAATTATTTAAAATTAATAACCGGCGAAAAATTGATACGGAGACTCCATGTTTCAATAATCGCTGAAAATAGTTGCATTAAAACACCATAAATATATTCCTTAATAAATGAAAATTCTAAAATTAACATGAAATAATCACTATCCATATGAAAATATATCATTCAGTCGTCTTACATATGCTTGGTAAATAAGAGGATCTATATCACCTACCAAATTAAAAAAGTACAAGCTATTGAAAATCGGGTTTTGATGGTCCTTAAAACATCCTTAGTGCATTCGTAATGATAAACTTAATCAAGAACTTTCTGTTGACCCATTAAAAACGTAGGTAACTAAGTTATCTTCAAGCTTCTACATTCATCTATTAATCAGCCTAAAACAAACAAAAAAAAACATTTTCTCTCGGGGAATCAAAGAATTAAATCCCAAGTGATTAGAGAGATTACTGCATCGTCCATGAATTTCAAAATGTAAAAAAATTCAAATTGTAAAATATAAATTAAATACTAAGTTAAATTATATTACTTTTGATGTCCTTAAATGGATTAATTTATTTAATATTCTTGTGCAATTTTAAGAATTAAAAAAATGTAATTTCCGAAAGAAAATTATGTATGAGTGCGAAACCTCGAAAGATTGAATATACGGAGCAAGGATTATTAAGATGAAAGAAAAAAGATCTCGGACCACACCTGCTTAGGAAGACCTCTGTTTTTTACCCTTGTCTGGGGTCCCATTCTGTTATTGTGTATATCCATCTCGTAATAACGCCTTGTGACTTCCTCACTTCCACATTACTGTTAGACCTTACCCCTGTGTTCTTTAAACAGCTTTTTTTCAGTGTTTCAATATTAACTTCCTATTTTCAATATTCTTCTTCAATATTATTCTTCATCAATATTATTCAATATTTCATCTTCAATATTATTCAGTACTATTCTAATACTTAATATTCAATATTGTCCAATATTAACTTATGTCTCAATCTGATGTTTAGGATTTTTGTGCATTTTACTTTGGCAAACTCTTGGCGACTTCATATTTTGTTGGGTGCATGTCAAACTACGTATAATAACCGGGAAAACACATATCTCTAATATTCGGATCTATAATTTTCTGTAGGCATGTTGGTCTTTAAATATAAACTTTAGATATCAAATATATACACCATCAAATGTTTCTCGAAGACAGACCCAGCTTTTTTCATTTCTTGTTTGGTATTCTTGTTCACTGATCTTGTTCGACCAAGATACTTATTTTTATTCACGTAGCTAATATTATTGTTTCGCACCTGCATTTTACATTCTACTGCAATAGTCGTACATTAAACATTACGACAAATCATAGTCGATCCCCAAAGTTACATATATCATATTGTAATTATATTTATATTGTATTTACTGGGAGAGTATCTCAGCACATATTTCATGTTTGTACCAACATTATATTTTTAAGCCATTGGGCATGTCTTATGTAACGAAGCTGAAACCGTGAACTTTCTGCGGTTCTACTGCAGCCGTAGAAAGACAGGTCACAGCTGTTGACCGTCACACGGCCTTCGCTAGCGGCCGCATGGTATTTGCCCATCCAATAGAAGCTTTGGAATCCGTTCATCTAATTGGTAAAGCACTCCCCACTTTTCTTTACTCTAACACATTTGTGGCACAGCCAAAGTACAGTTAAATCGCATTGTAGCTGGTCTCCGTTGCTAGAAGACATCCCTGCTCGCCACATAAGGTTTTATGCCTTTCGGCAATTCAAAGTCCTACTCTTGGCAGTTCGTCTTTAACATTGTGTAAATGTTTTCAATTGTGTATGTGTATTTTAATTGTGCAGTAATCGCCAAGTACGCAAATGTGTTTAATATCATTAATTGTACATTCAGTTAGAAACTAAGGCCGTTTACCGAGGCATGAACTGAAAATCAGCCGCGCGCTATACAGTGTTCTTGAGATACATAGTGACATGTGCGTGAACAGAACATCCCTACGTGAGTAAGTGCACGAAATGATGTCACTACTATCAGTCTAATCTTCGTCCCTTAGTACGGGCATACTCTACTAGTCTGTAAACCTCCACGGTTCGCCGCTGAAAGTTCTATTCATTTAAAATGTATGTATCTCTCTTTCACAGAAGCTGATGCATTTCAAGTTAATAAATGCTACTTATTTGAATAATATTCATGCGTGTGAATTTTGTACGAAGGATTCTGCGACCCTCGTCCCACACAAATAACCATACTAAGTTATCACAGGATTCTGGCTAGTGTATAATCCCACCTCACTATACAGTTCACATGCAAACAAAAAGCCATACAAATTATATTTTTAATGTACCTTAGTGTATACGAACGATGCACACTCTGGTTGAGCTATATTTGAAAGAAATCGTATGTTTGTTGGAGCTCGTTGAGCGTTATGTGGTATTAGTATCAGAACCGAATTGGCAAAATATGGCAATCGGCCTGGAGATAAATTAAATATGCAGTGTCAAATGTTTTCTTGAGCTTCGAAATCTCTATCCCTTCTCCATCAAAATTATTTTAATTATAAATAAAAGATAGTAAAAAGCCTTGTTGACTACATTTGATAACATGAAATTGTAATTCCCAATCCACGGAATTTGCATCAAAATACGAACTACAAGTAATAATACTCCTTTCAAAATAATCTAATCTCCTCTCTAATCCTCTCGCATGTAGCCACAAGAGAACTACAAAAAACGCGGGCGTATTTTACAGTAATTTTGGAAAAAGCATGGAAGATTCATTGGCATACCGTTATGGTTATGTTCATCTTTATATTTAAATCACAAAGGGTTTTCGTTTAGAAGAAAGTTGGAGTTTACTATTAAATTTACTATATTTTCTTTATATGAAAGGCAATGGTCCCTACATTTCTTCTCACTTCCTCTTAATTGATTAACCGATTTTATAGTGCAAAATATAAACTTTAATAAAATGTTAAAATTAATAGAATAAACGCTTATCTACAGTCATTTGTTCATTACTTCATCGTGCAAGGTGTAATCGATCCATTGAATGCAATCAATATTTCGTCGCCCACCGCGATCATGACTGAAGGTAAGGTACAGTTCGTGAGGCGAAGAGTGTTTACATGCAAAGATTTGTGTTTTAAAGGCAATGTTCAGCAATCTTCTGACAAATGTGTCCCTTCACAAAAACGTTCAATAAGATGCACAAAAAACCTGTTGATAAGATGATGCATTATTTTTAGGCTAAGATTGACAACAAGATTCTTTTCCCATTTGCAACTACAACATATGTGTTCAGAGCTTGGTAAAAATAAAATATTTCAATAATTTTTCATAAAAAAATTTAAATTCGTGGACACAGTAAATTGTGATGGTATTATTTCAGCGTTTCTAAATTTCCCTTGTTTAAGAGTTCTTCAATTGTGTATTTTATTGTGAAATAGGAATACAAATTTTATTTTCTTTCTACCCGAGTAAGTAACAAAAAATTAGTTTTTTATGCCTGATGTCAACAGAGAAACATATGAACAAATAGGAAGTAGGACATCAATGCAAGAAAGCAATACAATTAAGTTCAGTTGCATTGAGAACACAAAATTACAATTTCGATATCAACTTAGAGAGCTGGGCACCAGCAAAGGACAGACACTTTTCGCCTTCCGGGAAACCATTGCTGAAAACGCCTTCCAAGGAAATGTAGGGACCATGATTTCTTCAGTTTTTTCGAATAATAACAATACTTGTATCATTCTATTCGTCTTTACAAGTACTTTAGAATGGTGATAGAAAAATAAACGCTGCCATTTAAAAAATTAGTAGTGATACCGAATGACATATATTTATCTCTGAATGGAGCGATGAAAGGAATAGTTGTAATTGCTGATCCGTTAGAAAAGGCGATTTTAATCGACTTTCTCATTAAAATTTTCTGATCTGCACTTTTTGACAGTCTCCATCGAACAAGATAAGTTTATCCAATGTGCAGTGCATGGGCACTTGTGAAGATTATTAAGCTTCTCCAGGATGTGCAGAGATCTCTGGGAAAGCGAAAGCCAACACATCGCTCTATATGCCTTTTCTTTGCCTTCCAGCTCCAGGATCTCCTTGTAAGCCCACGGGAGGGTGATTTTACATAGTTGGTAGGGCGCTTTTTGGTTCCAGGTGCCTTAGTTTCTACCCCCAAAAATAAAGAAGGTACAATACCAGCAAGAACATTCCATAATTCAGCTTTTTTTTAAAAAGAATTTAGGGCAGTATTCTCATTCGCTTTAAAACAAACAATACAGAAGTAAGAACATGAAAAAATGAAATACAGAAGTGCTCATTTCTTGGATATTTTCTATCCTTTCTGAACCGTCTTTTAAAACACCGTTTCTTTATTACCATCGACATGTCCCGAGAAGGGTGCCTTGCCAGGTCCCTGTTCTCCCCTTCTCCCATAAATCCGAACCCGTCCGCTTGGGTGCGCGCGAAGCGCTCCATCGGCGCCCCACCCCGCCCCGCCCCACTCCACGCCCCACGCACCCTACACCAAACACGCCGCGCCCCGACTCGCCACGTCACGACACGCCCCGACACGCCTCGCCACGCCACGGCACGCCACACCACACCACACCACCCCCACACCACCCACCCCGCCACTCTCCCGCTCCACGCCCCGCCCCGCCACGCCCCAGCTCCACACCACGCCCCCGCTCCACGCCACGCCCCCGATCCACGCCCCGCGCACCCCACACCAAACACGCCGCGCCCCGCCAAGCTACGCCAAGCCACGCTCCGCCTCGTCCCGCACCGCGCCGCGTCGGCGACACACATTTGACAACATAATTGACGCGAAGCGGCTTTTTCCCTTTTTCATTCCCTGCTCTCCGGGATTTTTTTATTTTTACACGCGCGTTCGTGCGCGCGTCCGCCCTCGCCGACGTATTTTTTATTTGTTTTATTTGTAGTGTTTTTTTCGCATTGTTGCGCGGGTGCAGAGCGCTGTGTATGTGGGAGAGGGGCTGCCTACCCCCCGTTGCGCTTAACGAGCGTGTTTTGTTGACAGTCGCCGAGCGCAATTGCTCATGTCTAAAACAAACAAACAGCGCGGCCCGCACGCTCTCCGTTGCAACGCCCGCCAGGCGCCCTGCACAGCCGCGCTCCTCCCCCTCGCTTCCCCTCTCGCGCCGGAATATCGGGCCTCGTTCTATTGGGACGAAGCATCGGGGAATATTTCCAACATTAGGGTGCGTGCATTTATGATTTCGACTTTCCAAAACAATAAACATTTCTTTAACACTCAGAAGCTCAAAGAAACATTGTCAAGAAATTACGCGATGTTTTAATGAACGTTGAATATCATTTCGCATGTATTTTAGGAGTCACAAAATGAATAATTGTTATATATTGCGGATATAAATAAATGCTTAGCATTTCTATTTAAAAATAAATATTCAAACGTTATATGTAATAACACAATATTTGGCATTAGCTCAAACAGAACATAGATTTCGTTGATTGATTGTTGGTGATTCCTGGAGCCTCAACTACCAAGGTCATTAGTCCCGTAAGTGAAGTGCATGTGTTTGATTGGGAGGTGGCTAGGAATGGCGAGAATGGCGCCACTGAATGGCGAGATCCGGCACAGACCCATCGTCGACAAGCGGGGTTTCCCAAAACAGGTATCGCCCACCAGCGCACCGCCTCAGCCGGGACAAGCTCTAAGCTCCCGACCGGTCTCCTGGAATATGTGGTAGTGTAGTGCGTGTTACTGTAAGTGTATGTGTGTGTGTAAGGGGAGAGGATAGGCCAAGGAAGAGGAAGGAAAGATCGTGTGCGGTCCGTGGTCCGTTTGTTAGGGTACTACTCCAGCATTTGCCTGGTGTTGCTCAGAGAATCCACGGAAAACTACCGATCAGAGGAGCCGGTCGATAGAATTCTCCTCCAGACAGCAACTGAATTCGGCCTAGCTGAAAAGCTAGAACCAAAAAATCCTGCCGCCGTCGGGACTCGAACCTAGGACCTCACTAGGCTAGGATCTCACTAGGATAGGACCCAGAGGCACTACAGTGACATCAATTTATGCACTGAGCCACCGCTCCCGGTATAGATTTCGTAGACAGACGGACAATCAAGACGTTATTGAACTAGTAGGAACGTGTGGAACACAGACACATTTCCTGTTTTTAGTGTCATTTTAATAAGAAATACACCTACAGATCTGAGGCATGTAGGATTGAGAGAAGGGTGGCGTAATAGTCTCCTATATTACTTAAGTAGTATATACCTTTTGCGGCTCCCACATGCAACCTATCTATATAAATTAGATCTCTGAAGAAAGAGAATTTCACGGAGACATGGCAAATCGCACATTAACTTTAAAAACTATGAAGTATATGTCGAAAAAAAAGCATCTAAATATTCACATCGAATGCAACCTGAAACACTCGGCCGAATTGCATGTATGTATGGGTGTATGTGTGTAGTTAAATATCTCCTAAACGCAACGTTCTAGGGCCTTAAAATCTGGAATTTTGAGGCCAAATACCTCAAAGAAACGTTTCCCATATCGTTATCTACAGTATAAGATATTATTAGACGTTCTATTACATTTTTGCTGGTCAAGCCCTTCTCGATACTGCCAAATACTATCTATATAAGATGCGCCAGAGGCCTTTGTTTGTCACGGCACGCTTAGAAGACTTAGATTCCTCCATCTTATGTTCTATCCACACCGAGGATTGAGCCGACTGACGAGGTTTATTTAATTCATCATTAATTGAAGATTGAATCTCGCAGCAGTAGTAGTATTAATAGTTTCTTGATACCGACTATTGATGGAAAGATATCTCTCTTTTGATGATCTTCGTAAAAAATGAGAAACAATATTGGCAAAGAATGGACGATTGTGAACTGCAAAGAACTGTCTGAAAAAGTCTGTGACTTGGGTTTGGTTTGTGTTTGAACTCTGCAACTATTTTCGTTTTCAGCAGTGATTCGGTCAAATTTTCATGTAAGCGTGCTCAGTCATGATATTGCATTGAAAAGCTGGGATGCCTTTCCTAGAGTGATTAGTAATTTAAATAAGTTAATTCATGTCTTGGACAAGTTGAAGCATTTGCTAGAAATCTATTCTCGTAGTGCATTCAGTGCTTTAAATGCTACTGCGAGCAGGTTAGTAAATGATCTAGATGATATGTGCAAGCAAGTTAAACAGGGCCTTAAAATATGGAATTTGAAGGCCATTGGCTTCAAAGACACGTGCCTCGGACCGTAACCTATTGGATGAGAACTTCTCGGACATTCTATTCCATTTTGCTGGTCTGGTGCTTCTCAATACTATCCCACGTGTTCAGAGACGTGTAGAATCTGCAGCAGTATGTGAAATTAAACTAATTACTGATTTTAGAGGCGTTTGAATTTCACAGGTGTACCTCTCAGTTCGGTAATACAGTTAAATAATATTCCAAAAAGTAGGGTTGTACTTGCTCGATCCTGAATTTTTGCATCGGCAACTTTACATAGCTTTCTTAAGAGTAAAAACCTTTTCTAATTTTTTTGTGACAATTAAGGAGAGAGAAAAGATAACTGTCAAGCAAGGTTGTCTAATTACTTCAAATATTGTTTTTAAGGAATTGCTGTGAATTGTTCCAAGAAAATCTCTCAATAACACTGAAAAATCGTTTATTCAAAATTTGTTTCAAACATCAATTTTATAATTAGTTATTTTAATTCAATATTCTATAAATACATTGGACGTTAACTTGATGTTTTTTAACAAATAAATGTGTTTCGTTAACAACTTACCCTCTCAATATGCAAATGAAATGATATAAAAGAAGTTGGAGTTTAACATGCGAGAGTTCTCGCACGGGTACGCTAGTATCCTCATAAATTCACCGTTCTGTATATAAGCTGTCCTCTTGCATTGATAAGGGAAGTCGGCCCAGGGACATGACTGTATTCACTTCACTCTGCTCCCCAGCAGTATTTATTAAACTTTTTTCATACTTTATTGCACTTGGTCTCTTTAGTTGTACCTCGCTCACCACCACGGTCCTCCAGGGGAACTAGCTTCCCTGCGAACTCGGTATATTTGCATCCTGAACTTGGAGGATTTGTAATTGCTTTTAACACTAGGAGGACGGCACCCATCATTTTGACGGGTGACCTAGTTTTTATCTAAAATGCTTAGCAATATGTGGTTTGTAAATTCAGCACTTTGTGGCTTTTAATATTTAATCATATTCTACACATTTAAATAAAAACAGCCATGTACTCAGAAATTTAACTTCGATATTTACAAGTACTGCTTAAAGAACGAAGACCCGTCATTTTGATGATAGCTAAAAACGTTACTAGAAACGGAGCTAGAAGCAGGGCTTACATGGTGGAACCGGTAAGGATTGAGGTATGGACACAGCTCATTCCAGTAGTTTCTACAGAATGCCACACTGGAGGGTCTTCGCGGCTGCGTCGAGGTGAACAGGAGCCTTTCTCGAGGGAACTACGTTTCAGACGCCGCGGTACCCGTACACCGCTAGCAGAAGGCGAGTCCGTGATCTGGGGCCAGCATCAGCAGCTGCTTACAACCTCGAGGCACGTCATCGGTGATCAGCCGTTGGCAGCCTAGGTCGCGGGAGGGTTCTCTACCCTGAGGGGAGCTGCGAAGTCATCACTAGAGGCCCATTCAAGCCACCCTACATCTTTCATACAGGCAGTAAAAGTAATATCGCGTAATCCTGAGGCAATCCACATCTCAAAGAATATATAGAAGGCGTTGATGCAGCAATGGAAGTAGTACATGCCAATAAACGATCATTACTTTTAAGATTCAGCGCTTCAAAAATAACTGGTAACGCCAAGGATAGGTTACATAGTGCGACAATAAAATTTGCCGCAGAACAAAAATATGTAATTGTTATGTAGTTCAGTGCTCTGATAACAATAGAGAAAACAATTTTTCGCTATCACCTAACCTTCCTTCTGAAAGCACAATTTTATCTGCTTTCGGTTGAGCTATTTTTGTTGTCGCAGCACTTATCCCATTCTGTTATTTTAGGAATTTTATTGCCTAGTGTTGAGAATAGAGGGAAGGTGGACATAGACACTTGGTATAGGTAAAGGAAAGTTGCACTTGCATGAGTCAATCGATAGTGAGATCGCACAGTATTGTAGCGTCGCCTGGTCCGGCGCCGGTGCGTCGGGCCGCTTCGGGGAAACCCGCGTTAAGCCGGATGTGGATAGGGGTGGAGAGCGGCGGCGCCACGCCGCGCCGGTTGGAAAAGCCCTTAGGAATCCCGGCTGAAATTTCCTTGAAAAAGGACGCGCGCGGAGGCGAGTTTAAGAGATGTCGGTTGCAGCTCTGGAAAGGCTGGCCAGCGAGCCGTATGACGCCCGCTGCTTGTAGGGTGGGGGCGAGCCGTCGGATATTTAAGGCTGCGCCGACAGGCGCCTCGCGGGATACGCTGGGTGTCGAAAGACGAGAGGTATCTCCAGTGCTATCATTGCACGTGATTTTCGGGTCGAAGATCGGTTTGGCGACAAGCCATGTAACTGGTATAGTTACGGGACTCAATGTCCGACAGCTTCGCACCTCGCGTAGCTTTTTGCTGCTTCCGAAGCAGTGGTTCTGGGCGAAGGCCTAGGGACAGTCGCGGGGTTTCGCGGCTAAGAGAACTGAAAGGTTGCCAAGGGGTTAGATTTTCGTATTATAATCTTTGTACATCAATTGTAAATATTCTGTAAATATATTGTATATATCAATCAGAACAGTCGTCTGTGTTTTTCATCCTAGTACGTCACAGTATCTATTCTTGAAGTCCTTCTGTATTGTTATTGAGTAGTTTCCATGTTTCTTGAAAGACGTATTTGTGGCATACCTCTTCCAGAAAAATTGGTACGTGTTGGAACACGTGATTTCATTTTCACAATAAGCGTGTGTAATTTAGGAAAACACGCGTACGTTCATCTCGCGGCAAGACACAAAGTTCAAATTTGTTGCACTGTTATTATTCCGAACAGATCACGAAATTGGAAACTAGTTAAAGTATCGGTACGGGAGATTCTCCATTTAAGATTGCACAAATACCAGCCGATACTTTTGATAACTCTGCAAAAGCAGGCAGATTGTTATAAAAAATTTGCATTACAAAATAATTGTTATGTATTGAAAATAACAAGATAACAATAAAGTTTTTTTATTCTCAGTCAATCCGATTTACAACAAAACATCCAAATTTCCGTGTGCCAAATAGAGTATACCGAAATTCCAAAGCCACAGTTCCAGTCGTTCAGAAGGTGTTCAAGTTCACGCCGAGTCACAATATCCAAATAAGAAGAAACCAATATCGCACTGCCGGGTCAACACTAACTGCAGTATACAACTCGCGAGGCAATCTAATTCACAGTTCACTTAGTTCTGCCGCTCCACCGACGGCCGCCGTCTATATAGTCCCGCGCTCCGTAGCCTCGCTTCCTAGCAGAGGCTTCGCGCGCCGGCTGCTCGCTCCTGGTTGGCCGGCTCACTCGCTGGTCTGCTGCTCCGCTAAACCTCGCAGACGTCACGCCACGCCAACTTTCTGGCGCGCGTTTCGATGTGGCGGACACTGCCGCAACAATAATAGTGTTGGATTGCAATTCCTTTTGGTGAATTACAGGGTCGACAAAAATCAACGTTGTCCACCGAGTACAACAAATATAATTTGTTGACAAATAAGTCATTAAGTCTATCAGTATTTCAGAATTTTTCCTTGATGAGTAGAATTTTTTCAAAATTGTCTCCATTTAATATTTCTGTTTATACTTTAGAAATAGTGAATACGCTTTGATTCGTTGTTTAATGTTAAGTGAAATATTACAATTGGAAGGTGTGTAAACGACTGGATTAGTACGAACAGTTCTTATTCTAATTATGACAACCAGATCTTTACGGTTTACATTTTTGCTTGTTTTCAGTTGATACAAATTTACAATGTTTTAATGAAGGACACCACATTTGAAACTTTTCCATATGACATGCGAATTCTTTTGCATTGATTCGTTTATGGGACTCTAAGTTTTTGTTTGTATGAGATATTGTAAATATTTATTTTTCATTAGTTCCCTTTTCCGTCTTCCAGGTTGGTTATTTCGTATGGGAGAAATCACTCTATTATAATGGCTGTGGATATATCGCATGGTAGTTTTATATTAATAATTTTAAGGGTACTAATACTGCAGCCAACTGTTTGGGTTGCTTCTTGGGCAATGTTTTTTACTTTCTCGTATACATACGTATATACGGAGTAATACACGTAGTATAGAGGAAGTTATGTAATGCTCCGGAAAATCGATTTCGAGATTTCACGCAAATACACGTTTTGGGGTCCCCTGATACCGAAAAAGTGTTGTTTTTTTTTTTTCAAAATGTCCGTCCGTCTGTTCGTCTGTCATTCCGTCTGTCTTGCGTCCGTGCGTCCGTGCGTCCGTGCGTCCGTGCGTCCGTGCGTCCGTGCGTCCGTGCGTCCGTGCGTCCGTGCGTCCGTGCGTCCGTCCGTCCGTCCGTGCGTCCGTGCGTCCGTCCGTCCGTCCGTCCGCCCGTCCGCCCGTCCGCCCGTCCGCCCGTCCGCCCGTCCGCCCGTCCGCCCGTCCGCCCGTCCGCCCGTCCGCCCGTCCGCCCGTCCGCCCTAAGCCATTCGTACAATATTTTCCAAATTGAATAAACCCCTGTGCATCTGGCTCTAGTTGAAGCTTTGAAATTTTGAAAAACATTCTTTAAAAGTTGGGGGTACTTTACATGAAGCCCTCTGGATATTTTCAAAATTTTCTCAAAAACGGCTAAAATTTAGAATAAGTCTGAATTTTCGTAAATTGCACAAGTTTGATTTTCTTCGGCATCTTCCTACAACTACAAAATTAAAGACTGATTTTTCATTCAAATGAAATTGATTGTCCTTAAATAGTTCTTTCATTAAGGTCATGTAGACATTTTTGAAATTTTTTCTAGTTTTCGTGCAATGATGCGTGCAATATTTGCAATTTTAAAAAATAACAAAAATATTTTCTGAAAAACGACTCCAAATTTTTTCTTTGCATTTTTGGTCGGGTTAATGCTAATCGAGTCCCATACGATGACGTAAACGTCATATTGCTGTTTTATTTTGTTTTTTCAAATATTGCAAATATGTAATTTTTTGACTTGTCTCTCACGTCGGTAATATTTACTTTAGAGGCAATTTCTTTACGATATTATATTTACGAGTACATGTGATTTAAATAGTGACAAATAAACTTTCTCAAAAACTCTACAGTTTTTTGTTAAAATGAGCTGAAAATTCCACATTTTCAAAAACGTTCAAACGCTATTTTTACAAAAAAAATTGCTCGAAATGTTTTCTTCAATATTTTTTTTTCAACGGATAGTGGTAATGGAACTGTTTAATATGACGTAAAGTTCATTTTGATGTATTCTTTTGTTTTTTTTTTTCAAAAATTACAAAACTGGAATTTTTTTGACTTTTTTTTCAATTTTTTTCCAATGGATTCCTAATTGCACTGTTTAATATGCCGCAAAGTTTATTTTCATGTATTCTTTTGTTTTCTCAAAAATTATACTAATGTAATTTCTTTTAAATATCTCTCGCGGCGTTAATATGAACAATTTCCTCAATTTATATACATTATTGAATTTGTAAGTGGAAGTTCTTCAAATGAAGTTTTTTGAAAACTGAATATATTCCTATGAAAAAGAGCTTGAAATTTCGCAATTACATTAACGCTTAACGTTATTTCCTTAAAACGGTACCAAATTTTGCAATGAAAATATCTATTTAGAACGGGGTTATAGCCTTTTGTAATATTCTGAAAATATTTAGGTTCTACTATTCTGAAAGAGAAAAGTTGGGAAAATGTCAAAAAAATGTACTTTTGGTGACAATAGATGGCAGCAGGCAAGAAGAATGGGCAAGACTGTACAGTACCAGTCCACACCAAGGAAATTAGAAAAGTTTACTACGAGAAAGTCAGTGCCATTCTGTAGCACCTCTAATTTAATTCTTTCTTTTGGGACATATTCCTCTTCCTATTTGCGCGCGGGCTTTTGGGTATTTGTTTCACCTCCGCTCGGTTTCCCCGCCGCCGCGTCCCAAGCGCCGTTTTAGGCAGCATTTTTACATTTAATATTAATGACCCTTTGGGAAGGGCGCGGGTGCGCAAGTAGTTTTCGCCAGCATTAAAAGGATCTTGCTTCCGAGAATTGCCCTTGATCCGCATATTAAGGATTTAATTATGGCTCTTTGCTCTCGACGTCATGGCTGTAATTTTAGTTTTAAGAAATGAGATAAAGTAATGAAGTAAGCAATGTGTAAATACTTCAAAATTTTTTATGTAATCTCGTTAAATATTCGTAAGAGAAACGGTATAATTGACTATAAAAATAGAAGTATGAGATTCTAATTAATTTTAATTAATACATTTGAGGAAAAGTATTATAATGATATTACAAATTCATACAACTACAACTGTTACGTGTAAACTGGTGCTTCAATGCTTTAAAACATTGAAAAAGTGTGAAAAAAGGATAGAAGATATAAATGAAATAGAGAGGTCACAACAGTACATACTTTCTCGTATTATTGAGAAGGGTTGTGTAATACTAGCGGATCCCGGCAGACGTATTACCCTCCATCTCCCTCTTTCTCCTTTCCTCACCCTTTCTCTCATTCTCTCTCCCTTTCTCTCATTTTCTCTCTCTCTCTCTTTTTCTCTCCGTCTCTGTCTGAGTCAGACTATCTCCATGGTGTCTGTGTCTGCCTCTGCCACTGCTCCTGTCTGCCTCTCTCTGCCTTTCTCTGCCTCTCTCTGCCTCTTTCTGCCCCTGCCCCCTGTCTCCGTCTTTCTGTGACTCTCCGTGGCTTTCCGTAGCTCTCTATCTCTTACTGTCTCTGTCTCTCTCTCTGTCTTTCTGTCTCTGTCTCCTTCGGTCTCCCTGTTTCTGTCTCTCTGTCTGTCTCTCTCTATCTCTCTGTTTTTTCTCTCTCTATCTCTGTTTTTTCTCTCTCTATCTCTCTCTTTCTCTGTCTCTCTCTATCTCTCTCTCTCTGTCTCTCTCTCTATCTCTCTTTCTCTGTCTCTCTCTCTATCTCTCTCTTTCTCTGTCTCTCTCTCTGCGACACTGTCTGTCTCTGTCTCTCCCTGTCTATATTTCTCTGTCTCTTTGTTTCCCTCCCTCTGTCTGTCTATCTTTGTCTATCTCTGTTTCTGTCTTACTACAACTCTGTATCTATCTGTGACTCTCTGTTTCTGTGTGTGTGTGTGTGTGTGTGTGTGTGTGTGTGTGTGTGTGTGTGTGTGTCTGTCGGTCTCTTCTAATTTTCTGTCTTTGTCTGTGTTACTCTTTGTCTCTGACTATCTTTGTCTCTGTATCAGTTTCTGACTCTCTCTTTCACTGTCTCTTTCGGTTCCTTTCCCTGCGACTGTGTCTGCCTTTGTCTTTGTCAGTCTCTGTCTCTCTGTCTTTCTCTGCCTGACACTATCTGACTCTGTCTTCTGTCTGTCTTCTGTCTCTGTCTTCTGACTCTGTCGGCCTCTGTCTGTCTGCCTGTCTGTCTGCCTCTGTCTGTCTTCCTCTGTCTGTCTTCCTCTGTCTGTCTTCCTCTGTCTGTCTTCCTCTGTCTGTCTTCCTCTGTCTGTCTTCCTCTGTCTGTCTTCCTCTGTCTGTCTTCCTCTGTCTGTCTTCCTCTGTCTGTCTTCCTCTGTCTGTCTTCCTCTGTCTGTCTTCCTCTGTCTCTGCCTCTGTCTCTGTTTATCTCTCTTTATGTCTCTGCCTCTTTGTCTCTCTCTCTCTCTCTCTCTCTCTCTCTCTCTCTCTCTCTCTCTCTCTCGGTCTTTCGTCAGAGAATAATGAAACCTCTGTAGTCTATGTTTTTGTCTGTCTCATTCTTTTTCTACTGCTGCTCCTGCTGATGCTCTTGCTACTGTTCCTGATACCGCACCTTCTCCTGCTACTGCTTCTCCAACTGCTCCGGTTACTGGTCCTGCTCCTGCTACTGATAGTGATGCTGTTTCTGCTCCTGCGCTAGGTCCTGTTGCTCTCTGAATATGAATCAGTGAAATTGTCGCTGATTCAATCAGTGAGAGCAAAGTCACTGATCTCTGAATATGAATCAGTGAAATTGTCGCTGATTCAATCAGTGAGAGCAAAGTCACTGATATCTTCAGTCGAAATATGTAGTTTTGCTGACAATCAGTGAATACGTGAACCTTTTCAAAATGACCGCCAGCATTTCATTGGTTGTCAGTTGGCCGCGCCACTATACCCAGAGAGTATACTAATGACAAGACTGGTCCAGTCATTCACGTGCTGTGTTGTGAATGTATGCAAAATCGCACGGCAGAGCCAGTGGAATAGAGGTTTCCTGCGAGAAAACTGACCTGTGTCTGAAGATTGTTTTAATTGCATTAGGTAAGTAGTTTTCGCTTTTCTGTGACTCGTCTTGTTGATAACTGTGAGACGTTTTATTTTATGAGCATTTGTCCATACTAAGAAATAGGTTATGAACAAGTTGTTAATATCACGTATTTGTTTTTGTTATAAAATTGGAAACTTCTTATGTAACTTAAGAGTTTTAATGTAACTGTTTGGTGATACAGTGTGAAATATCTGACGTGCAATGGATAATTTCGTTTATGAAATTTGTAAAAGTCCAAAATGCTCTCGATTACACCACAGCAGAGCCGGGCATGCCAGCAAACTAATAACTCATTCTTTGGTTTTTCCAATTTAGTTTGACACCAGTCCAGGAGTGGAGTTTTGAAGAAGTGTAAGAGAAAGTGCTGGAGCTAACTGGGGACTCTAACAATGTGAATATTTTGAAAGGTATTTTAATTTGCCAAAGACGGCTGTAATACTGATTTATTTTGATCAGTGTTCCTTGCTTTCCTTAGTCACTAAACACATTATATTTTACTCATTTACATGGCAAGGCTAGTTTGGCAGAGGAGTGGGAGTGCAGAAGGTACATCAAAGCCATTCCTGAGGTTCCCAATCCAGACCTCATAATAATTCTGCCAGTTAGTATGATCTTGTATGTAATCTGAAAATAAAGTAACCATTTTTTCCTTGCATAACTTCTTGACCTATCTTTTTTCTGTTTTAGGAGGGCTCTAATTTGCATCTGGAGGAATTGGAAAGGAGAAAAACCTTCAAGAAAAATGTCCAGCAATATTTGATATGGGTGAAAGGATAGAAAAACTATTCGTGTTTTGTTCAGGGTGATGGTTGGTTTTAACATCTGCCCTTTTTTAATAATAATAATAATAATAATAATAATAATAATAATAATAATAATAATAATAATAATATTCCTTCACCCATTGCAGCATTTGACTTACTGTTTAAATTAATATTTACAACAAATTTGGCATACTCAACATCATTAGCAATTTTTTTTCATTTTTAGCAGTATATAATGATTATATCCTTCAAATATTTAATTTGAAATAAAAACTCATTTGGGTTTCTGTAATAAACCCCCCCTTCTGGGAAATGAACAATGCTTTTGCAATTGTTCAATTATCATAACCTTCTACCATTGGAGTTAGTTTTGTTATATCATAGAAATTTGATTCTTTGGTTCTGTGTCCGGTATTGACTTTAAGATTTTCCCAATATCGAGGATGGCCCAATTCTCAATTCATCTAATTTCTTCCTATTCAGGTGATTTTCATGTTCTATGTACACAAGATCTCCCTTTTTAATTCAATTTGTCTCCTGTGTAGGTTGAATATTTTTTGTTGTCATTATGAAGTTTTATTGTATTCTTGAGTGCTATTTTCCTCTCTCTTTCTAAATCTTCGGCTGTGCATTTTATTTTTAATTCATGCGGTAGGATATTTATGGTTTTACCCTCTAGCAAGTATTTTGTTGAGAATTTTGTCACTGTATGCTCTGTCTCGTATTTCTCCACAGCTTTTTTCACAATAGTTGTCCATAGCAATAGCAGCCTCTTTGTTAGTTTCATTCATAATACATCTTATTTTATTCACTAAAGTCTGGTTTAATCTTTCATTGAGACCATTGGAGAAAGGCGCATCTATGGCAGTAAAAATCAATTTTATTTTTTTCTTTACTTTGAATTGTTTTAATTCTTTTGAATTTATTCCTAGATATTGATCCGTTAGTACCATCTGGACATAATGGTATTTTGTTACTTCCTCAGTTAGTTTTATGAAGTCATCAGCGTTTTGATTTTTTGATGTTAAAATATAAGCATATCTTGTGAAATGGTCGACCAGTAGGTGTAGGTATTTTTTTGTTGACCGGGATCCTCCATAACCTCCGATGGTATCCATAGAAACTATCTTGAATGGGTACATTGCTCAACCTAGGTGTGACATTAATCCACGTTATGATTTTCTTCATGATTTATTCTTTAAGTAGATGTCACAAGTTTCACAAATCTTCTCTATGTTTATGTTTATATTTTTCGTTGTAAAGAATGGTGTTACTTTATTTATCATCTGCACTCTTCCCAGGTGACAATAAGTATTGTGTACATATTTTAGTAATATTTTACTAAATTCTTCTGATAATGAGAGTTTTTCTCTTCTTTGAAATTTTTATAATAAATTTAATTTTAGAATATTAGTTTTTTCTTATTGTTTTTTAGTTTTGTGCATCTTCTTTGATCCTTTTTTATGTCTTCTAATTTCACTAGGTCTACTATTTTTAATATGTCATCTGAATTTTCATCAGGCTCTAGAGCTGGATGCCTGTTTAAACAGTCTGCCTCTAGGTTTAATTTTCTAGGATTATATTTAACTTTAAAATTGTATTGGGACAGATAGTATGTCAAATCACCCAGTTCTTAATCTGTTATTGCTTTTATATTTAAATTTTTTAAAGGTTTATGATTGGAGTGTACCAAAAATTCTCTTCCAAGTAACCAATGTTGCCAATATATCACAACCTTTTTTATTGCCAAGCACTCAAGGTAAATTGCTTTTTTTTTCCTTTTGAGCTTCACTCACTTTTTCAAAAAATATGCGACTGGCTTATTATCCCCATTTTTGTCCTTGGTTTAGTACAGCTCCGATTTCTTTTATGCGTGCGTTCTTTTTCCAATTGTTCCATTCTGATTCTACTGTATTTTTCAAAATCATACTTGAGTACCAATCTGCGCTTGCATTGTCAAGGGAAAATTTTAGAATTTCTCTTCCACAAAACAGCGTTCACACTCTTTTTCAAACTCGTTTATCCATTGGCATGCGTTTGAGTTTCTTCCATTAAATATCTATCTATATATTTAAAAAAAATAAAGCATTCTGCCATGGCTTTGTTTGGAGCTTCTACTGAATTGATTGTAATATTTTTTCCTTTAAATGAAATAATGTGATCCCTAGATGTGTTATCAGGGATTGTGTTGATTCACCAACATTTACGGTGTAAATTAATTAATTAAATCATTCTTTAATACTACGCTTATCAGTAGTCAATTGTTTTCTTCAAAAATGCTGTTTCAAAATCGATTATATGAAACGCTAGATGCGAGTCCAAGCTGCTTGATGTTATGTTTTGATTGTTGAGATTTGTTTACAATTCGTCACGGTTTTGTTTCAGTGTAATAATTGCATTGTGGCTTTGACAGTTTGCATGTATTTGCTTTTGTGATGTATTTTTTAGAGAACATTCGGACAGTGGGTTTTGCTCAGTTGTACTGAAGTAGTGAAGTTGTTCACAGGTTATGTCGAATTCCGAATAGTTGTCCATGCGCCCCCAAAGAAGCAAACGTACACTGGACGCAGAGAATGAGAAAGTCAGCGCAGAAAATGTCAGTTTTGTTCTGCTTTGTACTTCCCATGCGAGAGAAATTCTGCAAACGTGTTTACTCTGTGTTGCTTAAATTGGAAAGTAAGTTTACCTTCAAGCAATATGCCAGAAGTAATCAAATGACACATCAAAAAACTTTAGAAATAATATTGATGGACAACATAACCTCCAAATCAACATTGTAAATAAATAAACATTTTTATGTAAAATCTATTGATAATAATTAATTTAATTACAGCAATTCAATATCCGTCAGTATAATAGTGCTCTTTCTTTTGTGTCATATCGTGTATTATTGGAATATGTGGGCCATTTTGCATTGCCACCTGGTCATGGACCATACGTGTTCAAAATTTTGGGAACTACACATCACAGAATTTCTTCGTTATAACCCGAAGATCCAAACAATGCAACATATTGTGAACATTAGTCTGGGCACAGTATTTTACATTTATCTAAGATCTCACCGTCAAATGTTGACGGGTTCTCACTAGTATTAATAAAATCATTGACAATTTTTCTCAAATTTTTTACTTCAGATATTTGTTGCTTATCTTCTAAAACTTTCTTTAAAAGTTTCTCAATTGTTTCATCTGAGGTACTCGGGTAGATTTTTCAACTTTTTCCTCTGTAATCTCTTCTATGTAGTAGTTGTAAAATTGCAAATTTTCCTCTTCATCCAAATATACTTTTGATAGATTTTCTGATAAAGAAATCCAGACTTTGATGTCTCTTTTTTTAAAGTATTTCTTACCTTACCAAATATTTGTGTTGTAATTAGCTCCTTGTGAAGATTTGTGTTTTGGAGTTCATCTGGTAAGCCATTTAAAGTTTTTACCTCAAGTGAATTAATAGCTTAGAACTTGCTCTTCTTGACACATGCCATCATTCATCAATTGTATTCCTGTCTTTGAAATCAGTGGCCAGGTGCCTCCATTGCGGTGTCAGGTATCAGTCATTTGTTCGGTAGCATGGCAGATTCAAATTTTTAGGAAACGACACACAATAGTCTTTGTTTTCTTTATACACATATATATGTGTATATATACATGTGTATACATATATATGTACATAGAAACAAAGGCATGCAGTGCTGTTAACATTTCCAATTTTAAGCTTGGCAATGCTGCCGATTTTAATTATGAAAATTATAATTAGCAGAGGAAGCTGATTAAGTTGCCCTAAAACTTGCCAAATACTTGTAATAATATCAAATGTTTATTTGTATTTTTACTTTAAAAATTTTGACATTTAATGTTCTCTATTTATTTTTATTGTAAAATTCACATAAAAATCCATTGAAATGTATTTATACACATTTAAATTATAAGAGGATTATAATTCTTTCACTACTTTCTTCCCAACTTTCTTTTCATAATTTGTTGTATTGTCACCAAAATGTCAATAATATGTACATAAAATAAAGAGTGTTAACTGCAGGCCAATTTTTCTCTTTAGTGAGTTTTGAAAAGTTCCTGAACATGGTTTTCTTCTGTTGTATGTTTTTCATTGGTTTAAATAAAGACTGTATTCACCTATCTCACTTAAAAAGGCAGTATCTACGCAACGCGCCAGCTGTGTGGTTACCCAACCGAAAAGCTCTATCTTCCCCGTGTTAAATCGAAGGACTAAGGAGTAAAAACAATAACTTCATTAATAGAACCAAGAGCGTGGTGCAATTCCTGACAAGGCACCAGACACCGGAGAGAGCGCCATTTGGACGCCCTTTCGTTTCAAAATGATTTCATATACATCGCTATTGCTGCAATATCTTCAATAATGAATGTTTTAAAAGGAAAATGTATATTCCTAAGATACGAGATCTTTTTCATTTTCTGGGGGTTGTGCAACCTAAGCGCGAGCCGCCACTGCTGGGATAGCAATGCAATATTTCACTGATTCAAGCAGTGTAGTTTCACTGATTCAAGCAGTGAAGTTTCACTGATTCAAAAAGTGGTCCCGATTTTCACTGATTCATTCAGTTCAGTTCGCTGATTGTCGGTGGTCGGATTTTAACTACCACAATCAGTGCATAGTCACCGTCAATCAGTGGCTTTTCACTGATTCAAATTGAGAGGAGCTGCGGTGCCGCTTTCGCTCTCGCTTTTTTGCGTACTTGGCTCCTCTCAACACCTCTCTCCTCAATTCTTCACGACTTCTGTTCCTCCCCCTTCCTTTCCAACTCTCGTTTTCATCTCCACCCATCCTCCCCTCTCTCTCTCTCTCTCTCTCTCTCTCTCTCTCTCTCTCTCTCACACACACACCCTTCCTGGCACCGTCAAATAGGTTTTGAAAATGTTAATCAAAGCTTCAAATCAACTTCGTATTAATGCTTAAAGATGATAAATATCTTATTTTATTTTATTATCTTTTACTTGTATGCATTTTTTATTTCTATTATTTCTTTTTACTTGCTGACACAATTTTAAATTTTAAATTTGAGGATTTTTTCTATTTGGGAATGAAACCAATGAAGATCGTTTATATTCCAATTTCACATGAAATGAATGTATCTGGTATTTTTGTCTATATGTATTGCAGTTCTGAAAGGCAAAGACCTAACAACACTTGTTTGTTGTTGATGTTTATTAATGTTAAATTAATGATATTTACTCCCAACCACACAATTAAATGGAAGAAAATACAAATTTAAAACGTTTCCAAGTAGTTAATTAAGGGCCCTCTGCAGGTACAGAAATTTTGTTCAGTCCGTGAACAAAAATCAATCGACGTTCTAAAAGATCAACTATGGCGAACATACACAACGCAAGGATCAAAGGAGCGGAAAAGTCTCTCACTTCCCAATGTGGATAGAATCAGTAACTTAACTAGCCCAAAGTGTCACACATCGAACTCACAAGAGAGTTGACAATGTCTCTCACTACATGAAACGTTAATGTAAACCATTGATGGGAAGAACAAATGCCACGAGACTCTTAAACATCCAATCAAACACTCAGAGTAAATTTCCATTAGCTTGTGAGAATCGAGAAAAATATTACAAAAGAAACATAACTTTCATAACTCATCATAACTTTCGATTTTGAGTATCTGTTTGGATATTGGGGGAAGTACTATTAGATCGAAAAATGTGTGCCATTTCATATGTTAATCTTTTGATAATTATTTTCTTGATCCCATACATTTAAATTTCCTGGTCAGGAACCTGATTTGTGGCAAGTACATGTCAAGTCTTATTCTTCTCTTTGTGGCAAGTCTTATCTTCCAAAAATGCGATAGGTCGAAAACAGGTCTCATTTGATAGAATACGGCCTAAAAAAAATATGTCAAGTGTCCCGTATGGGAAGCAAAAAACGGGTTTAAGATTGAGCACGCAAAGTTGTCGAGCAAGACGCATAGTTCGCGCACGAAGATAACAATCTTCATTATTTCTGACGTGTATTGCCGCTGGGATTGGTGTTTGCCTTATCTGCGAAATTCTACATTTTTCGTCTTAAATCTGACCGCGCCTGACGGTAATTTCTCTGTGCAGGAGTAGCACACCTATGTTTTTGTGCGATTTCATATAAATCACAAAATTGTTGTCTTTACTTGCCGTATAGAGGAGATTTTCACGATATGTGTCCTGTATTTCTCTGTGTGACAGTCTCAATCGATTTATTTCGCTTGTCGTTACTCAGCTTTTATTGCCCTAACATCATAGGTGTCCTTGTGTTACTGACTTATTTCATAGCCTTATATGCTTCAAGATTTTCCTGGCTAGTTAGGTATTTCATCCAGCGTTCTATCTAATAAATCGCCAGGTCATCATTCTGCTAGAGAATCTGCAGTTTTCTCTTAGAAAAGAAAAAGGAACATGCCGACCTGGATGGCCGAGGGGGCTAAGAGCGAGTACCGACTCAGCGCTTCGGTCCGAAGGGTCGCGGGTTCGAGTCCCGCCTTGGGCATGGCTGTTTGTCCCTTGACTTTGTGTGTGTGTTGTCGCGGAGGGCCTCGCGTTCTGCTGACCCCAGATCAGAGGAGCCCGCAAGTGTTTGTCTAGTGTATGGTCGAATATGCGTCCCTTCGGGACGCAAAGGGCAACCGGCTGTCGGCTAGATAAAAGCCCTAGGAAAAAAAAAGGAACATGTAAATGTTCAATATCGGATATTATAATTAATAATAATAATAATAATAATAATAATAATAATAATAATAATAATAATAATAATAATAATAATAATAATGCCCTTTCCACAATTCTGGCAACTCGTACCAAAGTGGAATCTTTCGCTCAACGCCCGAATTCGTTCGGCTGCGCGTGCCGCGCCGTGCGGTAGTCGTTCCGAGGCCCCACGAGTCTCCCTCGATGCTCGATGCGTGGGTGGGGCCGGGCGCGTTCAGAAAGGGGCGCGGGAGATAGGGGTCGGAGCGAACGGCGCGGCGCGGCGCGTCGGCGGCTGGTGACGGCTGTTCCCTGGCGGCAGCGGCCACGCGGGTAGGGGAACGGGAAGACGTGCAGCGCGGACGGTAGGGGAGCAAGTGGCCGATGAGCTGAGAGGGGGGGGGACCCTCTTTGTCTGCAAGTCCGCGTAAAATGAATTGCGAACAATTTCGCGTGCAAAACATCAATTAGATTTTCTCGTAGAATATTGTACGCTACATATAAAATTGCTTAGTATTATAAACGTGCAACAAAATGAATATGTATGTAGAAATATTGGTGTGATTCTACTTTGATGTTCATTTTTAAAAATAAAATCAGTTCGTTTAATTATCAGATAATTATGTAATTTGATCTAATAAAATACATGAGGGGATAATAATTAGAATTCAATGCCAAAACACACAGACATTTATTCTACATAGTACCACTTGTACCACGTGATTTTCCAGTAAAGGGCCACATATAGAGTAGATTTCTGTTTGTTCGAGGCATGTTTATCCTTATGATGCTTTCGAGGGGTATTGGTAATTATGATTGCTATAGAGATGAAAGAGGTGGGTTTAGTTCATTACGCCCATTGTTAAGTGGTTCTCTGGAGTGGGTAGGCACATAGAAGGTCCTTAATTAATCTGTTGTGTCTGTCGGTGAAGTGTTTCGATTATTGCGCGTTGTATGAAAAATCTTGTGATTAGAATAGGAGTGTAGAAATGGTGGTGGGTGTGTGTTCGTTGTGGATATGGAGACGATACCTACGTGTTGGAAATGAACGCGGATATGTAAATATACGTGATAATGGAACTGGAACGACTGGTTGAGATGTAAACCGGTTTTTTGCAATCAAAACACAAGATTCTTTAAAGAATTGATTAAGAAGATAAGAAAAAAGGAAAAAGAAAATCCCAACAACCCAAAAGGGCATTTCTAAATTACGCGTTGTGTAGAATTTATTGTGCAAATGTTTCTATTGTCTTCATTACTAATACTTGAACAATACACAAGGTTTAACACATTCACTGGTGGCGAAAATAGAGGGAATATTTACCAGTTGCCAAGACAGAATCTTGTTTGTTAGACTTTCGGACATACTGTATTCTTTTTACCATTTGCAAAATAGTACGTTTGTATGCTCCACTTGGGAACGAAGAAATACACAAGTCCACAACCAACCGCATTAATTAAAAGTAAACTCTGTTCTATTTTCATTCATTTATAGTCGCATCAACAACGTGGTTATTAGCGACTAATCTGTAAGAACAAAATACAAGGCTTTTTGCTGCATTGCATGGTTACATATTATATACAGTGGCGGATCCAGGGGGCATGGGGAGCTATGCCCCCCCCCCCAAGGCCTACATAAAAACGTGTGTAACCTTTTTGAATTAACAAAATTAATTTAAATATTTATTTATGTTACTATTATGTAAGTATTTAAACATAATATTGTATAGTATCATAAACGCTACAAAAATATACAATACAATAATGTTTATTATTTAACGAATATGTGTGGCCCTTTCCCTCTCCTCCCTAATGATTGGCTGGATTGTATACACTTGTACATTTTTGCACAATGTATAGCCATTGCAGTTTCCATTAGACATGTCCCCAGTGGTTGTGTGCGTTGGCGCAGTCGGGTAAAAAGAGCGGCGAGTACCGTCCGTCCGTCTGTTCCTGCGCGGCGGGGTCGCGGGCGACGGTGGGATGGGCGTCGAAAGCTGAGGGGCGGGCGGTCGCGTGACCGGCAGTCGCTGGCAGCGCTCACTGACACCTGGCAACGACGGCCGCGGGGCGGTGCTCGCGCCCGCCCCCGCTGTTTTCATTAGTCGAGGGCTTTTAAGCGCGCTTGATCGCCCGGGACCCGCCCGCGCCCCCGCCCGCGTCCCCGCCCGCGCCCCCGCCCGCGCCACCGCCCGCACCCCCGCCCGCACCCCCGACAGCACCCGCGCCCACGCCCCCGCCCCAACGGCAGAAAACCCCGCCCCCATCGTGGTGGAGGTATTCCATGAAGAAGTTGTTCGGAGATGGTTCTAGTTACGGTTGGTTCTACTTAAGTTAATTGAAGGGTGGTGGGAAAATCTAGATTTCAGAGGGTGAACCCAACAATCGGACTTTTAAATTTAAGTCAGAATTTTTAATATTTGACTCAGGTTTTTTGTTGTGCAGTGAACTCTCCACTTAGCACGAACTCGCTTAACACGCATTTCGCTGTAACACGACGAAAGCTTCGGTCCCGACAAGGGATTACGGTAATACGGACATTTATAATATTCGGATAACACGAATTTTTATAACACAATCTTCGATTATTTCAGTTCCGTGGAATTTGTGTTAAAGAGGGTTCACTGTAATAATATATGTTATAATTAAGTTCTTTAGGGATGTAGAATTTATCAAATCGATCATAATATTTTGTGTATTGCTCATGTATTATAATTTAGGAACTTTTATCCTAGTCAATTATTAAACTAATGATTTTAATGCGAGTGGGTCTGGCCACGTTCGAATATCCGAATTCTCGTAAGTCAGGGGTTGCCTGTGATCTTAAGATCAATATGCCTTTAACAATTAATGTAAACAGCAAATTGCCGATTGATTTGCTTGTGAATACAAAATACAACTTTTCTCCATTCCAAACGTTGTATACAGTTATTGTTTTTTTATGAAAGAGTATCTGACCACACGCCCAATGAAATGAGCGTTCCTAGGAGAGCTAAATCATCAAAAATGTAGTAGAAGGTTAAGACAAATTCGTTGATTCAAAAATGCTCCGTGAATAATGGGAAGTTTTGAAGGGGTGCATCTAGCATTATCGCCTCCTAAATTATTTCAGTTGTATACATACCTTTTGCAGCTCTCACACGCAACCAATATGCATAAATGATGCCTCTAAAGAAAGACAATTCCAAGGAGACGAAACGAATTGCACCTTCACTTTAAAAATATGAAGGATTTTGTAAAATTTTTTTTAAAGCATCTAAGTATTCATATCAAATACAAACCGCAACAGGCCGGAGTTTTGCACCTAGATCGTTAAAGAGGTCCTAAACAATTGTTATAGGACCTTGAAAACTAAGCTTTTGAGGTCAAAGGTCCCAAAGAAACGTTTCACACACCGTAATCTACAGGAACTACCTTCTTGAACATTGTTACATTTTTGCTGGTTCAACGCGTCTCGATTCTACCCTACCTGTTCAGAGCGTGTAGAATCTGCAACTGTATGTGAAATTTAACTAATTACGTGATACTATACGCGAATGAATTGCAGGGGTGTACCTCTCTGCTCGGTAATAACATTAATTAAGAATAATTTGTATTGAAAATGGTGTATTTTATTATTATCGATTACAGGGAGACATGCAGAACAAGTGTCGGAGGATGTGGTCTTGAAGAAGAAGAAGAAGGAGAAGAAGAAGAAGAAGAAGTGTTAAACGCTTATTATGGAAATGGAAAAATAGGGAAGAGGGTGGGGTTTAACATGCGAGTGTTCTCGCACGGGTTCGCTAGTGTCTTTTAATGTTAAGAACCAAAACTGTCTCCATTTCACGAAAAGGGCTTGAAGGCTGGCGAGTGGATTATGTCTTCTGCGACGAGTCCCCGTGTGCCACCACGTGTCACTCGACCTCCTGGAACTCGTTCCGGATTACGACGTTCTGGCGCGTGGCGACCTGCCAGCCTCGCCGAAACGTTCTTTTCATTTTATTCCATTTTATTTATTTTCCATCAAAGGCGAAGCGATTCCTTTGACCCGTATTTTGCACTTCTCTCGAGAAAGCGATGTGTCTTCGCCGATAAGAAATTCCTCTGTTGAAGACGGGGTTTCCTCGAGTTTCTTCCTCCGACTGGAAGGTATCGCTTTATTTTTGTCTTGGTCCGCCTCGTGTTGGCGTGCTTTTTTTTTCTGCCCGCCCTTGCTCTGGTGATCAATATTTCCGTAGCTGTGTGCAACCCTTCGTCTCGTGACGGCCATATGTCTGTCTTCTTGTTGGAAGTTTTCTCTGGTAATAGAATACTTCTTCCGCGTCGCGATCGTTTTCTATTAGGAGTCACTTCGTTCAGTGCCGAAGTTCCGTTTTCTCATCTAACCTCGCTGCTAACGGGTTTCATCGTTTACTTTTCTCATTTGTAGTGTTGGCTTTCTTTTTGTTGTTTCACACTATTTAGTTTTTAATTGACCGTCTTATCTTCCGTCATTATTCCTTATCATTAGAAGGCCTAAATATTTCATGTTATAAATTTCCTTTGGTGGAAAATTCGTCCATTCTCGTGATCCTCTTCGTAAATAAGAATTTTGGAGTTCGGGGGACTAGGTTTTTTTTCCTTAGCGGTATCTGATTATTATTTATTGAATGAATATTAAATATGTTAATCTCTTGATAATAATTGGAAGTGGTGTTTGCTTTGTAAGGGAGAGAAATAATTAAGGTTAGAGAAAATATTTAATTTTTAATTTTGCCGAGGATGTTGAGTCCCAAACTGACTTTTAGTACTTTAATCGTATTCTTATCAATTTCTGTCTTTATTTTCCCTCTGTCATTGCCAAATATTGGGCTTTCCGGATTTTGTCCTTGACACGAATGGAAGCTGATATATCCAGATCTTTTTCTATGCTTCCTGGTAAAAGAAAGTATTGCCCAATATAATAATGAATTAAATTTTCCTCTGCAAGTGAACTGCAAATAATTACTGCAATTAAAAATTGTATTCTACGAGTCCCAAATACAAAAATATATTGTTGATATTTTAAATGCAATGCAAATGAAACAATTTATGTTAAAATAGTTTTCCCTTTAGTACATTGTAGGAATTTTATCTTATGAATCCGTAAAATTAAAATATTAATGTCACTAAAAATAAATAAATGCTACAACATGGTGTTTGTTTGAAACAGTAAAAACATATTTGTATTTATTTCCGTAAAACCACGAATTACGAGATAGTACATTTTATAGCTCTAGAACTTTGTTATTTATCACAGCATTCGTTGGGACACAGTTTTATCTGGACTCGACAATTTTTTTTGTGAACAGCTCCAACAAATGGAAGGGAATTTATGAAGTCTGTTTCTTTTTAAGCTAGGCATGAGAGAGCGTTCTTGCATGGTGTGTGCAGAGTCTCGCGTGCTTGCCGAGATATTATGGCTAGTTAGTTTCGGTTCACGAACCCACACCCCGTCGACCAGGAGGCGTCTTTGTTTTTGGAAAGGCCTAACGGACCGAGCGTAAGTCGTAAGTTGTCGTCGCACTCGGATACTGACATCGCACGTGACTTCTACTTGTCGAGAATAGTCACAATCGCCTTTTGAAGTTGCGATGATTTGCTAGGTCTGCATCGACAGTAAGTTACATCCATCCTTACATTGCATGCAATTTATCACCCCCGTAGTACAGATGAGCATGTCTACTTCCAATGAAAAAATGGAAATAGTGAGTGAAATTGGAATACAAAACGTTTTTGCGTACTTATTATGAAAATTAAAATGTAATATCTGTAGACAAAAAAAGGACAGTTATTGGACACATACGTTCACAGAGAGGAGGAAGAACTATTGTATTTTATTATTCAGGGATGCTCACATGTTTTTGGATGTGGAGAAGAACGTTTTGAGATCGGCCCTAGTTCACGAAATGCCGAACCATATTCTTCATATATGTCTCGTTGTAGCTGAGATTAATTTGCTGCTGTTGTCTCTCCAGTATGTTGTGAAAAAAGTGTAATTAATGAGACCTTGGATTAACATAATTTGTTGATTAGATTGTTAATGGATTCCAAGCTGGGTATACTTTGGATACTTTTTTGTAATCATAATCTTATGTTCTTTTTATCCATGTGAATATTGAGCGCAATTTATGGTCTCCAAGAACTGGAATATCTGGAATTTCTTCCCACACATTACAATGACAAAAGGCGAATAAACGGAAAATGAACTATGACAATCATTGCATTGAGTAAGAGGGAGTTGTATCTAGGGATTAAATTGATCTTCATATGAAATACTCAGGATCGAAATGTCTAGAATATTATATATATATATATATATATATATATATATATATATATATATATATATATATATATATTGATTTTTGCCCCTTTGAGCGTGTCGGTGTCGTAGTTCGTTGTGAAGTGTTACTTGGCCTGAGTTCGATTTCACATAAATCACAAATGTATCACGTTATGTCATTTGAAAGTACTGTAAATGAGAAGCGTTACGATCTGTTCGCTCTATATGTATGAAGACCATTAAGCGAAATCATGTTAACTTCTTTGCATTTGTATTTTGTGTTATTCGGAAGTTGGTAATGTTGTACACATTAACCTTATTGTACTGTTGTTAACTACTACGATTTAATAATTCGCAATATTTCATAAAAAGTTACGAAAATATGATTGTGGTACTCTTCTTATAGGTGACAGCAAAACACCAGTAACATCATCACACCAACAAAAAAAAAGACATGGAACAACAGATTAAAACATTTTAAATTATTAATTAGAATATAGTGTGATGCGAATCCATTTTAAACTTTTGTTTTCAACAATGGTATGTTGAATCGAAGAATTATATGATGATTTAAATAAAAGAGAAAATATAATTATGAAACTAGAAATTAGAAATCCTTGAATATGACCCCTTCAAAAAGCCCAAGTTTTGTCTTGGGAGTTAATACGTTTTCATATGTTGCTCGTCGAATAATAATAATAATAATAATAATAATAATAATAATAATGATGATAATGATAATAATAATAATAATAATAATAATAATAATAATAATAATAATAATAGTATCAAACCATCCGTTTAATATGTTCTGGTTTCCTTCATCGTTATTACGTTGAAAGTGATGCCTACGTGGCGCGAACACTCTCATATAAAAGATAGTGCGTGCTCGAGCTCCTCCGCTCTCGAGCACAGGATCAATATGACTTAAAAGTGCGGCGGCGTCAATATCTGGCTTGCTGCCACTACCACCGCATCGTAATTGTTATTTGTGGAAAGACCAGAACGTGCTATATGATTACACCCTAGACAGCCGGCATTGCCACGAAGTTGTTTCAAATAATGAAAGAAATTACGCCTTTCGCTCGTAGGAATAAAAACAAACGAAACTCTTTCCCCGTATATTTTGGGGAATTGACTTCCAAAGGAAGTACATGCCTGTGAAAGAATGTCAGTTCGTCGTTTCGTTTTCGTTAATGTGTATTCTGTTTAAAAGTGGTACTAAACTGTCGCATTTTGTTTGGAGATACGATGCTTGAGGGGGGGGGGGAGATACTAACGTTTGAAAACAATAATATGAAGTTGTATCTGCTGCTTAAATTTTTTTGTTATTTTTTTCTTTGAAAGGGTTCAGAATGAAGGATATCCGTAGTTGATGTTTATTTTCGTAATCAGAAAGAACCATTCAAATCTGCCCACTATATGTTACGGACTGTTTACTTATTTGATGTTTTGCTAAGATCATTGCAAATCTCTAGGCAGGTTCCTCAAGTCTGTTCTCTGAAATTGTCAAGAGGGGGGGGGGAAAGGGAGGTTGTTCATATAAGACGCATTATTAACATTGGATCTGCATTTACGAAACTTTACGCCGTGAAAAACATTGGGTAAAACCACTTTTCCGAGATCCGACATTCATGTCTATTCTCTACTTCACAAGTGCTTAAAAACCAACGAGAGGTTTTGTCACAGACAGTCCGTTGTTTTCACGTGATTCTTTTCTCTCCCCCCTCCCTTTCACATCCCCTTCCCACGTCGTGCGACTGGGGAAGCGCCTCCCTTGCGTGAAAAAGTCCACTTCGTGGTCCCTATATTAGAACTAACTGGTTTCTGTGGTATTGAACTCCGACTCACTGTCTTTTCACTGTCTACTCACTGTCTACATGTTCCCTCAATACATTGATTAAGATGCAATACAATCCTGATGAACAAACAACATATTGTAGTATCGATAACTGGTATATGCAGACAGTATGTGTGTATTTAGTGTGTAGTATACACAGTAAGTGATGTAATGTATTCTCAGTCAATGTGAATAATGCTTGTAAGACCTCTATGTGCTGAATATCTGTGGTATTGAACTCATACTCACTGTCTTTTATCTCTACATGTTCCCTCAATACATTGATGAAGATGCAATACAATCCTGATGAACAAACAACATATTGTAGTATCGATAACTGGTATATGCAGACAGTATGTGTGTATTTAGTGTGTAGTATATACAATAAGTGATGTAATGTATTCTCAGTCAATGTGAATAATGCTTGTAAGACCTCTATGTGCTGAATATCCATTTCCTATCTCGTGGCCGTATGATGGGGATTTAAATTTTATTTAATTAAATTCGTGTGTGGGGGAGGGGGTTGAAAATGTGTTTTAAGTGAAGTAAAGTAACTTGGATGTGTCAAGATCCATTACTTAACTAGAAAGCAGTGAACAATTAGAAAGACGGATGGTTTTCAGGATCATTTCTGCTTCTTTCCTTATACACTTGGGGTTATTTGAGGAATTAAAGGAACTTCAATTTTTTTATTTATTTAGTCAAAAACAGTAAAAAACTGTATGTGACGTATGGGAGAGAAATCATCTGCGCACGCTTCCGTGAGTTTCAGAATCCCTTTCCAACAATTTAACTATTAATAGTTGAAAGATAAAAAATAATAGTAATAGTAATAATAATAATAATAATAATAATAATAATAATAATAATAATAATAATAAATTTAAAAAAAGAAGAGATTAACATTTCAAAAACTATTGAATTTTTTATTCACAAGAACGTTATATTTATTTAGTCAAAAACAGTAAAAAACTGTTTCACGCGAACACTTTTCTTGACAATTACCAACTTGGACTTTTTATTTGTAATTACCGGTAAAGGCAGCTCGATTCGTAATGAGAATTTATGCTATTTTCATTAGTTGTTCAATGTTGATATTGAAGGGAGTGAACTTTGTATTCTCAGCATTGTTCCCTTGCGCCATGAGTGTTTTGATAAGCGTTGAGTCACGACGCGTTAGCCTTGACGTTCAGCGTGTGTGCTCTCTACCCGTTATCTCGAACTGCTTTGCCCACGGCGTTTTCACGCAAGGTTCAAAAGCTGCATAAATCAAAAATATTAACTCGTCAAACAGTTCAATATTTGGACTTCAGTGACTGATATAATGTAGTGTGATCCGTATTTATTATATATATTATAAAGAAAACGATACCTATACAGCAAAGAGC
This sequence comes from Teleogryllus occipitalis, assembly GCA_011170035.1. Taxonomy (NCBI): domain Eukaryota; kingdom Metazoa; phylum Arthropoda; class Insecta; order Orthoptera; family Gryllidae; genus Teleogryllus; species Teleogryllus occipitalis. Next base: position 198,732 of record BLKR01000329.1, on the reverse strand, counting down.
GTGTGGTATTTCAATAGAAATCTTAAAATAAATATCGTATGCATTAAAAAGTATGCCGATTTGATAACTGGAAATAAGGGAATTGAGTAAGGAAAAGAAGTGGAGAATAAGTCTCGAGATCTGCGTTATCTGCTCATGTTGTGTTGAGCCCTCATTTCGCGTGATGTGTTCGGAGAGGGGAGGTTGATTATTTTTACGACAGAACTGGTATATCAAATTTGTTGTTCTCTTTTTAATTCAAAATATTTTGTACTACAAAGAAGCCAACGGTTCTGATCATCAGATATTTTCAACAACTCTGTGTTATTATGTATTCTTAATTCATCTAATGTTAGTAAAGGTGTGATGTTAGCTATTCCAGGGCTCAAGGTAACGTGCGTGGATAATATTTTAGTTTGTGTTAGTAAAGCAAATTGCCACCAAAAAACGATGTTTTGTCAATTTCGTTTGAAAATAAATTTTCAATGTGCAGTGGAGTATCTGTATAATATTCATAATAATTGCCGATCTTTTTTTGTGTTATGTTTTTTATTCGAAACATTTTTTTCTTTTCCAGGTAAGCATCGCTTGGAGCGATCAGTTGTTGTTACGGCCGACGTTGGTGAGTAATTAGGAAATTACTTTTTCATATCTCTAATGCACATTCATTAACGTCGTGATATGAAAATTCATTAGAGATAGAAAACTGGAGACATGAAATGATTCTTTATCATTTGTATAGTCACTAAAGTGCCAGAGATCGCTCTATTAACCCTCTAAAACTGACAACGCGCTTGGACAAAGCTTGTGCTCGAGGAGGACACGGTGAAACGGTAGGGAGTCGGTGAGCGCACTGGCACGTTTGCCGTCCTATTGATCGGAGCAACTCGTGTTATTCACAGCAAGACTCGGTGCGTTACGGCAATTAATTGCATCAGAACGCTTGCGAGCGTATGGCGACCCTGGGCGCAACGCGGTGCTTCGCGTGTGGAATTAAATCGTACAAAGCTGGGTTAGGAACTTCTTTTGGTAAAATGTGACTTCTTCCCTTCGGACAGAAAAGTGCTGCGATTTGAATTCGATTTAACGTGCTCTTGAGAAAAAACAATTAATAGATAGAACTTCCTAATGTAAATCTAGAGATTTTCTAGTACCAGCGATACATATCTTGTCACTTATACCTACATATTGATATGATTTATATATCAACCAGAACACACACAACTCCTGACGAAGTGTAAATTTATTTCTGTATGAGTAGGAAGTCATTGTTTTTGTTTCGCGTTGTGACAAATCGCTCTCGCAGCTGTTTCTTTGTTCTTTTGCAAAGCCCCGTATGCCCCGGCGTCCTTGTCAGTATTAAGTTGCTGCTAGGTGACACTTCGTACACGTTTTGCTCACGCGTTCCCTGTATTCTTCCTTCCTAGTTCGTTCTTCCATTCTGCCACAACGTGCGTTTCTATAAGTTCTCACTAGCGCCACAAAAATAGTGTTCCCGAGTCAGCAATAAAGTCCTCATGTCCTTATCACGAATACTTATCCCAAGATCCGTGTACATCTCCTGGCAAACCTATTGGGTTCACGTTTTTGTTTTGTCCCCACTTCATCACCACCGATTGCAATGCTGCCATACTGCATTCTGTATTCTCCCCTCACGTGTTAGTGTTTTCATGAAAGAAGTATTACTTCTCTGCAGCCATGGTGTTAAAAGAATTGGTTCATTTTTATGTCGGGGATCAGTAATGTAATCGTAAGATTTTCAAAATGTACACCGCTTCATTGCATTGAACGTAGTATAATTACAGTTTCAAATTATTAATTATAATTTCTTCTTGCCCAGAACGTTTAGGAATGTCATAGAAACATTGTAATTATTTATTTTTCTTAAAAAAATATATAATCTACCAAGACACTACAACAGTCAATAATTAATAAAATGTGAATCCAAGAATAATAGATTAATTTTGATCGTAATTAACTAAAATTCCTTTCAAACTAGTTCTACTTCAACAGCACATACTTTCTCCCATTATTTGCAACGGGTAACTTAACTTAAGCATAGATTGTATATTAAAAAAATAACACATCAAAATAATATTTGTCATCAATTTTTAAACAATTAAAGAAATTTGTTTTTGAGAAATCTTGCTTTAAAATTGGTATTATTTCTCGCTAAATTGCGCGAAAGCTTCTCGAATTTCGAAAAAAATGCACAAAGTCTTATTAAAAGATTTAATTATGAATATATTTCATTAAGGAGAAAGTTACCTACCTTCAATACTGTAGTTCCAGAACAACGCCGTAAAAATTTTAACTTTGAAATTTTCGAAAATTCAGAGTGTTTAAAGAAAATCGGACCTGCGCAATTTTTATGAATCTGAGAGAATTCTGAGCTCTATCTGAGAGAGAGAGAAAAAGTAAAGAACAGATTTGGATCCAATTTTAATAAAAAATCTAAAAAAGAAGTTCAGGCTTCATGGAAAGAACATTCAGTATCAAAATAAGTATTCGTTTCAAATAAACGGGGTTGCGATATTATCCAAATCGACTAGGGAATATCAGTTTTAATGGAAATCTTGTTTTCGATTTAGCCGCTAGCAATGTGCACAGATAGAAAGACAGACAGACGTTTTGTCGTAAAACCAAGTTTTATGTATTAAAGTCCCACAAAAATGAATTGACTACGACATTTTCTGCCGAAGAATCGCAGTTTTTCGCCGGAGCAGTGAATCACTTCCTCTGCACTACAAATATAGTCGAAAATAATAATAAGTAAGTTGTAGGAATTTTCATTAATCTTGTGTTCTCCCCTTATCCTACCTTCCGTTTCCCCCTTTGTACACACCAAGCCCCCTTTCGGAAAACCTCTCGTTTCCACCCCGGAATTCGTGTACGTCACGTGGGCTGTCCTCGCTACCTTCCTGCCCCGTGACCGCTTTGAGCGGCGCCTGTTTTCGCCTGCCTCGCGCTGCCGTTTTTGCCTTTTCCAGGAATAGGCGCCGCGTAATTGCCTGCCTCTCGTTAACCCTCTCCTCTCCCCCTCATCAGGCACGTTCAGATTTTTGCCATCGGTTCACGACCGCCACTACCATCGCGACCATACCCGCCCCATCTCCATCACCACACCACTGCTGACACTGTTGCCACAACCACCGCCGCTGCCACGCCACGTCGCGTCACGCCGCCACCAGCGCCACCGCTACCGTCGGTGACACTACCAACATCACCGCTGCCGCCTCCAGCACCGCTATTACCACCGCCACCGCTGCTACTACCATCACCATCACTACCTCTACCATCACCACTACCCCCTCCATCACCACTACCACCTCCATCTCCACTACCCCCTCCATCACCACTACCCCCTCCATCACTACCACCTCCATCACCACTACCACCACCATCGCCACTGCCACCTCTGCCATCACCACTACCACTATCATCACTGCTGCCACTTCTACCGCTGCCTCCACCAACGCCGCTGCCACCGCCACCGCCGCCATCGCCGCCGCACCACCTTCGCCGCCCCCATCGCTACAACCGTTGCTTGACTTCTCTTGACAGCCATGACTTCACTACCTCCACCATTAACGTGCTAAAAATATGCGTTTTAATCCTAGTGCTTTTCCCAAAACCCCTTCAATTCCTACCTCCTCCTAAATCAATTTTCAATGGCAAATTTAAGTTACTATCTATGTCTTCACTTCCTCCACCATTGTCATGCAAAAAGTACGCATTTTAACCCTAGTGCATTTATAAAGCTCCTTCAATTCCTTCTTTCTCCTTAATCAATTTTGAATTGCAAATTTTAGTTTCTGTCTATGACTTCGCTTCCTCCACCATTATCACGCTAAAAATACGCGTTATAATCCTAGTGCTTTTCCAAAACTGCTTCCGAAATAAATCCATTTTGAATGGCAAATTTTAGTTACTATAATGCATTTTAAACCCCGAAAGCATGAGAACACATTTCATTCCCTTATCTGTCCGTTGCAATTCTTCTCCCTTTTTGCATCCGGCAAGATATTGCGCGAAACACACAAAGTCGTTTTGCTTTCATGTGTGGGTGTCATCTCGTTCGACGTGCGGGACCACGAAATATTAGATGTTCTCCGATATTACTTTTATCGATTTCCCGATTGGGAGAGTTGTGAATACCTCGAAGCGTAGCGCCGATATCCCCAATTCCAGAGTCGTAAATAAAGAACGGTTTAAAACATGTATGGCTCGCCACTGTTGGCTGCGAGTTCGATAAAGCTTCTATGTACAAAATACGCGTGTGATAGCCCCCTCACGTGGGCTGTGAGTCAGTCCGACGCTAAGATGGTGAAGTACCGCGAACGGTTTAGTGTCAGCAGCGTCGTGAAACAATCCCGCATTTTCAGAATGTGGCTCTGAATGAAAGACGTAGAAACACTGGAATAACTACTGGCAGCATTGGATACAAGTGATATTATTTTGGCCTTTAGTTAGTGATTATAACATTTTTAATTGGAGGTTTTACCTTCGTGAGTGCTTAACTAATAGTTTGTATTTTGGCAAATGCTTATGTTGTTCTAACTTGTTCCATTCATATTGTGATTACTTCATGGGACACTGAACGTGCTACATTAGTAAAATATTCTGGTAATTAAGGCTAAATGCACCGAAAAATACTTATAGGAAAAATCAATAGATCGCAGCACTATCACACGGAATTTACTAGATCGATAACGTCTGAACAAATTGTCCGATTTTCGATCTGTAAACGGCGTTGGACTCCTTTTTAAAATAGAATTCACGCTACGATGCCGGTTTTTCAAAAAATATTTCCCCAAAAAAATTTAAAATGATATATCATAGTTCCTGGAAGAAATTAAAAAATGTGGGCTTATAGCGCGATGACGACTTGCTTCCTGAATCCAACGCCGTGTCAATCATGCAAATCGGATGAATAGGAGCGGCGTAAAGTGAAATTTCGGGAAAAGTACCTGATCCCCCCAGTTGCGTCACCCGAACCTTGTGGGGGATCCCTCGACGCGGCCGAACGGTCAAACCCGGCGGCCTGCGGCCTGGGGCCCGGTGCCTAGAGTAACAACCTGCTCCATGGTTTCACAATGGGCAAACTGAATCAGACCTGTAGAGATATTTCAAGATTTTCACCGTGAAATATAAAGATGGAGTCTCACAATTGTTATAAATCTTGGAAACGCAGTCATCGAAGTGAAGATTCGAAGGATTATATAGTACGAGTATATACACTTTACCTTCGATTCCTCTCCATTCGCGTGATTATTATTATTATTATTATTATTATTATTATTATTATTATTATTATTATTATTATTATTATTAAGTCCTAATGTTTCGTTCTTTTCAAGTATTATATTTCTCTGCTAAGAGAGCAAAGGATAAAAGTCAGAGAACTCAACAGGGTATTCCAGCGTAGACCAAGACAAGATAAACAAAAGTTTCTTCAAGAAATATAGCACGTCATACGCAGTTTTTAAGTTTTTTACGTTAAATAAATAAATAAAAAAAGAAAAATGCAAAGAAGTGGAAGAACATAACAACAAAAGGAGACCTAAAGAAATGTTCCGGGTCATTCGAAATATGACCAGGGAGTGTAAACTGGCAATGAGGAATAGGCAGGGACCGAAAAGGTATTAAATACCGGTAAAATACCGGTATTTTACATACCTTTTTCAAATACCTATGTTTTTTTATACCGGTAAAATACCTCTATAGGACGTCTATAACGGTATGGACGTCCATAAAGGTTATAAGGGTATTATACCTGTATTTTCAATGAAAAACAATAGCTTACCATTCATAAATGTCGACTAAATAAGTTATTTTAGTTAATAATATCTCACAAAATGTTTATTAAACTAATATACTTTTATAATTGTTATTTATTGTTTGAATTACTATTTTGTTCATATATAATACTCGGTTACTAATAATTAACGAAACGCGAATGATTCCACTAATTCTTGTATAGTAAATATAATCTCCACTTCGTCACTGCACAATGTTCTCGCCCACTGAAAACTGCTCACCGCCCTCTTCCTACGCTTGGGCATATCGAATTGCCCTAGTGTAGCACGCAGCCCGCCGAAGAACGCGGCGAGATGTCTGCAGAGGTCAGAAAAGTCACGCTATCAGAACAGCAGTGTGCCAGAGGTGCGACCCTGCTTCCAGCTCAGAAGGGTGACTACACTTGAGCGCGTGCCCTGGCGGCGCAGGGCTTGGATAGAAAGGAGCGCGAAATGAGGAGCAAATATTCAAAACGTGACATGTCCACTTTACTCCTTTTCGAGAAAACGCCAAAATGTTATGTCATGAAAATTATGCAGATGTTTTATTTGTACTTAATTCTGAATTATGTAATAATGATAGCTAAATATATTATTAATATAAAATTTAAATATTCTATGAACTTACATTTAAAGAAAACAACATTTATGTCAACTGGTAAAAAAGGAAGCCTGAACATCAACGGAGAAGTGATATACATGGCAGGCGAAGTTAAATACTTATGAATTACAATAACAAATTCTGGATACTGTACAGAAAAACTAAAGAGAGGAATAATTTTAGAAAAAGCAGCGGAAAGAAAATTACACAAATTCATAAAATATGCAGGCATATCAAGTGATTGATTTCTAAAATTTTAGGTCCCGGAACGCGCTCAAAATGATTTATTAATTTAATAGAAATAATTATATATTTATAATATAATGTAATAATTATTAGCGAGATACAGGAACGCCGTTCCGTCGTGTTCCGTCAGAAATCAAGCCTTGCGTAAGACCAAAATCCAAATAATCGAGAAAATGGCATTTCTAATCCTGTTGTGTGGGTGTAAAAGCTGAACATTGAGATAGGCCGAAAAAAGGAAGATGCTTTTGAAGTATGGACACGGAAGAAAATATTAAACGTACAATGGGAGGGCAAGAAGATAAATGCCGAAATTTTGAAAAGAAAACAGAACTTTCTCTAAAAGTCAAAGCCAAAAAATGGAAAATAAAATATTTTGTGACATACTATGAGTCGAACAAAATCTCTAGAAAAGGATATTATGCTTGGAATGATAGAATGAAGCGGAAGAAAGGGGTGTAAGTGGCACAATTGAATAACTAATACACAATATCACAAACAAAAGGAAAAAGGCAGTTCGAGTCCGAGTGAGCAATGAACAAATTGCTAGCATCCTATTGCTGTGTATATCCAGATAGGTCTAACAAGGGATGGCTTGCGATCTATGTTCTAGTACTATTTCTCTGCGCGTTCAGACCCGCGAAGAATTGGGACCTGCAGATGAAAGGAGAGATGCTCACAGCCGCTGCTTGACCGGGATTGGAGCCGACAAATAGACATCATCGCACTGAACAGTGTGTTTGATACCCGTCTTTCATGCGTACATTCTGCCATTATTAAGGAAGAACTCGCTGAATTATCGGCGCGTCCCCTCCCAGTTTCGGATAGCAAGAAAAGCGAAGGAATGATGCTCAAGTAATACAAATGCAAATATCAATGTTCAAAATTAAAACATCTTTAAAAAACCTGGTTTAGAAACATCGATCAAGTTCGTGCGGAAGATAATTTGTTTTGACAGTGGCCGTGATTGTTAATTTATAATTACGATTTAGACAAAACGGCAAAAGAAAGTAAAAAGAATAACAGTGAAACTAAGCCTGAAAACTATCGCCCAGGGTCATCTTATGGAGTCACAACTTCCTCAAATGGGTACAGAAAGGTGGGCGAGAGACCTTACACCTAGAGTGCTTGCGTTGGCCGCCTCTCTGCGTACGGTAGGACATACGTAGGAAATGCCAGAAAAATGGGGTCATTTCTTGGGCTGAAGATAGTCTCGCTTTATTCGAACACATGTATTGACAGTGGTATAATGCAATATTATTTCATATTTTAACATTTTTATAAAATTGTGATTATCGGTTCTTTTCATTCACAACAACTCATCAAGCACATCGATAATAAACATCAGGTTTTATAAATGTTTCATTTTTTTACGAAATATGTTCATGTGTCTATACAAAATCTATGTTTTGAAAATATCAACATCAATGTTGCATCCCTATTCTCGACACCTAGATGAGGATCGCCGATTTAATACGTTTGCATTCTGATTCCCTAATATGAGGTTTATCAGTGACTGGTATGCTACGTTTTACTAGTAGTATATAAATCTTATAAATTGAATTGCTACCCGATTAAATGTTACTGATAAGCGTGTACGATGTTTAGAAAAATGGTATCTTCATGTAGAAATGTAAAAGTTGCCGAACTGTATAACAAAACATAATTTATCCCCCTCATAGACGGATATTCCTCTTCTAGTGTGGTGTTCCTGTCTAAGGGTTAAAGTTGTATTGCTTTCATGACAATTTAATGCATTAAAAATACATATATATGTCACAATACAATGATTTACACTACATCCTTTTATGTTATCATTTACGTAGTTTGTATCAAAATGACGCGCCGGGAATTACTTATTCCAATCTTCAAGTTTATACAAATATAACAGAATCATTTTATATCAATATAACTTACTAAATAAGCTGGGACATGTCACGATTCTTAATATTAGATTTGGATTCAGGATGCATCTCGCCTGCGCGCTATTTTACAACTTCTTAAATTTTGTCCGAAAGTACGAAAACAGTTTTAAAATTTTACTTGGGAAAACAGATTCAACAGGTGAAGTCTATCAAGGAGACAAACGCCGTTTTGAGGTCAAAAATCGAGTCGCAGGATAAAAGAGCTCGTGCGTAATTTCGGCTCATTCTTTCTGGTAGTGGAATGATAACGGAAGATCTTAGAAGTAAAATGTATGTAAAATAAGATGTTAGGACATGGAATATTGGTGATATCTACACAATTAGTTCAATTTTCTTTTTGAAATCAGTTTCCAAATCGGAATTGATATTTTGAGTAGTGCCTCAAATAACTTTTTGATGGTATGAAGACGGAAATATGTGAACAAGATATATAGTTTTATACGACTATTACAGATGATATGGGACCGTTTGGTTGTGTTACAGCATCACTAGTTTGATAAGTAGAGAAAAATATATTGAGACTGAATGGGACGAAAGCTTAAACTGACTGCCCAGCTTGCCTGTCTGAAAGTTCGGCCTCCCGCGCCGCTGGCCGCTGGGTTTGGCCGTTCGGCCGCGGCGAGGGAGAGCCCAGAAGGGGCGGGGTGAAGCAAGGGGAGCGGGAAGGGGGAGGGGGATCAGGTATTTTTTCCCGAAATTTCACTTTACGCCGCTCCTGTTCAACCGATTTGCATGATTGACACGGCGTTGGATTCAGGAAGCACGTCGTCATCGCGCTATAAGCCCACATTTTTTAATTTCTTCCCGGAACAATGAGATCATTTTTAAAAAAATTTTGGAAATATTTTTTGAAAAAACGGCATCGTAGCATGAATTCTATTTTAAAAACGAGTCCAACGCCGTTTACAGATCGAAAATCGGACAATTTGTTCAGACGTTATCGGTCTAGTAAATTTTGCTTATTTTGGTGCTGCCACGTGGTGGCGACAAATTGAACGCGGGTGAAATGTTACATTTAGCCTTAAGCGCTCCGAGGATCACCGCAGGTAGTTTGAGTGAGCGGCGCAGCAGGTAGTTTTATTCAGCCGTAGGACCGTTTGGGAATAGCGCCTCACACAACGCCAGTGTCTGCCTGCATAAGTTAAGTATAACCTATATTTTTAATATATTGTTAATATTCTTAGTTTTTCCCTAAAAGTTATTTCTTGTGTTAAATACGTTTTTTTCTATTATTGTATAATGTTTTCTCTGCTTCGCTGATTGAAACCATCCTGACTTCGGATGCTTTCATGAGCGAAATTTCGCAGGTTGTCTCCGAAGCAATGGATAGGAAATTAGAGGCGTTAGTTTCTCGTTACGAAGAGAAACTATTACAAAAGACATAGGAGATCGATGATCTCAAACTGCAACTGGCAGAGCGTACTGACGAACTCGAGCAGTACCAGCGTCGAAACTGTTTAAGGATCTTCAGAGAACCCGAACGTGACACCGACTGCATTGCAATCAATGTTGTCAAAAAGATAAGTGTCCAATTAGATATAAGTGATATTGATCGCAGCCATCGAGTTGGCCGAAAAACGAATGGTGGTACTCGTCCTATAATGGTCAAATTTACCAGTTATAGGAAGCGCCGGGAAATCTTTCAATTTAAAAAAAGTCTGAAGAGAACTGGTGTCACCATTCGTGAGATCCTGACGAGGATGCGGCTGGAAGTCCTAAAAAAGGCTGTGGAACGTTTCGGCCAACAGAACGTTTGGACAACATATGGTGTCATCATCGTAAAAGTGAGAAATACCAAAGTTCGCATCAGAACTGCAGCAGAACTGGATAGCATGGAAAATTAGGAGTAAAAGTCTATGTACTAGCTTTCTTTTTAAAAACAAAAATATTTTTAATTATAAATTTTTAATTTTTTCCTTCTTTTGTTATTTGTTTTAGTGATATTAAATTATTACTACTATTATTGATATTATTATTATTATTATTATTATTATTATTATTATTATTATTATTATTACTATTACTATTACTATTACTATTATTATAATACTTATTATTAACACTTCTAATTTATTATTACTAACATTAGAATTATTTTTATATAGCTACATTAGAATTCCATTATTTTATATTAATACTGTCCTTATTTGTATAAATATAGTTAACTATTATCTCGCTAGAATATTAATTAGTTGTAAAAAACTTAGATTAATTAGACTAATTCTACGTAGTTAGTGTTTCAAGTGTGATCATAAGCTAACTTATTTAGTTCCGATTCCTTTCTGCACAATACCATTTGAATTTTTCCACCGCGGATATCTCTATAAATGTGGCAACAAAGTACGACACAGACTTTCCCTCAGTACACGCGTCTCAGGAATTCTATATGTGTGCTTAGTGCTCCCCCCGCCCCTTGGAAAGCCCCAGACCCGTTCGAAGTAGCCCTGCAACCCTTCAAGATTTACAGAGCTCTATGTCTCGGTTTCCTTGTGGTTTGTCTGTTTTCCACGTAAATGCACAATCACTGCATTACTCTGAAATTTAAAATATTATAGAGGAAATGAAACCAGGCCTGTTATTAATTAGCGAAACATAGCTCAAATCTAAAATAAAATCAGGACTCGTATCGGTATCTAATTATAAGCTCTTTGGGAATTATAGGTCGGTGATTAAAAACAACTTAAAAGAAAAGATGGGTGGAGGGGTCGCATTGTTTGTTCGTGATGACATTAAGGTTAAAATAGTCACTCACTCCCCATCCACTTTGCCTGGCACGGAATATATGTTTGCGGAAATCCAAATTGAAATGAAACGTATACTTATTGCCGTCGTTTACTGGCCCCCGAAAACGAGCGTTTTATCTGAGTTAGAGGTTCCCCTTTCACAGTTTGTAAATACATATCAGGATATCATAATCATGGGTGATTTCAATTGCGATCTGAAGGTACCGCTCACAAACTCGGCCGAAAAGTTTATTGATACTATCAACTCATACAATTTACAGATATTAGAATTTGACCTTACTCACCTATCATTAGGAGCTGAAACATGGATAGATCACGTGATCGTGTCAGATAACTCGAAAGTATTAACGTACGGTCAGATATCTGTTCCGGGAGTATCAAGCATGATTTGCTATTTATGGTGTACTCTATAAAATGTCCTAAATATAAACATAAAATGATCCGCTACCGTGACTACAAAAGTATCAATTATGAGGCAATGTGCGACGACAGTACCAAAGCTCTCTGGCATGAGGTTTATAACTAAACATCCCTTAATAGTAAAGTAGAAGTCTTCAACGAAATTATATCAGATATTTCCGATAAGCATGCACCATGGAAAACGCAACGAGTGACACGTCCCGCGGCCCCATGGCTTACAAGTGAATTAAAGCAGTTCATGCAGGAACGCGACTCAGCTTACCGTCGCTTCAAGGCTAATAAAGCCTCTAATAATGAAAGAGCGTACAAGAAGTTACGAAATTTCGTAAAATAAAAAAAATAGAAACGCGAAAATTCGATATTATCATGACATCTTTAAATTAAAAACGAATACTAAAGATGTTTGGAACTCTCTGAGAGACCTCGGGATTACGAAAGCAAATTCTTCTGAAATTCCTGTCGACATGTCCTTGGATGACATGAATGACTACTTTGTAAATGTTTCAAAACCAATACCACCCTGTGTCAAGCGTAATACATTACAGACTCTTGCAGCCAATTCACCTGCGGTCAGGGATACATTTTATTTCTATAACGTAGATCATCACGAAGTTAGTATGATTGTTCGTTCACTAAAATCAAATGCTAATGGCTCCGATCGAATCACAGCCAAACAATTGAAGCTTGCCTTCCCATTTGCCCTTCCGGCACTTACGCATTTAATAAATTTCTCACTAACAACGGGCACCTTAATTCAAGCATGGAAGCTTGCACATATTCGACTCTTGCCAAAATCTGAACCGACTTTGGCGTCTTGCAGTTATCGTCCAATTAGTATATTGTCGACAGTGTCAAAAGTTCTTGAAAAAATAGTTCGAAAACAGATTGTAAAACACTTAACTGATTCAGATCTGCTCAATAACTTTCAATCCGGCTTTAGAGGAGGTAGAAGCACACAAACAGCTTTATTGAAAGTAACTGAAGATTTACGGACAGCGCTAGATGATGGCCTCGTAACTGTATTAACACTTTTAGATTTTAGTAAAGCTTTCGACTCTGTAGATTACGATATTCTAATAGCAAAAATCTAAATTTCTCTGATTCCACTATCTCTTGGATTGAAAACTATCTCTAAAATAGGCAACAAATTATAGTAGTTGACGATCTCCATTCCAATCCAAAACTCCTCCACCGGGGAGTACCTAAGGGATCCACGTTAGGCCGCTGTACTTCTTAATTTATGTGAATGACTTATCAAGCGAACTTACAGAATGTAGTCATCATATGTACGCGGATGATCTGCAAATTTATATCTCCGGGAAACCGTCACAGGTAGCAATGCTAATAAATACATTAAATAATGAGTTCTCATCTGTAGTAAAATGGTCAATGAGAAACGGATTCAATTCAAATCCTACAAAATCACAAACCATCATAATTGGCTCTTCCCAAATGCACAAGAAACTTGAATATTTATCTGTTCCTGATGTGCTTATAGGCAATGTTGTAGCGCCTCGTCATTCACAAGTGAAAAACTTGGGCTTAATTTTTGATAATCATCTAAGCTAGGAATACCAGATTCGAAATGTCTGTCGCAAGGTTTATGCACCTTTGCAATCCCTTACATGTATCGATAAATGTCTCCCTACAAATACGAAGGAAATGTTAGTAAAAACCCTGTTGTGTCCTCCTGATATTGTGTACAACAATTTGAAAGATTCACTCGCTCAAACTCTGCATAGAGCTCAAAATGCCTATATTCGTTTCATTTATAATATAAAAAAATACGATCATATCTCCAGAGTTGATAAAGTGAACAAAATACTAACACTAAAGGATAGGCGTTTGTATTAGGGATGTGCTCTTAACAGCTTAACTGTTATTTATTAAAGTTTCGTAACTGTTACGCGAAATAACAGTTATTTAGTTTATCCTGTTATTGGCAGTTATCGGTTGAAATACATAGAACTGCAACCTACTGGACCTAATCCGAACTACTACAAGCTTTTGTGGCAACCATTTTGTACGATAACAGCTTCACTGCAGCTAATCAATCATGATTTGCCAGAGTTCAAATTATAGATTAATTAATACATAATTCGTGCCACATATTCATACCATAATTCATACACCATGTGCCACAATAGTTTTATTGTATACACTACAACAAGATGTTTGTCCTTTAAATTAAGTCCGTCCAATATGTTAACTTATTTCTGTCCCATTGCTGCTTATGTGAGATCAACTAATATTTCCCTAGGTCCGATAAAATAAAATGAGTTACTGTCAAATAACTCACATTATAATACTTGATATTGGACAGTCATTAACACTTGAGCTATAGGTGAGCAAAAACAATGTTTCTCCTCATTATATTTGGCATTCGTCACTTCACTATGCACAAGTTGCATATTTGAAAGAATATTTGCAATCTGAACCGGAATCACTTTCATTTTAGTAATATTCTATATTCTATACACATTCGCTACACATTATATGAATTACTATTCATTCTTAGTAGTTCATCCAGTCTCGTTCATATCTGCTGCTTCTCTGTCCAAATATGTTAGGGAAAGTAGTAAGCGCCGTGAGGTAGCTGCACAAGCTTTACGGTGCTACCAACGTTATTCGTTTTGCGTGGTTTAACTCTTAGCAGTCGCTACAACTGATTTAACTCTTAACACTCGGTTATGTTAGGTTGCTGGTCATGGACCTGTTATTTTTCAACTGTTAGTAATAACAGTTATTACGAGTCAGCTGTTTTTGTGATAACAGTTATTGAAGAAAAGCTGTTAAGCCCATCTCTAGTTTGTATCACAGCCTTTGTCTCTTATTTAAGATGCTAAAAATGGATTCCCCATCATCTTTAACAATTATTTCTTATGTCTTAAATCCTCTAGATTTCAGAAATCTTAGTTACTCTGTATTCCAAAAAGTAAAACCAACTACTACAATAAATCATTCGCAATTACTGTAGTCCGAGAGTGTAATAAATTGCCTTCCAACATTAAAAACTGCTCCTCATTAACATCTTTTAAGAAACACCTGAATGACTTTCTTACAAAATAGAATTCATCATTATACAATTTATATCACTGTAGATATCCGGTTGTCAAATTCAATGTCAGTTTTACCTCTTTTTTAGGAATGTTAAAAAGTGACTAATGTATTTAGAAATAACCGTAATGTACTTTGTTGAAAATGTATTTTCTTGCGACTTGTTTGATACTGCCGGAAATGTATTTTCATCCATGGGAGCAGAGCCGGATTAGAGCAAGAAGACGATCCCGTGCAGCATGGCCAGCAGCTGAGGAAAACATCCCAGAGACCTGTTACTTCATTTTAGCTTAGTTTACTATTGTATTAGGACGCAGCCTGCTTGGTGGGTTTTCCTCGACTAGCGGGTTTTCCTCCAGGGCCGAGCGGCGAGTGAGGTGGTGTGTTTCTGTATTAAAAGATTACTGTCGCTCGGGATGAATACCACGCTGCCGCGTAGCGCGCAAACATTTGGAGCGATGTTATTCAATTCAAATTGTTTTTAACTTCCGTCTATGAATTTATAATTCTTCAAACAAAATTTGCCAGATTTCTGTGTCTATTTTAATATTTCATTTATCTTTTTAAAAGTTGCATTTAAATTATACTGAGTTTATACTAACTACTTACAACTTAAATATATTATTACATTTGTATATGATATTACATGTTTGGTCTTTGTATACATCTGACATGTGGTTAGGCGGAAGAGCGGGCCTGATGGCCCGAGCCTCACCATATCAATAAAGGCATTTATTATTATTATTATTATTATTATTATTATTATTATTATTATTATTATTATTATTATTATTATTATTATTATTATTAAATATTTTATGAAGGAAAAAAGCTCTATCAACAATATTGTAGTTTTGCAGTTTTCAAAATACAGAGAATCACAGAAAATTACACCTGATCCATTTTATAAATACTTTCCTGTAATCGAGAAAAAAAAATTGAGGAAAAAATTGGAGCTGTTTCTCATAAAATCTTGTTTTGAAATTTCCCATATTTCACGCAAAGCTATGCAGCAATTACTCGTATTTTCGAAAATTTGTACATGACTTTATTTTAAAATTCATATTTGAAGAGTATATTTTGTTAAGGAGAAATATCTACCTCCATTATTGCGGTTGTAGGAAGACATCAATAAAAAAATTGCACATTTTGAAAATTCCGAGAGTTCAAGGAATATTTGACCTGCGCAATTTTTACGCGTACTTCTATTCGAGAAAAAAAAAACAATAAAATATTTCGAGTCTTTTTTAGAAAATTTTGAAATGTTGAGTCTTCATGTAAAACACCCACAAAAGTCAAAATATTCACTTCAAATTCGCAGAGCCTTGAGTTCGGCCATATTGATGGGAGTGTTATTTTTGAAAAAATCTAATGAACCCTTTAGGCGCTATTGCTCTCTAGACAGACGTATGGACTACACAACGTGTTAGTGGAAGTAATTTACGACACGTAGGAGCAAGATCTATCACATTGCCAAGGGACCTCAACGCGAGTTTTTCTGTCAAAAAATCGCCACTTTCCGCTGCAGCATTACAATACTTTCTCTTTAGTACGTAGAGGGCGAGAAAGTAAAACGGCCCCTCCAGAAACCACTTCTCACCCATGCTGTAAATCAATCCATTGCTTTGCTAGTCGGTACTAGTGTCCTAACAGGCATGCACTGAGTAATAGGTATACGTTATGGACAAAGAAGCGTTCGTAAAATCCTTCTTTAACGGCGAGAGTAAAACAAAAATAATAATCAAACACGAGTGAAATCTTACCGGCGACGGGTCGCAGCCAGCAGATGACCTGCGCCCCAAGCTGGAGAGGGTCCCGGGTGAGCACATCGCTGGACTTGCGAACGGTGTAGTAGACGAGCTCCAGGTCGCGGTCCAGCAGGTAGCAGCGCACGTGCTCCAGCACGCAGCGCAGGTAGCTCACGGACACTGTCTGCACGGCCGCCAGCAGAAAATCGAAGTTGCACACCGTCAACTGCTTCAACCGGCCACTGTCCCCTGCAACCACAGCGGTCCCATGGGGATTCCTTACGAACATGTTCATGGGAGTTAGATTTACTAAGTTTCAGTTGAGGGTGAGTATTCGTAATCAATATCCAGTTAAGTTGATAACGTTTGAATTGTTAAACATGTTTAACATGTTTTTAAATGAAATGCACGGTGTACAAATCTTATTTATGCGTGACAGCTGTGCCTCGGGAGAGGCGGTGCTGTCGCATTAACGCCCTGGCCACATGCCCTCCCCCATTTAGGCCCCCACTTACGCCCTCCCTTCACTGCAAAGCGAATACCTGCCAAAATGTAATTTAAAGAAAATCCACTCTTCAACTAGTGATCCTTAACCAAACTACAAGTACATTGCTGGACCATGTCGACAACAAAAAGAGTCCGTAGATCCTTTGCTGACAAATTAACTTATAATTCAGCAATATCTCTTTGCATAGTTAACTTCGAGCGGGTAGTAACTAACGTGGATATCGATAACAGAGAAGCTATGCAAAATACTCGTCGCTGAGCCACCTCTAACGGAGTCTCCAGTCACTCAAATGTTAAACACAAAGAAGGCTGATTCGCGGTACAGCTTAGTAAGTCAAGATGATATTTTGAAGTGATGTGACGTGATAAATTATGTCAAAACCTAATCTGAGTGTCAATGTATCAAGTCATAATATCTTACCATCTTTAGAGATCAAATGTTCTGGACTACCTTTCCATTCATTGCATTAACTGTAAGTCCAACTATAGATTTTTAACTAATTCTTGAATACGAGAATGCATGAACATTTTATTGCGATTTTTTGTTTCAGACAACCTTTTCCAACAAGGAAGTGGCTTCTCTTTAAGTTTGCAATAGGTACCTACCGGCCTTGAGGAGGTGAATCCACGACTCCTCCACGTGACGTAAGCTGTAGGTAACATCGTCCGGAGGCAGTGTAGTCTGAAACGGCGTCTCCTTATTTTCTGTTGGAGATGGAGCTACAACGAGAATAACTCATTATTACATTATGATAAAAACAAAAACTATAATATAACAAGTGAATACTTCCACATTTCCAGGAAATTCGTTCATTTGAAAATTAATCGTTACCCAGCAAAATCAATTTTACTGTAAAAAATGACACAACAAAATAGTCAAATCGCAAAATACACATCTGCTCTAAATCTCTAATCGAAAGCAAAATAAAGCTCAAGTATTAAAAATGAAAGACAAACGAAAGCTAAAACTGACAGAAACCTTGTAATTGAATTTGACTAGGCACAAAATTTTCCGTACCGTGTATTGTCACAATAAAGGAAGTAGCGCCTTCTTTTGCTTTTTCAAAAGCGAGTCTCCTAAACGTCATAGTGCAGTGTGTTCTTTCTTGTTTGAATTCAACGAAAATAAACTTAATGACATGGAAAATATAAGTCATATTGTAGTTTCCTCAGATTTTAGTGGAAGTTAAAACAAAATCTCTGTAAGTATAAAGTTTCGTTTATGATTATCATAGAACACTGTTTTCCAGTTGCAGGTCACTATTTTAATCAATGTGACAAATTTTAGACTCTATGGAAGGCCTCTATGAAAATACATAGAAAAACTTAAGCGAGTGAAATTCCTATATTAACATTATAGGCAGAATCCTGAACCATTTAAAGTAAAACGTGCTCCAAATTTGATAAAAGATTGAGAATAAGCACTTGCGTTTAAAGGCACCTGTTTCAAAAGGCTCTATGTTTTAGAATTCAGAATTATTTAAGTTAGTCACAAGAGGTAAATTGTGGAGATCCCAGACGTACACCGCTAATTACCAGCAGTATACATACATCAACCAGAAGAATACTTTAATTAGTTCCAGTTAAAGGTGAGGACGGAAAGTTTTAAGCTAAATGAAAAGATAGAAGCATCCAGCACAAAGCAGGGATACAGCGTTCTCCCTGGTCGGCCATGGAGCTTATTCAGATTCTCCGCCCGCTTGGCTGCCTTCCCTCGCAGTTCCTGGCGACGCCACCGCAGGCGCACGCGTCGCCGTAAGTACGCTTGTTCTCATCCAGAGAGTGCCTCGTGCACCCTCAGAGCTAGCGAGGGCGAGTCCGAGCATGAACGCAACAGGTTTCAAAAGTATGTTAGCTAAGAGAAGGTTGCTCATTGTTAGCGACGGCGAGCACGTTTACGCCTACATCTCCACAATGTCAGCGTATCTAATGAATAACTAACAGGGCGAAAGCAGTTGGCAACTTCACGAATATTTTGGAATATGCATGCCATATAGCATTATTGTTCCTGTGATTGAAATGAAAAAAAAAAAAGAAAAACACCCCTCATGAAGGCAATATTCATAATTAATAATGTGGTAATGCTGCATGAAGAGAAAATTGCAGAATTGATTTACTATCTATAACAAGTTTGCCAATTATCCAACATAGGTTACTATTACATAAACTAGAAATAACAAAGCTAATGTTTATGAGTGCATATTACCTCAGAATATAATATAAGAATAACCACTATCTGGGGTTCGATTATCCGGAAATCCAATCGGATAATTATCCGAGGTCCGTACTATAATGAAACACGATTTTTTTTCTGAATATAAAATTTGATATAAATAAAATTGATGGGAATGACTTAATTGATTGATTGTTTTCGGGCACGTGAACTGCTATGATCACTAGCCCGGTCGTGAAGTGAAAGTTTGATCTCGGGAGATTGTAGTGTTCCTCCTGCACTGAATGGTGCCGACCTGCACTATAATTTTTCAAAGACAAAATGCATTTAAAATACGTATTTCAAAAATAAATATTTAAATACTCTCCAACCCTGTGTAAATATACTACTATGTAATTGCAGTATTCATTAAGACTGATTCCTAACAATTTTTAATTTATTCCAATGTTGTGCAATAATATTTTATTATATGATATTACATTTATTTGTTCTTGAACAATGTGCATCTACCTTCTGGAAAACCATTTTGTGTGGTTTTGTTCACTATCATTTTTGCCGCTGTACATCACTGGTTGATAGTTATTTTTTATTATTAAGCGAGTATTTTACAATTCTAATGACCGTTTCTCGCACTCTACAGGCCAATGGTTTTTATTCCGCCAAGCATCTTCCTCTATTCTTCTTCTCTTGATTGTCGAGTCGATGACGGACTTCCAAGATTTCCTTGGCCTTCTTCGTTTTCTTCTTTCGAAAGGGATCCACTCAAAGACAATTTTTGGAATTCTGTCAGCATGCATTCTCATTAGATGGCAATACCGTTGGAGTTGTTTGGATTCTACATTTTCGATCACTTGTTTCTCTATCTTCATTATCTGTTTAATCTCTTCGTTTGGTATTCTATCAAACAGGGTATACTGACAACATCGTCTCCAAAAATTCATTTCCATAGCATTTAACTGAGAGTTTATTGCGTCTTTTTTAACCCAAATTTCAGATCCGTATGTCACACAACTCTCCACCATTGTCTTGTATATTTCTCTCTAAGTTTGCTTTCTAATATTCTTGTTCGATAAAATATTATGAAGTCTGCTAGTAATTGCCCTTCCTTTGCTTATTTTTTTAAAATGTCATTATCATCAGATCTATCTGAACTAAGAGTCACTCCAAGATATTTAAATTCTTTTACAACTCGAAGTATACCTATTTCTGTTTCTAGATCATTCCCAGATTTCCCTACAACAATGTATCTTGATTTTTCATTATTTATTTCGAGTCTCCATTTTTTATATGTTTCTATCAATTTCTTTAACATATATTCACTATCGTCCTGATCATCAGCCAAAATTACCTGGTTATCAGCAAAAAGGAGATTATAAATCTTCTCGTTTCCAACAGTCACTCCCATATGACTATATTTTCTGGACCATTCCCTTAAAGTTTGGCCAGTAAAAATCTTGAATAGAGTTAGTGAAAGAGGACATCCTTGTCAGAGAACCTTGTTTACTATAAATCCTTCTGATACTTCATTTTTTATCTTAACATGACTCATTCTGTTTTCATAGAAACTATTACATTTATCAAGGCAGGGTTTACCTTTACTTTCGTCAGGCCTTCCACATTTTATTTATAGGAACACTTTCATAAGCCTGCATTAAATCAATAATTAAGTGTAATTCTCTGTTTGTTGAGATATTCTTTTCAATAAGTTGTTTAATAGAGAATATATTATCTATACAAGATCTTCCTGCCCTAAAACCACTTTGTTCCTCAATTTCATTGATCTCCATTTCCAGTCTTCGAGTCAAAATCCGTCCATACAGTCTACCCATAGTAGCTATTACACTAATTCCTCGATAGTTTGAACAGCCGTTCTGGTTTCCCTTTTTATGAATGGAACTAATCCATGCATTCTTCTATTCTTCAGGCACACAATTGGATAAAACACATCTGTTCAATAACATTGTCACAGAATCTAAAACAAGGCTTGGTGCTTATTTTAATAGCTTGATAGGTAAACCTCCAGGACTTATTCCTTATCATTTTTTTCAGAGCTTGTATAACTTCTTGAGATGCGATAGCGAACAGAGGCTGTGATTCCGCATGTCTAGTGTAACTAACTTGACACAATTCAGGACTATCTTCGGTGAGCAACTTACAATAGTGTTCTTTCCATTGCTGGAGACTTATCTGATTCAGAATTCTGGTTTCATTACGATGTTTCTTTATTTTTGAAATAGTTTTCCGGGCATCTCTTGATCGTGAGCTTCCTATGTATTTATATACTTCATTACAAACTTGGTCCCAATATTGATCCTTTGCTTTACACATTTGCTTTTTCACGAAGTTTACTTGTATCATATAAGCAGTTCTGTCCAGGGGATAATGGATCGATAGCCATCTTTTATACAAAGATTATTTTTCCTTCACCAATGGTTCCAGATTTTCATTCCTCCAATAATTATTACATTTTTTTCTTTTCAAGGTTTCTTTCCTCTATTGCTTGGATAGTTGCTTGGAAAGTTCCTTTCAAATTCTCACATAAACTCTCTACATCTAAAATTGAATCAATTTCTTCCATTTGTGTCAGTCTCAATTTGTACAAGAATATCGTCGAATTATTATTAAATCTTTCTAAATTATATTTCGGCAGTTCAACCCTTTTTCACTTTTCTTCAACATTATTTTCTAAGGACATTTTAGGAATGATATATGAACTCTACAAGTGCGCCTGGGGACTGGTTGATAGTAATTTCAGAATACTGAAATGGACATTAAGTACTTTTATTGAAAAACTTTGTTAAATGAACGATATTTGTTCCCCCTTTCCTGAATATTTTTATAGATATCTTCGTAAGTAAAACATTAAAAACAATAAAAATATTTCGACTTTCTACGGACCTCTACCCTGGCTTTACTTCTAATAATGAAACTATATTAAATAAGGTAACAATAAAAATTCATGGCAAGAACTAATGAAAATTCTCATTCTAATTTAATAACATTTGCATTGTCCATTGTAGAAAAAATGAATGAAGAAAATGTTTCAAGAAAATTGGAAAGGGCACGCTAAAACATCGAAAGGAACATACTAACTAAATACATAAGATGCCTGTGACAGAAGGGATTCGTTTTAAAATTACTTACCTTACTACTTCAACTAGAACTTTCCTTTTCTCTTAATTCTAAAGTGAAATAATAACAAAAGGTAACTCCTTGTAGATGGAATAAGAAAATATGTCTTGTCTAAAACAAAAGAGAAACACGAAGAACAAGAAACAGAATGGAGATAAAAAAAAGAAGCAATTGAGCGAGAAACTTCCGGCAGACATTAAATAAGTAAGTCCGCTGAGCGTAAATGTGAAGAAAAGCAAAGCAAAGCAAAGAAGGCATTGAAGGCTGTGAGGTGACTCACCTGGCTCCTCGGTGTCGGCCTCGCTGCTCTGCTGCGCGAACTCGCTGAAGAAGAGGTTGGCGACGTCGGCGTGGGCGGCGCGCAGCGCGTCCTGCGCGCCCAGGTAGCGGCGCCGCGCCACCTCCGCCGTCAGCTCGTGGCGCCAGCCCAGCAGCAGCTTTCCCGACATGAGCTTCTCGCGCAGCAGCGGCGCTGCGCACGCCACGCGCCCCACCCCCCGATCAGTCGGCGCTTCGCACAGCGGCACGTCGGGCCTCTCCCAGCAGCGAGAGCCCACTGCTAGTGCGAACGGGACAGGCGCATCCGAGCGACCTCATTGTCAGAAGGAAGAAATGGACCAAAACCAAATCACGTTTCAAACTCTGAACCACCTAGGACGAACTGTGCGCTGGACCCATTGCAATTCAATCTCACACAACCAGAAATCTAGAATATCTCTTTTCAACAGATAACGCATCAAAGCGAGCAAAAATTTGTATTTGTGATAAAAACGCATTTTTCATCAAACATTCACCAATTATACAAAAAGGGACCCCAAAGTCGGACGCAGGAGAAAAATTAGAATAATACCTGTTCTACAGAGGCAAAAACGACTCCTTCAACTAAACTACCAATTTTTGCGACACATTCTGAGCCGCAATAAACACGTCTGGCCCTCTACGTTCAATTGAAAATCTCAGATTTTGTTAAGTCTGCGCTTGTCCCGTTGTCTAGCCTCACGCCAACAATTAAGGTTCAAAGGTGCGCGAAAAGTATGGACGCTGCTCGAGATAAAATATATTTGAAAACTGTCCAGATTATAATCAAATTGTAACATCAAAATACTACTATATAAAAAAGTCATTATTTTCAGTATAGATCCCTGTTATATCAATATACATTTATTCATTTAATACATGCATATCTCATGAACGTGTGTTATACATATAATATAATTCATATATCATATTAAATAATCAACTGTGGACAAAACTGACAAAACTGACATGACTGTGGTCATGATATAAAATGTTCGCCTTGCTATCTCAACATGTTTCTAAGTTTTGTCTGATCTGGAAAATTCTGTACTCTTGAAAGTTATTTTCTGTATATATGTTTCACACGTAATGTTTGTTTCTTCTAATTAATTTGTGACGCAAAAGAAATTTAGATTAGCAGATAGAAGAATCTATCTTTAATACACTCATTCTTGAAAGTAAAGTATTAGCTATTAAAATTATACACCTGAAATTTGTAAGCTACTCTATTTTAGGGAAACTTATAAAACTGCTTACAAAT
This sequence comes from Teleogryllus occipitalis, assembly GCA_011170035.1. Classification (NCBI taxonomy): domain Eukaryota; kingdom Metazoa; phylum Arthropoda; class Insecta; order Orthoptera; family Gryllidae; genus Teleogryllus; species Teleogryllus occipitalis. Next base: position 174,847 of record BLKR01000329.1, on the reverse strand, counting down.
GTAGAAAGTGAATGAATTAATTTCTAATTCATCCAGCCAACTCATAGAGGCGCAGATAATTTGATGTGGATTGGTTGGTTGGTTGGCTGGTGATTCTGGGCGAGTCAACAGCTTAGACCATTAGTCCCGTAAGTGTAGTGCATGCTTTTCCTCGGGAGATGTCGGTGACCTTCCCCCGCTGGATGGTGAGATCGGGCGCCGACCTACCGTCGGCTAGTGGGGTTTCCCCCTAACCAGGACTCTCCCACCAGCGGGCCACCGCCCCAGCCGGGACAAGCTCTAAGCTCCCGACCGATCTCCCGGAATATGTGGTAGTGTAGTGCATGTTAGTGTAAGTGTGTATGTAAGTGGAGAGGATAGCACAAGGAAGAGGAAGGACAGATAGCGCACGGCCCGTGGCCCGTTTGGTAAGGTGCTGCTCCGGCATTCGCCTGGTGTTGATCGGAGACACCACGGAAAACTACCAATCACAGCAGCCGGCCGCTAGAATTATCTTCCAGACAGCGACTGAATTCAACATAGCTGAAAAGCTAGGTTCGAAAATTCTTCCTCCATCGGTACTCGAACTTAGAACCTCTCGGTCAGAGACGCTGGAGTGCATCAGTTGATGCACTGAGCTACCGCTCCCGGTAAATTTGATGTAGAGATTAGGGATATTTCATTTCTTAAAAACGCGGTTGTATACCGCGTTTCAATAAAACAAAGAGGTTTGGATGTAAATGGAATTGGTGTAACTGTTGCCACATTCGAAACCAAAATTCCCTGAAAAAGCTTATTTACCAATATTCTTTTTGAAATACAGTTTTCCCACATGATTTAACGAGAATTAGTTGATATAGATATTAGAATGAGATTCTATTATCTTGGAATTGTTAGAATAGTCAAACTATTTTTTCCCATTGTGCCGGTTATCAGCTGTTCATCCGCATTGTCGAAAAAATAATCATAAGACATGAGTAAGAGAAACCGGATTCTAAGAAATCAAACATATTTATTAAATCAACGAAGCAGCTTGTGACTTCATAAAAATTACATTGAGGACGAGCATTTTTGTGACGACAGATGCTTTGAAATCACTGGAAGTTTTCATTTCCGGGACTCACGAGAACTGACAGATCGCAAAGGGACACGAGCTTTCTGCAACGCGGAGGAGACGCGCGGGTTGCCTATCGTAAACCTCACGGCGGCGGCGCCGTCCGTGGCGTCCGCGGGACAGCCTACACAAGGAAGCATCCGGAGGCGTCACTCCCCGATGGCGCTGAATTTTGGATACGTTGTGAGGGACGATAAAGGAAATATCACGTGTGTCTCCGTAGGAATACGAAGAAACGTTTGACAGGTGTGAAATCACCCTCCCAAAATGAGAGCACAAAGAAATTTCTATTTTTCAGAATTCTCTATTTTTCAGAAAAAATATTTTCGAACTAACATTTTGAAGAAAAAAAATCAACAAAAATATAAAAAAAACAAGATACCTATACTTCTCTTGAAAAGAAATATTAGGGTTAGACTAATTTGATAGAGATTAGAGCATTAGTTAAAGTCACTTCAACGTTATTGGATTATTAGCGACCAAACCAGTTATAGTGTCAGTGATTAAACGGTTTTTATAAGAGTGTCGTATTAACTTCAATACAATCAATCACACCCTTTAAGAAAATATTCTAAAAAAAATTGATGTGTTTTCACATTTCACATCAGTAAGTTAATACCGTGATTTTATTAATGAAAAATAGTTCTTGGCAATAATTCCTAATGGAAAGTTAGTATTATTACTTACATAAAAATATAAAAATGTCCGCGAAGAAAATAGTAATTTCCATGTTAAGAAATTAAATCCTCCTTCCAGTACTTCGTTGTGGCAGTACATACTGCGTAACGCACCCAACTTTTCTTTATAAAAAAAATAAGTAGACGAGCGTGTTTACGTTCCACCAATACGTCGTCCACCTGTATGTCGGCGCCGGATCTCATCTTCTGTCGAGGAGGAATGACGCCATCTTCAGAAATATAATATACAATGTTTACGGGACAAATGACTACAGAAATTGATGCATCAGGAACACAATATACTTACAATAATTAACTCCAAATTATGGAAAAATGTTTGCTATGGGAGTTAAGTCATGTCACACACCCCAATGTCACGATAATACGCGCAGAGCACCGCAGAATCCAAAGAGGGCAGCGCAATGGCGGCAGATTTTTTCATCTCTTACAACAAATCCAAAATCATAAAAAATCGAAGAGGAACACTTCAGACTGATTTGACTAGAAAACATTCCGAAGTCGGAGCGTAGCGGAGAGAAAAAAACTCATTTCCGAGTTGTCAGTGGCAGATTCATCGAAGATTTGCCATATGAGAATGCTTTTCCTCTCTACTTCAGCGCGACGTGTCGACATGAAATCGACAGGACCGAATGAAAGACTATTCAAAAGAAGGAAGTTCTAGCTTGCTGAACGAAAAGACATTGAAATTGCTACCTTTAATACATTCTCAACTTTAGATTGCAGAGCACAGTTATATAGAGCTAACTCTGTATCACATGTTGGATGTCCTTGTCTAACAGCGACGCGATTAACATTTCTTTTTTGTGCAAAAATAAATCTTTAAAAAATCGAAATTTTTGAAAACACCTATTTGTATGTTACATTAATAATAAAATTACCCTATAACGTATTTTTTCAGATTGAGACTTTATTGGCGATTAAGAAGTAACATTAGTGGTCTCATCTACGTGCATAATTATAGTTTTCTTTTGATTGTTTTTATTGGAATTTGGCTGAGTGCAAAATCATGTATTTTTGTATAATGAGTGCTAGTGATTTACGCAGGGCTTACTTCCGTAGCATTCTATAGTGCACCGTGTTCTTTGTGCACTTATCTCAAAGAAAAATAATTCATAAATGAAATCATGTAATAATCACCCGGGATACATTTGTAATTGTAAGATAAAATAATTTTCCTCAATATAGTCTTCATCGCATAAACACTGCAGATTTTGTCTTCCGGCGCAAAATTGTGAGAAAAGAGGTAAAGAAGTGTTTGATTGGTGTTAGAAATTTACACGAATTTTCCATAACATTTCGTTTTTTTAAAATCGTATTAACTTCATATTTATTATCATAAAGAATATCAATACCATTCATTTCCCCTTTTACTTTGGTGAGGGAACGGTATATTTTATTAAAGTACAGAAATTAGGCATCTTCGTAGCAAAAAATTCTGCCATAAATTCAGAATATTATATTCATAATGTCCTACATTTTTTCATTATAGAATATTAAATTCATAATATCCCTTATCACCTTTATATTCGTCTCGCGTCACGGCATGGCTGCAAAATCAAACAACACTGGAGCCCATTTATGCTGTATTGCTGTAAGGTCGAGACGCTCTATTGATATCGTTGACATGAAATAATCCATCGATGCAATAGTCAAAAATGTTAACTTAACAAGGATTTCAAAAGACGTTTTTGATCGTATAAGACAATAATAAATCTTTGTATGTATTCCTACTACGAAATTTGACATAAATGTAGTAAATACAAATTTGACAAGTCTACTACAAATGCATTGAAATCATCTTTCAATTAGCGATAAAAATCTAATGAAATGAAAAGATAACTGATGTTTAGGCGTCATAATTTCAGTTTGTAATTATGGAAGGTTAACAAATCATTAAAAACCGAATTTCCCTTAATGAAAACGTATGAAATACGTTATACAATAACCCCAAAACATGTGGGGATGATTGTCACTTTGGTTTATTACTTCCTTAGAAATATATTCGAAACACGCCCGAGCAACCCTTACGTAACGCGAAGCCCGCCCCTCGCATTCCAGGTGACGTGGATAAAGGCGTCGCGCCCCTCCCTGGAGAATCAGCCTTCCCTTTCCCGCGCCGCCCAGCGCGACATTCCTGGCGCCGGTAATTACGCGTCGCTTTGCCGTGCGAGGCCTCCCCGAGGGCGCTTTGAGATAATCCGCAGCGGCGGCGACTGCGGCAACGGCGATAGCGGCGACGGGCAGTGGCGGACGGGGCGGCGATGACAAGCGGAGGTGATGGCGGTTGTGGCTGTGAAGGTAGAGGCGATAGTGGCGCTGATAAAAGCGGCGGGAGGGATGGTTTCGATCGAGATGGCGACTGGGGAGTGGGGTGGTGGTGGTGGTGGTGTTTGTTGTGGGAGCAGTGATAGTGGTTGTGGTGGTAGTTATGGTGGTGATTGTGGTGGTAGTAGGGGTGATGGTACTGGTGGTGGTGGAGGTAGGGGTGGGGGGATGATGGTGGTCACGGTGGTGGTGATGGTAGTGGAGGTGTTTGTTGTAGTGGAGGTAAAGATGGTGGCAGTTGTGGTGATGGTGGTAGATTTGGTGGCGGCAGGTGTTGTGGTGGCGGCAGGTGTTGTGATGGTGGCGGTGGTGGTGGTAGTGTCGGTTTAGGTGAGGGTGGTGAAGGAGGAGGCGACAGCAGTAGCGATAGAGGGCCGGGGTCGGCGCCGGGTGAGCAGGTGAAGCCAGGCAAGGCCAGGCCAGGGCACTTGGTCGCCCCCCGGCGCTAATGAGTGTACTTAGCCCGGCGGTGTGCGGCGCCCGCCGGCAGCTGCGTCTGTCCGCGCTAATTGGCTGTTCTGATAAATAGCGCCGTCGGTGAGTCCCTTCGACCTCCCTCCCCCTCGCTCGCCGGTGGTGGAGAGGAGACGCCGCCATAGGCCCGGGAAATGTCATCGACGGGCCGATGGTAGAAGAATGGCCGCTTTAATTTCACGCCGTAAACTGAAGGTAAACCTTTCAATAAGAAGAAAAATAAATAATCGTACAGCGCTTGACAACCAGCAGGCAATAGGCACTGAGAAATTAGCTATTTGAATTGAAAGTTTTTTTATTTTTACTAGTAGAGGAACATTAAGTATAATTGAAGTGCAAATATAAACCAGAAACCAGATTATCGAACTCATGTTCAACTTATACGTGCATTGTTATCCGCTTTACATTTCTCTCATTTTCTCACGAATTATTTTCATTCATTCTCCTGTTTCTGGTAGTACTGTTCTTTCTCAAAGACACTCATTTTCCTACAACTTTGACTACGATAATTTATTTTGAATTTAGGTGACTGTACGTTTGTAAGCTTTTGGCGTTTTACGAACGCGTGGAAATATTAGTAATGGAGCTGATCAAAAGTTATGCAGGAATATATCTTCATCAAAAGTTAAAAAACAACATAAAAAGAATTGATAAGTCTAAGATGGGAAAAGTGTTCTATTTGACAAGAAAGATTATAAACCTATTTTTACTTGTAGCTAAATTAAAATCTTTCTGAGCACAAATTCAGAACCTATATAAACCTATAATTCTGCTAAAGTTTAAATGTTTTTAAAATAATTTTGGAGGCAGCAGAGTAGTGTGTTTGATTACTGATGATAAAAGAAGAAATTTATAGTTGACAATGAGGAAAACAAATGTTTCACTTAAATAATTAATTATAATGACATCATAAATTAAAAGTTATTTATTTTTTACGATTCTAAAAAATTCGTAAAATTATTAGTGTATCATTTGAAGTACATTAACCTATTAAATATTCTTAAATTCTGGGATTCGGAATTGAGATTCTAAGAAATCTTTCTAACACTTCTGCTATTTGCACTAATTTCTGACTATTGAGAAATGATTTTACTCACTGCCTTTGGTTTCCACTATTTCTACTACTTTTAAGAGTTTGCTGAGCAAACATTTTCTACCGCCATTTCGCTGCAACAAAAAGCTATCGAACGTGCATTCCCCTCCCTTCCCGTCCCACGTGCCACCCAGCTACAGAGGTTCAACTTTTCCGCAACTCGCACTTGCAATTCCCGCAGCGTTTAATCGTCTCTCTCCTCCTGGCAGCGTTTCCAACACCACTGCCCTTCGTGTGACTGCTCAAAAATTTCACGAGAGCTTGAAATAAAGTTAACTGACGTTTTTTATTTCCAAACTACATGGAAGAGTCTGCTATTAAAACTGAAGTGCCTGCATATTTGGCTTTATATGAACCTGTTATTGTAAAAAAAAAGTGTATCCGTTCGAGGGTGTCAAGTATACACTCGTTTTTTCAAATTTATTTTCCAGCTCTAATAAATAATGCGAAACTTTGATGTTAACATTCATACGTAAAGCCATGGAAACACGCAAACATGAGTATATGACGAAACTACTCGGTTAACCGTATCTGCCATACAACAGTATGTTATTTCTGTTATTTGTTATTTCAACAGTTAAAATACGAGCTGCAAGGTAAACTATTAGTAAAACAGATAAAATACCTGTATAGATGATTACATCCCGTAATATTTACAGTAATTACTACTATAATTCAGAATTTATAATATAATTTCTTGCATCCCCGAGAGTAAATCGTAAGTTTGAGCTACTGAAGCAAGACATTGTCAGGTTCAACTAAATACACTATAAATGAGAAAACTAAACCAAAAATACAGATTTATGGTATAAAATGGTATGTCATAATACAAAATTATTTTATAAAAAATTAATAAATGATAAAAACATGATCGATAGGGGAGGACAAACCTGAAGAGGTACGATCAAGCTCCCTGCTCCTCTGGCAGAGGATTGGAAGATGCCCACACGGGTGGGCTCCTCGCACGAACATGAGATTTCAGGGAACACGACGGACCTAATATACTATACACGTGCTGTTGGTTTTCGAGAACGCAGTATGTCTAAAAGACGAACTATGTTTAAAAGACGATAACAAAAACCAAATGAACTAAATTAACTTCCTTCATGAGACGCAGCAACCAGAGACAACAAACCCAAATAGCACACAATTTCACCTCGTGACCCCTCAGGGCCTCCCTGAAATTGGTTCGCGTTCCCGGCTAGAACCTAACATTGGCAATAAAGGAAAGTTTGAAATGAAAAAAAAACTCTTCAATTTGACATTAAAGTAATTGAATGGGGTACTACTATTCATTATAGTGAAATGTTAATGAGGGAGTTTTATTTCGTCATGTCACTTTTGACGGATTACCCCTAGTAATGTAATAACTTTCATTTATTCTTGGCGTGATTAATTATGGGCACCAACTGTCTGTCTGACTGTCTGTACTTGGCGTGACAGTCCGCGTACGGGCCATGGCCTACCAGCAGCGTCCCGGCTTCGCGGCCATGGGTTAAGGGGGTGCATGTGGTTTGCACGAAGACTTCCCCACGCCGTATTCTGGTCTTCTCAACCTGAGAAGCGAGTTTTCTCATCGTCACACTGCAACATATTCTGGAACGTTGCAAGGAAAACATACATTATACCTGTAATCTTGGCCGATCGGGAATCGAACCCGGGGTTGCGTCAAGGAAAGCCAGCACGCTAACTGAGCTAAACCGTGAGGGAAAAGTTACTAAAGAACGTTAATGAGATGATAATGCATTAACACAATGAAATTTAATGTAAATGGTAATTTCTTGCCTCCAACTAAAATGATGAGGTGTCTTGAACCTATTATTAATAATCTAATGCAATTAGAGTTGAACCTGTTTCTCGAGAAAACATATGAATTATTGTTCAAGTTTAGATGAGTATCGCAATATTGAGTACATGTTTTGAAAGCGTACAAGTTGAATTAAAACAAAGCTGATATGACATAAGGTGCAACATGGGTCGTTCGTTTCATAGAAGCCCGAAACATTTACAAAGATGGGAGAACTAACCATTAAAAAGCCACACTGATGTACAGTGTACAGAGCTCTTCAAAGATATTTCTTATTTACTATTGTTAGATCGATCATAATGTTTCGTTGCATTATGTAGCTTTTCTCTGAAGTTGCAAATATCATTAATGAGAGTTTCATTTCGTTTTATCAACTCTAATTATTGAAATTACAGCTCAGTTTCACTGTAGCGTCACTAACGTACAACGCACAGTTGTATTAAGCAGGTCGTAGAAAACGAGAGTATTCTGAAGTGTTGAAAAATTTCCCATCTTCGTCTTGTAACATACAAAATTTGAATATTTTAATGATTTAGATGATATTTTCCTTAGCTTGGGTTTCATCCAAGCTGCATAGTACAAACGTTAGACGATTTCTTGCTACAGGTAAAACAAACAATTTGCCATTACTCATAAAAAGCCAGGCATTCATTTCTTTACCCATTGAACTCATGTGCTTCATACGGGCTTGAACGATACAGTTTTGGGGAGTACTGCTAAGGTAACTGTTTATTTTAACAAACCTTGGTATTTTTCACATAAAAATCAGTATTTTCTCTTATGGACCAGGAGATGCAATGGTGGGGACTACGAAAAGGTCATCACGTTAAAAACACTCTTTCCATCTCCCCCTGATCTTCAATGCATTTTTTATTCCAAAATTCCAACCTAAAATTATTCGAACAATTCCCATTTTTATCTTCTTTGATTCTTATAGGCGTAAAATGTAATGTAAAATATGAAATACAACGTGAATTTTTATTAAGCATAGACAAAGGGTTTCAGTAATAATTATATGACGAACGAGAAACCAAATAAAAATATTTGTTCCCAAAATTGAAAAAAAATATTTATCTCACTTACCAGCCTTCATGACGATGCTTCGTCAAATCCGCAATTACACAAATGAGGCATAATATTGGGATATGAAACATCGAAGTGTCTATTCGTAGTGAATTTGGACAATAGAAGCACCAAACGTTTGTCTTCAAAGCAAAGTATATTGTGTAATCACTTAACGTCACAAAAGGGACTTCTTGAGGCAGATTACTAACGCCGAAAAATGCAATGGACAGTAGGAGAGCAAGCAGATGAGTGCAAGTAGGGTAGCGAATATCGGAGGAGTTGGGGCGGTAGAGTCAGAGATGTGGCGGACGAGGTGACGGGCGAGGTGACGGGCTAGTTGACGGGTGAGGTGACAGGCAAGGTGACGGGTGAGGTGACAGGTGAGGTGACAGGTGAGGAGACGGGTGAGGAGACGGGCGAGGTGACGGGCGAGGTAAACGGCGAGGCGACGGTCGAGGCGACGGTCGAGGCGACGGTCGAGGCGACGGTCGAGGCGACGGTCGAGGCGACGTACGAGGCGACGTACGAGGTGACGGTCGAGGTGACGGTCGAGGTGACGGTCGAGGTGACGGTCGAGGTGACGGTCGAGGTGACTCACGAAGTGACGGGCGAAGTGATGGTCAGTCTGAGCTGGCGAGCGGAATGAAAGGCAATGGGTGGTGAGCGGGTGAGGAGCCGATGATTAGAACAGTGATCGAGTGGAGGAGTGAGTGAGCTGGACTGTGAATACGCGAGCGCCCGAGAGCGCCAGAGTCACGATGGCGGGCCTTGCGGCGCGCGGGACGCGTCCGCCAACTTGTTAATGAACGCGCAAACTTTGACGGCGGGCAAGATTAATTACGCCACATAACAGCGACGCAGCCGCGGCGACTGCGCCGGGGACGACGGCGTTGGCTCCATCCCGAGTGCACGGGCGCGATTGACACAATGAATAGAGCAGGCGCGGGGACCGTCGCCTTTGGGCGACGACTTTTTACCCGTGTCGCTGATACAATAACAGTGCAGTACAAATTGAGCTTCGATACTGCTGCCACATATCCTAACACCTAGGCCGCGTAATGTGATATGAAATATTCAAACATTGGGGTTTAAAGGAATTTTCTACCGTATTAATTATAATATTTTCTTATAGGACAATAAGATGACTGATAATATAATTTTAATTCTCGTACATCAGTTGATATTCAAATCACCTGGTATTAAAAAATAAAAGATAAATTGATCAATTATGACAGATTGGATGGCAGCATGTAATTTATTCTGAGGGAAATACTTCGAATTTCGTGGTAATGATTACCTTCCCTGGATCTATGTGGTTCAGAAACACATATCTGGAAATGTCGAGAGAAATTTTACAAAATGCTGACAAATTCCTCATTATCACACTCTCACTTGCCATCAGTTTTTTAGTGAATAATTCATTGTAAATATGTAGATGATTTTTCTTTTTCAGGTGGTGAAAATTCATTATCGTTGACAGGAAAGATTAAGTTTCACAGGCGTGTGATGTTAATTTATGTGGAAGTTCAATATTTAATTTTGCGAAAGTTGCACAGTCGGGTCAAACTGAATGGAATCTCGATTCACCCGCTGAAATCCACTTTACGTGCGTTTTCATGTATATTAAAAGTTTCGTAACTTCTCTGCCATCGTAACAACGTTGCCTTTCTCGGTGACAGGCCTTGCCTTGAATCTTCCGAACTCTTCCAACTCGCAAAAAGAGCTAAAAAAAGCTAATAAACTCCCCAAATATCGACAGAAGTGAGACGATACGTCTCACAAGTTCTGCGAACCTGACAGCGTGACGTTCCATTACGTGCGTCTTCGAGACAACTTTCTCACGTAGCGTCATGCGCGCTACCTATCTTGTCTTTGCTGAAGCTTAGCGGTTGAGTGTAGGAGCCCATGGCGCCTCATGCGAATTGTGAAAGAACTACGACAGCAGGGTCGGAGGTAAGCATCTTCTGCTTTTAAAGTTTTAACAAGCTCAGGGGCGAGATGCGGAGGCAAGGGAGACTGGGAGTAAGTGGATTGAACCACGAAACACAGTGAGTTGCGAAGCGGCAAACTGGTACTGATGTGGGGTGGAAGTGTGGTGAAGCCTTCCGGCTTGACTCTGGTTGTTTGACTTACCATAATACCAGCTTGAGAGAAAATTTGCAGTTTTGCTGAGATGCTACACTTCTGTGTTCATTGATATTTGCTGCTCATAGATGGGTGAAGAAATGCCCATATCAATTTACGAAAGGTGATTTATTCTTCAATTATGAAATGAACTTGTGAAATAAAACTAGTGGTGCTACAACATCACGTAATTTATTGCATTATTTCTAACTACTCCAAGATTTTTTTCGGGCAGAGACTCGAACTTGTTTTCCAGTTTACACTCGCCGCGAGCCTAATCTCTATTCCATCGAAACGCAAACTCAGGCTTGTAGTTTTGAAATGTTAACGTTTTGCAATGTTTGCAATTTTCAAAACTTCGTTGAGTTTGCCAAAAATGAGACTTTTCATGAGAATGCCGAATACGGTGAATTTGCCGAAAATGAGATATTTTTACCGTCCTTTGTTACATACGATGAGAAAATTTAATTAATTAAAAAAAATTGGAGTGTTTTTGAGAAAATATTTATTTTAGAAATTACATAAATTTCAGACACAAATTATAGAAAATCTATCCGTTCTTTTACAAATAATTGAACATGGACGTTTTTAAAGAGCTTATTTGTGATAAGAGACTTTGTTTAAAGAAAACATCTCTACCTTCAATTTTGTAATTATGAAATGTGTTAACTTTTGCCATTTCAAAACAGAAGGAGAATTCGCTGAAAATGGGACTAGCACCATATTTTTTCCGTTCCTTGATACATACGAGGAGAAAATTTACTGAAAAAATTGGAGCAGTTTTTGAAAAAAGACTGTTTAAAAATAATAATTACCTACATTTCAAACAACATTACGCAAAAACTGCTCATATTTTCGAAAAATTGAAGAGGGCCTTATTTCAATATTGATCTTTAGGGAACAGATTTCATTACTGAAAAGAATCTCTATCTTCAATATTGTAATAGTATACGAGTAAATACGCCCTAAAGAAAATTGCACTTTTGCAATTTTCGAAAAACAAGGGATTTTAGCGAAGTTGAGACCAGCACCATTTAATTAAGCGTCTTTTACGCCATTCGACGACAAAGTTTAATAAAAAAAATTGAGGCCATTTTTAAGAAAATTTTGAAACTGTTTTTGAAGCTTCATGCGAAGTACCCACAAAAATCACCATATCCGTTTGAAACTCTCAAAACAACGATTTCGTTCAGACCGATCAGGGAATATTAATTTTGGAGCAAATAGTGTAGTGTGTGGATTCTAGCGGCCGGCTGCTCTGATCGGTAGTTTTCCGTGGTTTCTCCGATCAACACTAGGCGAATGCCGGAGCAGCATCCTACCAAACGGGCCACGGACCGCGCGCTATCTGTCCTTCCTCTTCCTTGTCCTATCCTCTCCCCTTACATACACACTTACACTAACATGCACTACACTACCACATATTCCGGGAGACCGGTCGGGAGCTTAGAGCTTGCCCCTGCTGGGACGATGCCTCGCTGGTGGGAGAGTCCTGGTTAGGGGAAACCCCACTAGCCGACGGTAGGTCGGCGCCGGTTCTGGTCATCCAGCGGGGGAAGATCACCGCCATATCCCGAAAAAAAATCATACACTACACTAACGGGACTAATAACCAAAGCAGTGGACGCGCCCGGAAACACGAAAAAATCAATCAATCAATCGAAAAAATGTTATTAAAATTATTTAGTTTAAAACAACGTCCAATGTTTTTACTTACTGGAAAATAAATGTTTGAAGGATTTTGACAACGGTTTGAAAACAAATGTTTATTGGAAGGAGAAGAAAATTGTACAGTCACCCACGGAAAATCTTGCCAGAATGAAACGATACCATTTGTGACAAATACGTTTTTTATGCGCTTTATAATTGAAGGCGAAAGATTTTCTCCGAGTGTGAAAACGACAATTAAACAAATTTTCGAAGAGTTGTATAGTAACTTCGGATATGAATCGTAGAACGTAAGAATTGAAGGAATAACCAGAAAGATAATGATTCTTCGATTTCGTGTAAATCAATGTGAGTTTTGTGTGAAAGAATTATACAATTTATATGTATTTGTATGAAATGATTCCTGAATATGAACCACCAATTATGATATAAGCAAACCGTTGATGAATCTAAATATTGTATCTTCCTGTTTTCATTTCAATTGTGTGCGCATGCTGCTAAATAGCTTGTTAGAATTATGACACACTTTTTTGCAAAGTACTTAAGTATCCAAAACCCTACGAATGAGGAATATAGATCTGAATTTTTATTCAACTTAAGTGGATTCTATTCCTCTTTTACACGTATCTAAAATAAAATAATGAATATCATACGATAATTTTAACTTTTGGTAACTCAAATTTTGTTCTCTACAGCGTTGTTTTCAGTTTGTTTCAGACAGGGAAGATATTGGTGCAGACTGGCATTAATAAGATGGTTCTTGACGATCTCTGAGACGGTGTGAAAACTAAACGAAGACAAATGAATTGTCATGACATGCTAAGGCAAAATTGGCAACCCAGTCAGGATTATCAGAAAACTAAATTAAAGATGCCATGTACACTCTCCCTCAACGGGAAATTAAGAAGTTTCGAGAAGATTGACACAGTGACGTCAAGATTGAAAAATGTGACATTGTATTTCGTTAAAACACGGACAGCAAAAACGATGCAATAAAGTGTTGGAAGCAAAAAGAGGCTTTGTCTCGGACGACTTGTTATTCGATATTAATTTATAGCACGCGATGAAAAACTCGGCTTAGTTTTTCCACAGAGGCCCAGGAATGTTTTTTGAGAGGAATCAAAGAGAATGTTGATTCAAATTCGTAACAAAAGAGGCAAGCGTTGTGGAATGAAATCCGCGTGTTGGGACGATATCTATTTAATGAGTCCGTTTCATGGCCGTTTACAACGCAAAGCGACATTACAGTGTCACGATTATACTTAGTTGAGTCGCGCCCTGATCTCTGTCCGTTCTGTCTTATCGTTCGTCTCTACACCATCAACATCTGCTGTTCTACCGATGATTTTTTTGCAACTGAAATATCGCAGAGCGGAAGAAAAGACGTTCATGAACGAGTAGTTTTTCCAAGAGTATTTTCGCTTATTATGAGAAGTTTATTTATTGAAGTACAGTTTTTTTACGAAGACGAGATGGACAAACATTGTGAATTTATCATTAAAGCAATCATGGGTCAAAATTGTAAATAACTTAAATCTAGGTAATTATGGGAATAGAAAAAGAGCAGCGAAGATGGAAGATATATCAATATTACACTTGATTGGCATGAATGTACGCCTTTCTTTTTTGAAGTCCAAATGCAGGATAGGCGAACGATTCTATTTATCCGTCCAGGCAAACATGTCTGTTGGTGGCGACAACACATTGATTCACCGTACATTGAAGTTTTGTGCGCGTAACCCTGATCCGCATACTACATCTTCACGTCAAGTAAGCCTTGATTACTTATGAATTTATTAAATTTAAGTTCATTAAAAGAAAGTTACAAAACGAATTTTTCCCATTTTTTTTTCGAAAGCGAAATTTCGAAAATTATTGTTTCGGAAAACTATCAAATAATTAATTTTCCTCCCTCTCTCGGCCCCCTCCCCGACTTCCAGACTTAGGGCACGAGCCGAGATAAACTCATCAGTTTATCAAAACTGCGCATCTATGGCGGTACACGCAGCCACAGCAACAAAGCCACAACACAACCTTCTGGCAAAAGCGAAAAATAAAATACTAGGGTTGTTTCTTTTAAACTTATTACTGTAATAAAATAAGTTATAGTATGCAAAATTTATTTTGTTGAATTCAGAAAATACGCAATATGTAATACATCAAAAAATAATTTTGTATTTCAAGATTTTTGTATTATGTAAAATCTTTTCTGTAGTTGTACAACTTAAGCAGAATAAATTTCAAGACATGGTCATCCACAAATATTCTGAGAACTCTTTCTCACCCCTCAACACAATTAAAATGTGTAGTCTTTTTGTACATAAAGTTTATGAACTGGATCTTTATTGATAAATTAATACAAGACTAAGTGGAAAATAATTTAAAGTTAGTAAATGACATTAATTTAAAATTAGTAAACATTTTTCTGGAGACCTGGAGATTTTTTGTTCATTTTGAAATTTTAATCTCATTCGACAAATGCAACGAAGCAGTTTGTCCTTGAGGAAAAGTATAACAATTGAGACACAAGAGAAGAATTTTGCAAAAATGCAATTAGTGAACATACGTCACTCCTTCATTTCAAGGTTTCTCGCCCGTTGTTACACATGCAATAAATAGAATTACACTTAAGTCTGATACTGATACCGCAGACATTCTCTCAAATTTGATATTTTAATTATTTGCTTAATGTAAATTATGCAACCTTTAAAAAAATGGGTAACGAGGATAGAGATTCCACCATTGTGGTCAGAAAAAGGCCCGACGCCAAAGAGCTAAATGTGAAGCTTAGTATGAAAAAGAGTGAGGCCGAAGAAAGAGCTTTGGTCGCGTTCTAATTGCAAGTCTTTTAATTAATGCGTAAGCCGTAGACGACACAAGAGAAATCTTGATGGTGATACTTAAGTCTCTCCTTTTTCCAGTTCTGTGGACTTTTTTCCTCGTCTCCTAATGTTCCCATAAAAAAACTGACTCTTTTCTCTCTGGACACCCGCAGGACACCTAAATCATTTTTCACCATGATTTATCTCTGCTACTCTTTTGTCCCGAGCGCGCCGTGCCGTGCGCCTGACGAGCTTACCGCGATCGCCGAGACGACGACGCGACGTAACTCGATTGCGAGAGTCTCGCGGGGACGGGAAATTGGCTCGATACAAAGCGAATTTCGAACGATAGCTACCGCGCTGCCAGCGGGAACGCGAGGCTGGGTGGAGCGGAGCGAAGCGTGGTGGAGGGAGTAGGGGCGGACGGGGCTGGGTAGAGGGGACGGGGAGGAGGAGGCGGGACGGGTGGGGGAGCAGGGCGGGACGGGGTGGGTTGAGGAGGGCGCGGCGAAGAGGAGTGGGGCGGGTCGAGCGGGGCGGAGCGGGGCGGAGCGGGGCGGGTCGGAGCGGGGCGGGTCGGAGCGGGGCGGGTCGGAGCGGGTCGGAGCGGGTCGGAGCGGGGCGGGTCGGAGCGGGTCGGAGCGGGGCGGGTCGGAGCGGGGCGAGACAGGGCGAAGCGGGACGGAGTGGAGTGGAGTGGAATGGGAGGGAGGGCGTGGGTGGAGATGCGGGTGGAGAGACGAGAAAGCGGTTTCATTCGCAGCAGGTCGCGCGGAACGTGTACCGAGATGTACTGCGTTCTGTAACCTCCTGGGCGACATTGAGGGTTTTGTGTAAGTTCAGCTATTGCATGTGAGCGTGCACTCGCTCGCATCTGAATGTAGGCATTGTCTAACTGTGATGAGATTATTGCGTCGCTGCTTTGAAGGTGAATGTCGAATAATTGAGAGAAAGCATTGGCTTGTTTAAGGTTTTATTTATAGCCTACGGCTAATGTTGCACGAAAATGGATTTGCACACATTGAGGTTTGAAATACAAACATTATATTATATTTTTTATATGTTTTTAATTATAATGTCAGTAAAAAATATTAAAATGTAGGTAGAGTTTCAACATTTCTGTAGCATCATAACAGTTTTGACGTGAGAATTATATTCCTTTACATGAATAAGTTTCAACTCACAAGCTTCTTCAAGTAAAATAGGAAGAGCTCTACCATTCTTTATCTTCGTAGAACAAGGAAATTAGGTTTCTCGAATATTAAATAAAAGAGTTCACAAATGTCAAAAGGTTTTTGACACGCTTGTGGTTTTCCTCACAAAGTTATGATTGTTGTTCAAGCGTGTTCAAAGTTTTGAGACTTGCAAAGGTGAGGTATATGCTCATCAAGTGCGACTTTCTTTCCCTCAAAATGGTAATTTCTTTCAAATCATATAGTTTTGTAAAAGTACCGGAAGCGGTAGCTCAGTGCATCAACTGATGTTACTGCAGCGCCTCTAACCGGGAGGTCCTACATTGGAGTCCTGACGGCGGCAGGATTTTCGACACTAGCTTTTCAGCTAGATCGAATTCGGTCGGCGCCTGGAGGAGAATTATTGCGGCCGGCTGCCCTGATCGTGGTTTCTCCGATCAACACCAGGTGAATGCCTGAGGAGTACATTAACAAACGGGCCACGAACTGCGCTCGATCTTTCCTTCCTCTTTCTTGTCCTATCCTCTCCCCTTACACACTCACACACACACTTACTCTAACATGCATTACACTACCACATATTCCGGGAGACCGGTCGGGAGCATAGAACTTGTCCCGGCTGGAGCGGTGGCCTGCTGGTAGGAGAGTCCTGGTTAGGGGGAAACCCCGCTAGCTGACGGTAGGTCGGCGCTGGATCTCGCCATCCAGCGGGGGAAGATCACCACCATCTCCCGAGAAAAAAATTGCACTACACTTATGGAACTAATGATCTAAGCTGTTGACGCGCCCGGAATCACTAACCAACCAACCAAGTTTTGTAAATACTTCGATAAAACATTTGAAGAACATTGAAAATAAGGTTATTGGTCAACGTTCTCACTACGAAATATATTCATAAATACAGGTTCACTGAATCTAAGCAATAAAGAAAAATACATAAGAATATTTCTATCTTAATTCTGAAGTTTTGGCTTCTATTTCAAGCAACCCGCAATACCAATGTACACAATGTACACAATTATTGGTGAATTCCCTTGGATTCATTTTACTGTTTTTTAAAATGTGTTAACAAAAATAATTTTAAATGCACACAGAATATCTCTCTTTGCGATATAATGCTTAAAACTTCAATTTGTATTATTTAACGTTTCAATTTTTAATAAATATATTTTGATATTTCCCACTCATTTAATTTTCTTTCAAGAAATCTTTAATTCATAAGTAAATATTTAAGTTCTATCACAATAGGTAAATGGTTAATTCCTCGAAAGGAGGAAAGAAAAGTTGTTGGACCGGAAGAGCAGCAAAGATTCTTTTATTAGCGAGCGTCGCCCGTCTGCACCCGCGCCGCAGCCGGCAACATACGGCGCTGTCTTCGGCGCGCCGCGCTGCGGGTCGGAGTCGCCGGAACGAGCGGCGGCCGTGTCACGCCATAAGTAATGCGACGTGTGACATATTTATCGCTGGTATCAGCGAGGGCTGCGGGGCGACGCGATGCGACGCGACGCGACGTGTGACGCAGATCGCGAGGAAGGTCGCGAGCGTGGCGCCGCGGCGCCGGCGGGCCGCGCTGGCGAGCCGCGCTGGCGAGCTGCGCCGGGCGAGGATGCGGGTGGGGGCGGGGAAGGGAGGAGCGAGGAATTCGCTATTGGAAACTCGTTGGGCGAATGGGTGCGCCGTTGCACTGGGCCCGATATGAGCGCGCAGCGGCAGACGGCGACCTCGCAATGCTTCGCGGGCGGGCTGGCCAATCCGCGCCCGGCGCCACTAGCGACCCCGTGTTCAAAATGTGTATTTTTCTACTCGCATTGTATAATTCTGTCATTTGATAGCTGCAACCCATTGCATAATGATACTCATTACGATACAGATTTAATTATGATACAGGTTCTTGACCAATCACAGAGAAGTTTACAAACCAAGTATTTACACTTAATTATTCATTGACAATCTTTCTATTAAATGTTTTGTTCGATTATACATTAAAATTGCATTTAATATGCTTGTCAGTTTTAATTTCTTTTTTTATTAGTCATTTTTACGAGAATTATTATTTAAAATAAATTGTAATTTCAACCTTGATTGTATTTGATCAGCGCAGTGATGGTTATTGGAGGGAACATTTGAATGATGTCAAGATCTGCATGCAAGTGGTTTTGTGTTATATGTGGATACCGTGTGATTACGCCTAAGAACCGGCCCATTCTTTAGTTTAAAATGTCTACTAAACCAGAGGAGGAGTTGACACCCTCAGAAATAAGCCAAAAGGTCTGGTGAGTCAGAATTATTGCCGCAACCTTTGTACTCTCTCGCATGTGGACTGGACCACCAGTCACTTGAGGCAAGGGTTAGCGAGCTGTCGGCTAGGTGGCCTTGGCTGAATCCTCCATGTCAACTGCTACGAAACGATTCAATGTAAAAGTTTAACTTACACAAGTTAGCATAAGTCGTAGAAAAAGTATCGTATGAAACTCGGTGTAATGGGTATTAATACACTAGTGTGAAGTTTACGATACTCGCTCATCCTCACTCGTGTCATAAAATCACACTCTTGTATTAATACCCATAATTACATCATTGTTTCAAAATGTACTATTTTATAGGTACACGGAGAAGAGAGATGTCAATAATATTGAATGATAAAATTACAGGAAATTATTTCCAATACAAAATACAGAGACAAATACCGAACCACTAAAAATAAACAATGAAGAAATAAATATGCAAAAGAAACTTATAAATAAATTAATCCTGGGGATATGGCTACTTTTATATGCACCTTTCAAATACAATGTACATAATGTATTCACAATTATTCCCAATCCCTATGAATTTCTATCAAATTTACCTTTTTACTCTTAAATTATTAGTGCATCTTTTTTAAAATTATTTTTATTTTTATTATTTTTATTTTAAGTCGCATAAACTACAAAAGTCATCAGCTACTATTACAATAATTAAATGCAATCACAAATCGGCGAATATATAAATGTTTTTACACAATTGTATTAATTTTTCTTATCATCACAAGTTATCACTTGGTGATGGAATTACATTGATGTTCTAGGTACTATTATATCTTTTGATGGTGTGTGGGGCATTCCAAAAGGACGTGGTTAATTGATGTCAGTATTGGAGACGCTACAGAGGGGTTGTGGAACTTTCTTAAATAGAAATATCTGAGAGAATTGTGAGATATTTGTTTTACTTCTTGCAGAGCCATTTGTTCTTCATGATTAATTGAGAGATTTTTTACAAGTCCAAAGAAGTTAGATATATTTTTATGAAGTTTGCTGGATGTTTTATCTTGCCATGTTTTATGCCATTGTATATTTCATTTATTCCTAATGAATTTCCAAATATCTTCAACTCTGTTTCGGATGAATGATATTGGTGCCCATTAATTGTAGTTCTTTCTGCATCGAGATCAGCGATATTTTTACCAAATATATCTTTATGTGCTGGTATCAAGCAAAAATGTTTTCCCAATTTAGATTCTTCAAAATAAATTTCATGAATACGGCTTAATAATTCAGATGCTTTTTATGCTTTTGTTGATGTAATCCAAAACATACAATGAATAAGTAAATATAATATGATATTTTATATTAATGTAATTATTAGATTTTTGTTTCACAGCTATTAATATATTGACCGGAAAAAGTACTATTTTCTCGAAGGGCCGATTTGAATCATGGAATCGTACTTTTTTCTTGTTTTAAACTCTACGAGAAATAATAAATAATAAAAAACGGCATGTACGTCGATCCGCGGCCTGTGTAGCGGGTTGCGGGTTGGCTGCCCCTGCCTCGGCGGGAGGGCGCGGCGCGGGGCACTGCAGCGGAAACGCGCAATGCGTGGGCCGCGAGCAGCAGCCGCCCCTCGGCGCAGGTAGCGCGGCCCCCTCGCGACGGAAACACGCAAAAAGCGCTCGCATACGCCGAGCGGGGAAAATGAAATCAATATCGCCCGAAAAGTTGTGGGAGCAAATTTTTACATCTGCTTCTCCATTTAAGTCCTTTTAAACCCTTTTTTCGTAGTTCGTACAATTCCAAAAAACTTTTGAGCTTTCAATGCAAAACATGCAATACGTTTGTCGTTTGTTTTGTTTTTTAAAGTGGATGTAGATGGGAACTTCGGTTAAAGATTAAATTATTGGGGTATGAAGTTATAATTGTTATAACTCCACAGTTCATGATAAATAACAGATTTGCCAAGTTTTTTGGGATTGATTTAAAGTTCATAGTAGATTGAAGGTTTAGTAACTTCATTCTTTGCAGCAAGAAAAAATTATTGAGTATGATTGGAGATTAGTTAGCAGCTTTTATTGAATTCATCAATTTTCCCTAAATGACTTATAATGAATTTTAGTTCTAATATTCCTTATTCTAATTTTTATTTTAAGCTCCTTCATTAATGAAACAACGATTCGATGAATATACATTACATTTAAATGCAATACATATCTACCTCAAAACAGTTTTTCTACCAAATAGCTCCACAAACACAGTTTAGAATATCTAAAAGAATAGAATTAATTCATACACCCGCACTGAAAAATTCATTGTGGTTGTAATCAATGATAAATTAGAATAAAAGGTAAAATACTGAAGGAGTAATATCAGGAACATCGGAGGAATATGTGAACTCTTTTACATTAACATCGGTTTTGATTTGTTAGATGGCAATATCATGAAGGTCTTTTAGTCAACCCTCATCCCAGTTGTTCCTTCCTTCTCCGTGGGTTCCTTGAACATTGCTTCCGTGACCCTTCTACATTTCTCCTGTAACTGCCGAGATGTATCTCTCCCTCGTCTTGCTGTCAGAGCAAGCGTGTAGGTTCATCTCAGCGTATTTTCCTTTTACTATTAGTGCACCCCGTGGATCCATCTCGGATATAAGCCGATTATGGAGGAGGGTATATATTAAGGAAACTTAAGGAACATGGTTGAAAAGTGGTAGATGGAGTTTGGGAGGGCCCCGTTAAGCCACAGCAAAAACAAACATCCATGCCCGAGGAGGTATGTGATCCCATAATTCTTCGACCTGAGAAAGTTACGACGATACCACCTTAACCATTTCGGATACTTTTACTTAACTAGTGATAAGAATCTTAAAATGAAGCGCAAAAAATATAATTCAAGGAAAGAAAGAGAATCTAAAATAGTTGATAAACTAAATGACAACATCTCAACATGCAAAATCTGAGATTTTAAATAAAATCGACGGTTTAGGTGTGGAGAGATGGTGTAGAAGCAGGAGCACAAAAAGAGCAAGTAAATGCGGAGACGCGACATTTATTGCTTTCAAAGTAAAACAAAAGAAAAACAAGTGGACGGCAGAATGCCAGGGGAACACGGGAGTCAGGAGACCCTGAGTATAGTGAAGGCGTAGAAGTAGCTGGAGATAATCCTGGCGATTGACGACGATGGTGATGGGAATGGTGGAGGTAATGTAAATTGATAAGACGAAAAGAGGGTGATAGGTGGCAGTGATGGATTAGTGTTCTAGAGGATTCGTTGAAAGGGAGTATCGAGATCTTGGGCTGCCTTTAAACCTCCTTCAGCCCTAATTTTTTTAGGACTGTGAATAAAAAGTCATCTTGTAAGACTGGCTTCTTGAAAGAGAAATAAATAAATAATATATGATAAATAAATTATAATAAATGATGAAAGATAAATAAATGATAAAAGATAAAATCATTTTATCTCCAAAAATTCTTACAGATGCTTACTAAAGGTTTGTCAACGCTGCAAATATCATGTACATTGAGATGTACGCCAGGTCTGCAGGGGGAAATAATTCACGCATTATCCATGTAAGAGTGATGGGGAGGTGGTTATTACCATACATTACGTCCTACTCTACATGAATCTACACCGAAGCAACGTAATAGGATTTGCGCAAACTGTCGCCGAGCGACGCCGCTGCCTCTCACTCACCCATGCGTCGGCGCGCGGCGCAGAGCGAGGAGAAGGTGAAGTGGCCGTGCGCGAGGCGCAGGGTGGCGCTGCTGTTGGCCGTGGGCATGAGCAGCTCCAGCAGCTCCGTCTCGCTCAGCCCGAACTCCGTGCACGTGAGGAAGCCCGCCAGCCGCGCCACGGCCACGCGCCCGAAGCGGCCCTCCAGCTCGTCCAGCGCGCCCTCCACGAGCGCCTCCAGCGACTCCGCGCCTGCGCACGCCGCGCCGCCCTCCTCGTCACCAGGCCAGCCAAGGCAAAGGCAAATACAATCGGAAGAATTTTACTGGGGGATTTGTTTAACACTTCTCCACAATGTTTGTAGTTTTAGAAAGAAGTTGGGATTGTCTTAGTAATAATACATGGAGTAAGTTAAGTGTGTTGAAAAGTGCGTCGACGTGCGTTAAAATGGCGGGGCAGTGCAGTTCTGCACAGTGCAGTGCAGTTCTGCACAGTGCACTGCAGTTCAGAGAGAGAATCAAAATTTTGATCTTAAGTTTGGTTACCTCTGCTGATTCCTGCATGTGGGAAAAATTATCAGTAAAAAGAAAATATCCCAGTATCAATGACGTTGCTGTAAAAACGCAGAAAATTGTAACGGTAGAATGATTGAATCACAAAAAGGGTCAACAAGTTTTACTCCGCTGTAATTTAATACAAACTCTTACATCAATACAACGCAGAGTAGCAAAAGGCCACATTCAACGACTGGCCGGCGTCCGATAATGAACAATCGAAAAAAAATAGTTTTAGCTAAAGGTGGCGTATGAGTACTCCGGTCCAAAAAAGGTGGTTCTTATTTAAATAATTCTAATAAGAAGATTGTCTTACCCGAAGTATTGAACTACACGACTGATATTACAAATAATGTACTTGTTTGTTGTTGTTTTGTGTATGTACAAATAATGTACTTGTTTGTACTTGTTTTGTTAAAAACGCCTATCGACTATCGTCTCAGTGTATAAACGTCTACCGCGTACGTTATTTCTGCTCCATTGTGGAAAGAGATGGGAGAGAAACTCCAGCGCATTGATTTTGGCTCGTTCTGTGCAGCACCAGTACGTCACGAACCACGTGACTACCGCACGGGCACTTCGTTCGAAAAGCCCAGCGATTTCCATACTATTACTGGAATAGCCGAACAAGACACTACCCGACATGTTGCATGAAGAGCGAGAAGTATTGAGAAACAGTTTGAAAGTGGCATAAAGTGTCACTTTTCACCAGTGACCAACCGAAAATAACACGATGAAGGTGTACAAGATGCAATATTTAAAAGAAATGCTTCATATAAAATCTGTAACAAGGTGATTATTTTGGTATCTGGTATCTGCATTTAAAATTCCCGCTAATAGTGTGGGGCAAACTGATGCTTATTGGCTGAAGTCGGACACGATGCCCAATAGCTGTCCCATCTCTTTCCATCATGGTCCGGTGCATAAGGAGCGCGTGCTGTCAACAGCGCACCTGGGGCGAGCGTGGGCGCGGGCAGCTCGAGCAGGCAGTCGGCGGCGCGGAAGCGGTCGCGCTGCAGGGGCGTGAGCTTGAGCGCCTCGGGCGGCAGCGCCGTCGTCGCCACGATGTGCACGTTGCGCGGCAGCGAGATGGGCAGCCACGACAGCGCCGCCACGATGTCCGAGTCCAGCGGGTTGAGGCGGTGCAGGTCGTCCAGCAGGATGAGCAGCAGCTCCCCGGGCGCCGACTCCTCGAAGCGGCGCACCAGCGTCTGCACACAGCGCCGCGACACACCTCTTTACAGCAATCGACTATCATTTTTTATTTTACATTTCCTTTTACAGTGAGGTAACGCTTTACAAGAGTAGTTAGAGAATTTGTAAGTATACAAAATAGCAAACTTGGCACTAGCGTTCAATAATAACGAGGACACTCCTACTGGAGTCATCAATTAATAAATTAATATTTCTAAAATTTATAGAAATAAAGAATCAAGGAATATATTTTGTATTATTACGTATAAGAAATGTTACGTGAAGTAAGAATAGCAATACATTTTTATATTTAAGAAGGTTTCAATTTATCTTTCAGAAATGTCGATTGGATTCTTCTGCGATGCTTATAGGTTTTTTCTAGTTTGAAAATTATAGTTGCTGCAGAGGGAGGTACAGAAATAAAGAATTTATTTGATAGATATTTAATGCAACTGTCAATTGTGGGTAATGACATGTTAAGAGCGTACAACCGGCTCTCTTATAGCAGTGCGAAGGATTTGTTCTGAAATGTCTAAAGAGTTTTCTGTACCGGAGCATCTCCAACTCTTACAGGGCAAGTAAGCAGAGGGCATAGGGCAGTTTTGTGAAGTAAAACAGTGAGATCGTTTTAAGAGCCGATTTGTTGTTTATTAACTATCTAATAAATAATATTAGTAATGCGAGGTGGCTGTACATATTACAGCTGCCATCCCAGAGATGGTGCTGGGGTGGTGCGGGGGAGAAGAGATGGCACAATTTGATTACGGTATTTTCTTCTCCCATCATGATTTACAGGAAACGTGCGTAGTAAGATTGTATCTCTGTACATGTGTATGTTTAGTTTACATTCAGTATATGATTGGCACAATAAATTCTGGTGACTTACGAATAGTTTATGAAATACAGCCGTTGGCCCAGAGAGAGTAAGACACGCTAAATAAGCGAGTATACGAGACACGAATCACTCTATGATCATATTTTAAGAGCACGCGTACCTGAATAGAAATTTTGTAACTTTCTAAATGTGTATGGTTTGACCAATTATTTTTACAGTTTACTTTTACCAATTACTTTTACTTTCTATTACAACTTTAGTTTATACATTACATTTACATTAGGACGTAATACCAAGAATTTTATTGTTATAAAAATCGTGTTTAGACAATACATAAGGTTGTCATCATAAGGCCAATCACTCTAAAAGTTTTTACAATATTATTAGTTCGAAATAATTTTAAAGAACTAAACACAAAATAAAATTCAAATGGTGATTCAAATGAATACATTGTGAATCAATAAGATGGATGGAATAAAAGTCAATTTATTCCATTTCACATCTCGATTGCCATTGTAAGGAAAGGTAGGAGACCAGACTGACGTGAATAAATGGACCAGAGTAAACAACAACAAAAATACTATTGTATTTAAATCATTCCATTCTAATTTAATTTCAAAATTTGTTATTTAACAATCATTTGGTTTAATACACAATCAATTTTTATAATCGAATTGATGGATGGAGAAAATAGTAAGAAGAGTGTTCTTACGTAAAGTAATTGGTTTTAAAATATCATTGGTTTACAATCATGTTAAGTAGCTATGAGGTTTTGTGAAATCGCGTGTACAGGAGTTGAAGATTAGATATTTGGCCCCTCTTTGCGTCAAATACTTCTGAAGTAGTTGACAATTTTTATAGACTGGCTACCATTTCATTCGGGAGCATTTGATAGCCTTCACTTCGCTTCCCATTGTTGCCACCGACAATTTTTGCGTGATGGTATCAGCCGAAAGTCGTTTAGTAATGAATTGTAGTACCACAAAGAATGAAGTCTACAAGTCTTTTCACCAGGTGATTTCCCGCGTATGTTCATATATCGAAACAACACATCATCTGAACGTTAACTCACGTGTACATGACCCCGATACAGCAGGAGATGCAACAGCTAAATAATAATACTTATATGGCGAATCCATTGAACACGTTATGGCGGACTGTTCGGCATTATCAGACAACGTCCATCTTCGAAGACTCGCAAAATTGATACTCCAAGACTTTGCTGTTAAACACGGGCTGCTCGATATTCCTACTCCAAATTACAAATAGTATATTCCAACCCGGTATTGGAAACAAAGAAACATGATGGAGATGTACTGGGACATGATGGAAATATATTTTACAGATTTACAGGAACCGATTTGTTATCACGGACAAAACAGTGAATTATAACCTGGTATCTTCATCGATAAAACAAATAAGCCTTACAATTGATTTTGCAGTTTCTCTGGCTGATAATATCAGGAAAATTGAATTAGAGATGATCAGGAAGTATGAAGAGCTTGCAATGGAATTGGAACTGATCTTGCGGTTGGAGAAAGTCCGTAGGAGAGTTAGGTTAATTGGACCGGTTAGGTTAAGTTGTCCATACTTTTAAATGTTGGTGAAAAGTAATTCCTACTTTTTCTGCTGGATGGCATTCGTATAATGACAGGGCTGATAATCTAAGCCACTTTCATAAGTTGCAGGCCTTCATTGTTGAGTACAGTAACGAATTTTGTTTCTGAAAGGTCAGTAGTATTTTCTACCACTCATCTGCTTTGCAATTTTGAATAACATTGACAATAACATTGAATAACAACTACAAGAAAAATATTGACACTAGATTAATTGTTAGTATTTCTGCTTTATAACTGTGTTTTGTTTTAAATAATACGTCGCGGTTTGTATGTTTTTGAGCATATAAATAAAATATGTGCTGTGGGGTTAACTGGACCGCCGAGGCGTAAGGTTAAGTGGATCGGCCTAGTTACCCCCTTAATTTTTTTCGAAAGTAGTATTTGCAAATTTTCCAATTAACAGTATCAGTTGATGACCTGACCAATGAAAATGCTTTGGTTTCAACAGTAGATATTGTTACAAAGAGTCCTTGCCTGCTGAAGGACGGCAGGAAAATATTTAAAGTCATGATTTATTTTAACGTGAACTTAGAAGAGTACAATCTTCACTAAGCATTTTCTCCATTTATGTGTAAAAAAAAGTTATAGCAATGTGTAGAAGAATTTTTTTCATTAAAACGTCAGCCACAGTTTATTTAAATATCCGGTCCATTTAACCTTACCGGTTTGGTTAACTGGTCCAATTGAAAATGTATAAAACATTCCATTTTTGACAACAACTGTAGGCACAATGATGATGTTTATTCCCACAATATAAGGAGAAAGCATCACTGAAATAGCATGCGCAATTTCACTTGTATAGGTCAAGTAAATAACATTTTAAAGCAAATTCAAAAAAAGTGGACCAGTTAACCTAACTCTCCCCTATACATGCCTTGGTAATTTTATCGGAAGGAGTGATGTCCACAAATTTTAAAAAGAATTTGAGAAATTTGGACTGCCAAGAAAATTGCAAACTGTTTTTGACAAATGACAGTTTTACTTCAAACTTGCCATATTGTTCGAAACTTTTTACAGTATTCGCAGTACATTTTTCATTCATTTTGAGTCTTTTAGGAAACAGAGAAAGTGATATATTGTATCAAAGAGCTTTGAAGCATTTTAAACAAAATTCTATCGTTTCAAATAGAATAGAACATGGAGAGATAATTTCATAAAAACAGGGAATGTTTCCAAATTTTAAAATAAATTGATGAAATGTTCAAAACATAGATAGACTGATCACATAGAAAAGGTAGTAATACGTCAAGAAAACAATTCTGTTTTAAAACTATGACGCGAGACTCGTATTTAGTCGTGAATTTCATATTAAGGAACTCTTTGAAACTTCATTTTAAACGTGGGCTGGTGTCTGAAAGTAATGTCTTTTATCCTCAAGTCGTTGGCCGACGACAAAAAGTAAAAGAAAAGAGCGAGCACAAAAAGGAGCTCAGCCAACCACTAAGAAGGGTCGGAATTTCCAACTTTCCAGAACTTTATGTATCATGGTCGGAGTACGTGGTTGGCAAGAGAAAGAAGGTGAAGCAGTGCATTTCTGAAGAGCTGCTGATACTCAACTTGCGCACAGGATTTTAGAACTCGGTATAATATTATTGATCACATTATATTATTGATCTCTTGCGAATTGAAGTTTTGGAAAGGTAAGAAATTATTTTTTCGTATGTAGAATTATTGTAGGGTACCACATTTCTAAAACACTAAAGTATCGATATTTGCTTCGCAGAACTTCTTGAGAACGTTATAGCGACTTCACAACAAAGATTTCTTAACATACAAATAATAATTTGAAAATACATTCCGTGACCTGTCCAAATAAAGATTTAAAAAAATATATAATTTACGTCAATTTCTTTAAAAATTATGATTTTATTTTATATTTCGAAAATCCCCACCGTTCTTAACTCCACCCTGGAAAATGATAGCAGTGCTGACAATAATTTTAAAACATAATCTAAGATCACCTAAAAGTGATCTCTTAATACAGAAGTGAAACATTAAAACCTATAAACGGAAAAATAAATATAACTGACTAAGAATCGGTTAGTGTAAAAGGTTGAAAAATGAAAATCATTCACAAATCATCTCGTGTTTTCAGGAGAGGTGATAAAATCCTCTTATGAAGGTGAAGTGTTTAGAAAGAACGGACTTCTTTATACCGGATATCTATTAGCTCTTCTCAATGCACTAGGATATGCATTCACGTTTTATTCTACACGTCCGTCACTGCGTATCTCTACGAATATACATACGAAACCATTGAACAATACGGAGGTCTGTGATAATTATTCCTCGGCACCTCGTTTTTTGACTTGTAGAGGTCCAATCCTTCATGGTTTCTTTTATCCGGATGAGTTTGAAGTTTGAGGTTTACCATTGAGTTTGCCATGTATCAATGACTCGTTTAAAGTCGAGTGTCTTTTGTTGACACTAGAGGTAGTAGTACATTTTTGGTGGCTGATTACGTTGCTCGTTCAGCTTTCTCATCCCCAGTTATTCCCACGTGGTCAGAGACCCACCAAATGATTAAGCTGTAGTTATTAAGAAGTATGATGAATTTGATGTTGGATGGTCATATAGAATGGCTTGAAGTGTGTTTACTGAGTCACAGAGAACAAGCTGACTATGATGCTATTTCAATTTCATTTATGGTCTTTTGTATGGCGTAAATTTTTGCCGGTAAATATGCATCAAGAGTTGTGGATACAGAAAGATTGTGCGGTCCTAATACTTTGAAAACCCACTCTGTTTCTTGTGTAGGATTCGACCGTGTAAAAGAATAAATGGTACGAGTATATTGATCTTACCTCCGGGAAATGCCTCTGTGATGTAAAGGGGCCTTTGTTACGTTATGGTAAAGGTTAAATGCCTCTTTTATTTTATGAAAGTTCTTCTATTTACTGAAATTAATATGAAATAGAATTGGGTAGCTTGGTGTCAATGCCTTGTAGTAGGATTTGCAGCCGTATTTCAGGTGGTTGGGACATTAATATTTGGAGGTAGCTATAGCCAATAGTCACCATCCATGCAGTCACGGATGTAGTCCGAACTCTAGATAGAGCAGAAGTCATCTTTTTTTTCTGTAAATTATGTCCCAGGAATTTTATGGTTTGGGCTCTCCTTCTAAAAGGGCAAAACTGTCCCAAGGGTCAGAGTGTTGTTTCAGAGGTATATACTGCAAAACTGCATAGAATTGGTTTTTGTCGTAGAGAATTTGAGGCAAGTGGACAGGCTGTATTCGTGATATATCTTTAGAAAAAGTTGGAATTCTATTCAGGACAAAGGATTACTATTAAGAACAAGCTAGTATTGTCTTCAAATAGCTTTTGTAGCGCTGGATAAATAGAAGATGATAAGGAAGTCAACAAAAAGTGAAGCTTTTACTGATTCCCTTATAATTGAAACTTTTCCATTTATGACAATGGCGAAAAGAGTGACTCTCAAACTTGGCACAGTTATACTACATTTCACAGTAGAAGGATAGTTTATTGTCTAGACGTACTGTCACCGTACTTGGAAATTAAAACATTTTAAATAATAGAAATGAACAATTAATTATGAAAATTAACAATGTAATTTGAAAAAAAATCATGTTCAGTCTTACGTAATCACACACTATCATCGACGTGAAATAGCACGTTCATTCACTCTTACTGCTATTCTGTCTAAAATTGTGCCCAAGAATGGACCAGCGTACGAACTTTAGACCTATAAAATATTCTTCAGAATTAAAGACTAATGAAAATATATTTAGGTAGCTAACAATAAAAACTGCGATATTATTATTTTACAATAAGTCGAGTCTTCGCAATTCTGATTACATTTTATTTTTCTTATATTATTAAACATACACATTACTGTACATAAAAGGTTTTTACAAGAGAAATTATTATGTACCTCTTTTCCTAGAACTCTACTGCACGTAGTAATATGAACTCAAAATATTTAGTTAGCGTAGAACATTTCTCTTTTATTACCAAGGTTCGGATACGACTATTATGATATATTGTGGGTAAAAATCTACACAGAAGAGAGGTGAAATTACTTTTCTAAATTAACTTCTTTTGGTTTTCATATTGTGCGGGACATACGGTACTCAAAATTATGCATCTTGGAAGGAAAATGCAACAATTCTAAATCAAATGTGACATTTCTTATAATCATATGAGTACTCTATATACTTCAAACATGTTATATTTTCATAATATTTATCAGGCAAAACGCGTATTCTCACTCAAACGTAAGTTCATAAAACTTCGATAACCGTTACACGAACTTAAATAAAAGCTATTTTACAGCTTTGCCTATTATAATGCGGACAATGTAAGTCATCGCCTGCTGGAGAAATCTCACTCAATATTACAGGGGAATATCTCCTCTGGCTCCCTTATTAAACTTATACTCTCCAGTTGTTTCTTACGTATCGTAAAGAAGGTACCGAAACTAGTGTTCCTAGATCCGGATACACTCCAAGCATTTGAGACACACATTTTCGGGCACTTTATTCAGTAATTTACATGGATTTCTTGAAAGTCAGCTATGAAAGAAATCTCATCAATCGCCCGTTGGGACCTTCCATATTGCCTCATCTCAAACACTTTTAATTCTATTGAGTATCTGCATATTAAATATTAAAATTTTACGTAATAAATATACCAAGAGAAAAAATTCTAGAGAAGATTACGAATTACATTGCCGACATTTTACGTTACTATAATTACATTAGCGGTCATTTCGTTCAATAGGGCACTTAAAAAGTAACGAGAAAGAATTACGGGGAAGCACGGAAGCCGGAGGTTTGATAGCCAATACGTAGGAAACATTTTTCTTGCAATTTCCCTACTGTGCAGTAATTTCAGTTCGTGCAGTAGTTTCATTCACTGTGGAAAGTGAACATTAAGTTCAAATACAATTCATTTGGAATCAAAATTATTTCAGGGCTCAGCTGATTTAAGTTAAGCATGTAAATGATACACAAAACAATGATCTTTAAGAACAAGCAATACTTTATTTTACAAAATTACTCAAGTTTGCGTATCTTTCATTCGAAATATGAATGTGGGCTTTCGTTGTTATACTATTCGTAAAAAATCTCAAAATGGAGTAATATATTTTAGCATTAATACGTATTGAGTTATAAATTTTGAGGATAACCTTTTTGTTTGTAAGGTAGAATGTCTCCCGAAGAGAGAAACTTTCAAATACGTAATGGACGCTACAGATCACTAACATTAATCGATTTACGTTTGTAATATACTTATTTGAACGGGAAACGCTATCCTCTCCTTTAATATTTCACAGCCTGCTAATTAATTAAATATTTGTTTCGATTGGTGATTCAATTCATTCATTGGTATTTAATAGGTTTCAAGCGCGATTTACATTCTCATAGTCTCTCTTCTCTAGTCATAGTTTTCCAAATGATAGAAATTAATCTAATATTTATTTGAAAATGCATAGATCAATACAGAATAAATTGACCAATGATGATACATTTAATCCTAAGCGTTCCGAAACTCTAAATTGTACGTAACAATTTGCGATCTGTAAGGGTAGTCACCCACATATGCTATTCTTCGAATTCTAGTAAGTTCATATGGCTTTAATATAATAACTTATGTATAAATCCACTCGTGCATTTCAGGTGAGGTTAGAAGCAACAATACTGGATTCGTAATAAAGGCTGGGTTCATATTTTATTTACGTAGGTGAAGTGTTTGTAGCTGGCTTTCTCCCTATTATTTTGTTTCCATATGATCTTTTAATTTAATCGAAAACCATTTGGTCTTTCTCAAATTCCCTCAACTAAAATCACCCACTCATTTAATGATTTCATTTTCTCCCTTTGATTGCTAATCGCTGCACGCCATTAGCATGTCCACCGTGTAGAGTTATCGGCCGGAGGTGCGGCCCAAGGTGCTGAGAACTTCGCGCGGTTACGCGACGTGAAGGAACGGAACCTGTCCTGATCCTATCTTCATCTGTTTGAAAAAAAGAAAGTCTTAGAACTTTAGGACGACCCCAGATGTACCAATCGCAGAAGCTTAATACGCGATCTTGTTGAAATGAAAGAAAGCAAACACCAGCGATAACATACGTGTACATCCATGGCACTGGGGACACTACAAGTCCCGGATGCTCAAACCTGTTCATAGCACACGGGGCACGGATCCCAGCAGACGTACGGCACACTCTTAGCAGTCATGGGTTAATACAAGGTGCATGTAAAGGGTGCATGTGGGCGTGTTTATGTGTTGTGAATAGTGTGTGATAGGGCTCGCTGGCACTGCCATCCTTTTGGTATTTCTTCAAACAATTTTCTTCTTCACTGGAATCTAAAACTTCGGAATAACAATCTTGGGTATGACTAACGAATCTTCTACGCTTCTTCTCCTTTCCCGCCGACTGACCTGGAACCAGTTGTTGACGTAGAGCGGGTCGAAGGAGGCGTCCTTGGGCAGGAAGCCGTCGGAGAGGTGCAGCAGCAGGCAGAGCTGCTGGCAGACGACGCGCAGCAGCTCGAGGTTGTAGGCGGCGCGCGGCGTGGCGCCGCAGCAGCGCACCACGCGCAGCAGGCGCCGCCCGAACCAGCGCTCGGCGTGGGCGTGCACCGCGCCCAGCAGCGACGTCTTGCCCGCGCCGCGCGCGCCCAGCAGCAGCACGGGCGGGTGGCGCGCGCCGCCCTCGTAGCTGCCCACCAGCAGCGCCCGCACGCGCTCCAGCACCTCCGACCCGCCCCAGTCCACGGCCGGCGGCTGCTGGCACAGCGCCAGGTGGCTCAGGTTCTCCTGGAACACTTCCTGCGCACCCGCCCCGCACCGCCCGGTTAGGAATACCCTGCTTCCGGTGGAAAGGGAAAATCTAGTAACTACTTAACACTAGAACGTCCGACGCCGTCATTTTGACGGCTACAACGTATTCAAGTAATGTTATCTTTATTAAAATGAGCAGTAGGGAATTTGGATTACTTGTCTTTAATTGTACTTCTGATGTGAAGTAAATGTAAACATTTCAAAAATATTCATTCTCTTGAAATTCTAATAGTGATCGATTTATCTGAAATGCCCAACAGCCGTCAAACTAAATGCTTCCCAATAGTTGCTAAACTGTGCGCTTCGTATTGTGACCGTCCGAATTTCCTGATGATTCGAAAACGTGTCACATAAAACATAAGAGAGCGAGATAGATGAGCAGTTCGAACGCGCGCCAACGCGGAAGAATACGAAAGGATGCTAACTGAAAATTAGGTCAATAGAGATCGCCACAATAGATCGTGCGAGACCGGTAGTCAGACGAAAAAAAAAGTTCTTTCTGAGGTCAGCAGCGGAACTGTGCAGACGTACCGACAACGACACGACAGGGATTCGTATTGCAGCGGACTTCAGATCGGCATCTTTTATAAAACTCTTCAGGAAGATAAGAAGAGGTAAATATCCCATTATAAATTAATTTGAACGTAATCTCGAGAGAAAGATAATAAGAGACGCGCATTTATGATAGGAGAATGAAGGGAGAGGAGTTTTTAAACATGTGGCAGTAAATTAATAGTTGCATTCATTTCTTTTTTTCCAGTTTTATTATTTGCTCTCTTAAATTTTGTGTGCTCGTATAAAAGGTTGATCTCTGGATTTAATTCAACAATCTGAATTTCCAGTTGGTTATTAACCGTTATAATTGGAAGTCAATTAAAATTTATATGCGAGTACGAAAGAATATTAACCTTGTACGAGACGGAGAACACGTTTCTGGTGGGCGACTGAATTTCGACCGGGAGAGCGAGCGGTTCTGCGGAGGGGTGCTACACAGACTTCTCAACCCAAAGCTCCGACGCTTCAAGGCCACCAACACCAGAAGGCGCAACGGATTTCCCGACGCGGCGGAGAAGCAAAAAGTAAGGTCGTGCCAAATGAACAGTTTTTATATTGAAAGGAGTAATTCATTTTTAAACGGAAAGCTTATTCTGAATTCTTTACGTAGAAAGAGGGGAGAGTAAAATATTTGCTATACTAAAAGATAAAGAAAGTAGAAGTACATTTGTTTCCTATCTCTAGCACGAGAGGACAGAATCAATCTTTTCTTTTTGAAGGATTTGAAAATGTAAAATTGTAAATTAGTGAATAAGAATGAGTAAGAGACGAATTCCAGTATTAATTATTCTCTGAATTTTTAGAGAGAGAGAGAGAGAGAGAGAGAGAGAGAGAGAGAGAGAGAGAGAGAGAGAGAGAGAGAGAGTATTTCACTTTAAAGCAGTGTTAATTCAGAATTGCTAGCTTTGATTCTCAATTTGTTTTCTTTTGTATAAAGTAATCTTTTTTTAACGATTCACAGTATTGCTGAAAGTGTGTTCATTGAAAGTTTGTGTTATAAATGAGAGCAAGAAGTTGTGTATTTAGTCATTAGAGTGTGTTGAGTCTTTTCTTCCAGCCAGTCATAGTTACTGTGTATTTGATTTTTTTGAGTACCATTTCATGTAATTGTCACAAAAGCAACTTTTCTAGAATATACTAAAATAAGTGAAAAGTGATTCTAACTCGATTTTTTAGTAATTTGCATCCAATCCAAAACGTTCTTCACGACCCTGATTTCCCCCCATTCTTCTGTTTTTTTTTTATTATTTGTGTCCACACTGGGACGTCTTACTGTGCTAGCTGACCATACGGCGAATTGTGTTCGCCACCCCCAAGACGTCTCAGTTCGGGTGCTGGCCTTACGGCTTGAAACCGACGCGTGGGTCGCAGTATGTCGACTTGTTTTGTTAGTAACATCTTGTCTCTCTTACAAAAAAACATGGACAGTCTCTTTGTTGGAAAGCATTAGTGTTCGTCTTACCTGAAAGTTGATGTTAGAAGAGAGTGACGAAATGAAACGCTATCGGGACTGTTATCTTACGACGAAAGCCAACTCACGAGTGAGCAGCCAGAAATTTTGTAATTATTTTGACGTCAATTGTATATATTATTTGATTACTGTAGTCAATAAATAAAAATTATAACTGAAGTATGTATATTTTATTTGTGTGTATAAATCCCCTCAAATTCAGAAATATCCCATTAAATATATAAGCCATCAAAATGACGGCCGGTGGGCATTCACGGTAAATGAAAGGTCCGGCCGTTCTAGTGTTAACAAAGGAATTCTACACAAAAAGTATATTTAGCCATTACATGTCCCGTAAAGGGCAACTGGCCTAGGCCCCATTAGATCCCAGGGTTCCTAGTCGGTCACCCAACCAGGAACTCGCGATCTCTCGAATTCGCTTAACCTTCGTGATTTACGTAAAAAAACGAATTCGTCTAGCGACGCCGGTTTTGCAGCCGTGGCCTTTTTGTAGAACTATCCCAGCATCCGCTTGGATGACCGAGGGAAACCACGAAAACCCTGGTCAGAATGATCGGCACGGGGATTGAGCTCGGGCCTCCCGAATGTGAAGTCAGCGCGCTACGCCCTGAGCCACTTCGCCTGGTATTCTACACAAAAACTCCGCCATAAATAGGTGACCATTCACCGTTTCATGAGCTGGTTGGATTATACATTTCGTTTATGCATCTAGGACATGCAAGTAATGGAATTCGGTACGAATATGTTTGCTTATGAGGATAATGTAGCTATAACAGCACACGCTGCCGTTGTGAATTGGAATCAATTTCATTTATTGCATACGCTGCAAAACACAATAAATTAGATTGTAATATCGCATTCCGGTGCATGCCACAGATACTTTGTCGACTTCAAGGAATCACACCATTATACCGTGTAGGCACAAAGTTGGCCCCTCACCAGATGAACTCTCTTTCAATGCAAGGTTCCCCGTACGCCATTCAACTCCATTCTCCGATTGAAATAACACATATAATTCGTACTTGCAGCAGAAAATGATAAATCGTGATTATCTACATTACCCGTACGTTTAACGCATTTTCAACTCTGTGATGGTAGTTTTGAAAATGCATATGCACCTCGCATGTTAATAACAAACTTATTTTAAAATTAAGATTTCGAAAAATTATCATGGGGATCTTCGAAAATCTCACGCGATGAATTTCGGTAACAAAGCTCAATTGCAAATAAATGTCACAGTCAGAGACATTTTGACAAACGTATCATTGTTAGTAAGGCTATAGACGGTAAATAAGGATATGCATTACGGCTTTTATGTTCCTACAACTTTAATGAGAAGAAATGGGAAGCTCGGCTTTTCTACGGCTTCTCCAAAACTCATTTTGATAGTGCGCTGGAACCATCTTGACTTCCTGTCACCTTGTTGTGGCCCTTTTTCAATATTACTTTTCATCATCAGAAATTGAGTGAGTATAAAATTAAGTTTAAGTAAGAATTACGAGAGTGAGAGTTAAGTGAATGGTTCCATTACAAAAGCACGTAGTGTAATAAGTATCATAGAAAAGGATGCTAGACTGCGTGTAATTTGATTCTATGAATGCATATGGTGCAAAAATTAGTAAATTTTAACAGACACAGAGTAAAAGCATTTTAGGTTCTAAGTTAGCTCTTCACAGGTAACCAAAAACTAGAAGTTGTGTACCTTGATACATTTCACAGGAATCTAACCTCAGAAAGTAAAAATAACCAGCTTTCAACATATTTGCGGAATATATTTAGCGGTATAGTTAGTAGCTGTAGTGGCAATGGTAGTGATAGTGATAGTGATGGGGATGGTGGCGGCGGCGTTGTTTGTGCAGGTGTTGGTGTTGGTGGAGTTATGGTGTTGGTCGTGTTAGTGAGATGGTGGGTTGTGTTAGTATTGATGTAATGGTTGATTGCGATTTCGTTACTGATGGAGAAGTGATCGTGGCTATATTGGCGTATTGAGAGGTGGTGCTAGTGTTCGTAGAGACATTGATAGGTGAGCGTGGGATACAGAGGGAGACTCACCTGCACCGTCTTGTTGCGTGCCTTGGGCTCTGGCTCCTCCTCCAGGCTGCGCGAGATGAGCGCCGCCAGCTTGGCGGTGACGAGCTCCCGGAAGCGGCTCAGGTAGGCCTCGTGCTCCTCGGCGTCCATGTCCAGCCCGCCCGCCTTCCACGGCACCCTGCACACACATTCACACGGGTGTGTATTTCAAGTAGAAAATCCTGTTAATAGGCTCTTTTAAAAAAATTAATTCTTTCTTAAAATCCTTGAATCCAAATTCAGTACCTTAATAGCATACGAGGTTTGATAAAAATACGGTGAATGAAATTTTGTAGCAGCAACTGCTTACTCTACATCCTTTCGCCTGATCCCATCTAATAGGCTAATTAGTTGAGATGGACAGTGTCAAGTTTGAATACGTTCTGATTTGTCAGTCAGCTTAAAGAGCCGCTAGAATGTGGTCGTGTTTAATGTGTCTGTCGCCCATCGTCATTTCCAACAACGCATTAACATTACGTTTCGTTTGAAGTCGCAAAAAAGGACCAATGAAGCTCATGAAATATTCAAGTGGTATGAGCGATTTAAAAGTGGAAACGAATGGGTTGAAGACGAGGAACAGTCGAAACGCTCGTCGACCTCGAAACTAGATGAAAACCAGTCAAAACTTTTTCGTTAAAACAGACGAATAACTCTTTGACAGCCGGTACAAGTCAGTGTAAACTATTTTAACAGATAGTTTTAAAATGAGACGATCAGAAAAATGGGTCAATGGCTTCCTTCATCGCGACAACGCAATGTGCCACACATTGATCCGCGAGTTATTGGCCGGAGAAGTGTTTAGGTCTGTCCACATCCGCCTATTTGCAAGATTTAGCACCATGAGACTTGTGACTCTTTCAGAAAATTAATAAGTGTGCTAAAAAGAAAACGTTTTGGTATCATTCCCAACGTTGAGGAGACCCCGACACAACAGCTGAATGCCCTTTCGAAAGAAGCTTTCCAAAAATGCTTCCAGTCATGAATTCAATGCCGGGACAAGTGTATCGCTAGACAAGGGCAGTATTATGAAGGACATTAATTCAAATTCTATAGAAGTTCATTACTTTGTTTGCAATAACATTATGCACCGTACTTTTTGCGGAATATATTTAGCGGTATAGTTTGTGGTTTAAAAGTGGAAACGAATGGGTTGAAGACGAGGAACAGTCGAAACGCTCTTCGACCTCGAAACTAGATGAAAACCTGTCAAAACTTTTTCGTTAAACAGACGAATAACTCTTTGACAGCCGGTACAAGTCAGTGTAAACTATTTTAACAGATAGTTTTAAAATGAGACGATCAGAAAAATGGGTCAATGGGTTGATCACACCTCATACATGGTTTCGAATAAAGAAAATCTAAACCGGATGGAACCGAGTAGCTTCATACAGGGTAAGCGCGTGTGAAGGCAAAATGACATTCATTTATTCACGGTGCGTTTTGAACCATTGTACGAGAACTTTCAAAGCCGAGACTAGTGACGACTGAAAAAGGTGTGTCATGTGTACGCTAATTACTTACGTCGGAACATTAAAATAAACTTTGAAACAATTAGGATTCAAAAGTAAAATATGGAGAAGTTGGTAATATCTTTGACGTATTCAAATAAACACTATGCAAATTAATATTTGAATTTTACAAAAACAATTTATATCAGTGTTTTCCGTTTGTAAATTTTATATAGACTTCCCTCCAATATAAATATTATTCATGTTTAAAACGTGCAGTCCTCATTACCGACTTGGTCCACCACTTTTCATGACTAAGTATAGAGCACTCAGATGTTTCTTCTTTCACCTTCAGGCGGTAAAGTATTATTAGCAATCTATATATTTAAAAAAAATAAGGTATTCTGCCATGGCTTCGTTTAGAGCTTCTACAGAACCGATAGTAGTATTTTTTCCTTCAAATGAAAGAATGTGATCCCTAGATGTGTTATCAGATATTATTTGTTTTGATTCAACAACATTTACGGAGTAAATTAATTAATTAAATCATTCTTTAATAGTACGCTTATCAATAGACAATTGTTTTCTTCCAAAGGGTGATTGTTTCAAAATCGATATACATGAGTCGATAGATGTCCACGCTGCTTCATGCTGGCGCTGCGTGATGTTTTGTTTTGATTGTTGAGATTTGTTTACAATTCGTCAAGGTTTTGTGTCAGTGTAATAATTGCATTGTGGCGTAGACAGTTTTGTATTTGCGTTTGTGAATTTTGTAGAGAACATTCGGACAGTGGATTTTGATAGGTTGTACTGAAGCAGTGAAGTTGTTCACAGGTTATGTCGAATTCCGAAACGTTGCCCACGCGCCCCAAAAGACGCAAACGTACATTAACTAAACGCAGGGAAAGAGAAAGTCAGCGTAAGTGTCTTGATAGTGAGATCATGTCGTTTTCTGCGTGGTCGTTGACTATGAAATGTCAGTTTTGTACTTCACATGTGAGGGAAATTCTGCAAACGAGTTTACTCTGCGTTGCTTAAATGGGAAAATAAGTTTATCTTCAAGCAATGTACCTGAAGAAATCAAAGTTGTTTATAGGAGATGATAACACATCAAAAAACTTTAGAAATAATATCCGTCAGTATAATAGTGTTCTTTCTTTTCTGTCATTTGGCGCCGATATATCATTGCCACCTGGTCATGAGCCATACGTGTTCAAAATTTTGGGAACTCCACATCACAGAATATCTTCGTTATACCCTGAATTCCAAACAATGCAACATATTGTGAACATTAGTCTGCGCACAGTATTTTACATTTATCTCAGATCGCACCGTCAAATTTTGACGGGTTTTCACTAGTACCAATTATATCAGTAATATTAATATTAATAAACCGACGTAAGTGGCACAGTGCGTTAATTGATGTCACTGCAGTGTCTCAGACCGCGAGGTCCTAGGGTTTCAGTTCCGATGGTGGCAGGAATTTCGACACTACCTACGTAACTAGGTCAAATTCAGCCCCAGTCTGGAAGATAATTCTAGTGAGCGGCTGCACTGATCTGTAGATTGCCATGGTTTCTCCTATCAACACCAGGCGAATTCCGGAGCAGTACCATAACAAACAGATCACGGACCGCGCGTGATCTTCCCTTTCTCTTTCTTGCCCTATCCTCATCCCTTACTTACACACACTTACACTAACATGCACTACGCTCCCACACATTCCGGGAGACCGGTCGGAAGCTTAGCGCTTGTTCCGGCTGGGGCAGTGCCCCGATGGTGGGAGATACCTGGTTGGTGTAAACCCCTGCAAGCGACGGATAGGTTGACGCCGGGTCTCGTCATCCAGAGGAGGATCTCACCATCCAACCTCGCACCTAGCCATACCTCCTCCAGGAGACACCGCCTTACAGTAACTCTGACCGTGTGGGCGAGGAGGTTTGCGTGCTCCAATGAATCCGAGGGCATTGCAGGGGTAGTATTGCTGGTCAATTGGCGAATAGATCATCTCTGCTACCGGTGGGGTCACCCCATGCTGTACAGGCCTCGGTTGAGGAGTCACACGAAGGGCTGTCTCACAACGACCCGTCTGCCCTTTCCTTCAACCAATCTATTCAAACTCATCCTAAATATTCTTCCCTTCCTCCGCCTGCGGTACTGATCGTCACGGTGGTTCCTTTTCTAGTGTGGCATGGTTCTTCTTACTTTGTGCTACACTTCTTTGATTTTTCTATTAGGTCTCTCTTGGCCCGTTGTGTTTTTCGACCCTGATGGTATTAGGTTACGAGGGCTAGGGGGTCATTCACTTTCTTTCTTTCTTCCATGCTTTTCACTTTCATTTTTCTCCAGTTTCAATCTACTCTTCTCTTACCGACACTTTGTCTTTTTCTTCTTAATAATTCCCCAAGCCAAGGTGTGAAGCGCCCCGTGCCGGGGGCTAGAAGTGGCGCAGGGGGTATCTGCGTCTCAAACGGAGCCTGTGGGATACCAAGCAACCTCCCACAGTAATTTATTTATTTATTTATTTATTTATTTATTTATTTATTTATTTATTTATTTATTTATTTATTTATTTATTTATTTATTTATTTATTTATTTATTTATTTATTTATTTATTTATTTATTTATTTATTTATTTATTTATTTATTTATTTATTTATTTATTTATTTATTTATTTATTTATTTATTTATTTATTTATTTATTTATTTATTTATTTATTTATTTATTTATTTATTTATTTATTTATTTATTTATTTATTTATTTATTTATTTAGTTATTTATTTATTTATTTATTTATTTATTTATTTATTTATTTATTTATTTATTTATTTATTTATTTATTTATTTATTTATTTATTTATTTATTTATTTATTTATTTAGTCAAAAACAGTCAAAAACTGTATGTGACGTATTGGGGAGAAAATCATCTGCGCACGCTTTCTTGAGTTTCAGAATCCCTTCCCAACAATTTAACTATTAATAGTTGAAAGATTAATAATAATAATAATAATAATAATAATAATAATAATAATAATAATAACAAATTTAAAAAGCGAGATATTAACATTTCAAAAACTAAATATTTTCGTTGCCAAATTATAGAAACTTATTTTTAACGGTAAAGAAACGAACAGACTTGATTTTTCTGTATTGTTAACAAAATAGAAACTCACCCTAAGCTCTACTACCACTACAAGTAAAGGAAAGTTCAACAAAACGTGCGCATAGTGAAGCTACATTTACGTCCAGAAGCAAATCAAGGGGCCATCTCAGCATTTGCTCAATGGATCAGGGAAACTGGACAAAAACCTGATCGAGATGGGGGTCATTGACCCGAAAGTACATTATTTGTTACAGGCATATTGAGTCTTTTTTTTAAATTATACAATGCAAATGTAAACTAATTCATTATACTATATCTTGTTTTTGTTAAAGTAAACATTATGTTTCTTTTTGGCGATCAGTATAGTCTCTAATTGTATAGAAACAGTTTTGCAGCAGAAAAGATTTTATTTTTAATTTAAATTTGTGTACCAATTTTAATTGTTTAATTTCATCTGGCAATGCATTGTAAAGTAGCGTACATGTATTGTATGTGGATTTCTTGTAGTGAGCTGTTGATACTGACACTTGATGAACATGATTTCTACGTCGAGTATTGTAACTATAAATATCAGTATTACATGAAAATATGTTCCCACCGTTAAGTAAAAAAAAAGCTGCACTCGTGGCTCATTGCAAAGTCGCAAGCCTTTCACCACTGAGATCCGGGTTCGATTCCCGTCGAATTCTCATATGAAATTTGTTCCAACAAAACGAGTTCGGCTGCTTCACAAGGGCTAGTCCAACCCCTGTGAAGTGTCCTAAACCCTACCCCTATCCTTATTCCTCCCTAATTCTGGCCGCTGGGTAGTGACGCAGGAGCGCGCGGTAGGAGGCGCGTACGCGGAGATGCTACCTGGCGGTCCTCTTGACAACCGACTACGACGAGACGCGACAGACAATGTTAACGGAGGATTACTCCATAAAACAAGCGCAGTAATGGGAGGATTACTCCGAGAAGCGCAAAGCGCTCAACACCCCCCAAGGGGCTTGGAGACGCGTTGCGGCGAAGTAGACGCAACAAATTAAAAAAAAGTAAGTCAGTTTTGACAAATACTACAGACTCATAAATAAATAAGCAAGGCAATGGTAAGATTCCAAGCTCAATGAAAAGAGGCTTGCACGGATTACGTGGATGGGATTTTTTCATTATTCGGATAATTTTCTTTTGCAATCTAAATGTCTGGGAACTAAAGGATGAGCTTCCCCAGAATATTATGCCATATCTCAGGCGGGAATGTACATTTGCAAAGTACACGCAACGAGCTGCATGAAGGCTGACAGAATTAGAAAGAATTCTGAATGCATAACATAATGAGCTTAATTTAGTGTTTAATTCTGTTATATGTACATTCCATTTGAGGTTTGATTGAATTGAGAGACCTAGAAATTTTGTTACCTTAACATCAGCTAATTGCATATTGTTAATTTTCAATGGAGCATACGATTGCCGATTTGAAACGCAAAATTGCATTGAGACCGTTTTTCCTTCGTTAACTATTAATTTGTTATTACAAAACCAATTTGAAACTTCTGAAATTGTACTATTTATTGTTTCTTTTTTGCAAAGAACATTCGTGTCATCGGCAAACAGAACTGTTCTTCCGTTTTTAATAGATGAGGGCATATCGTTTATGTACAACAGAAAGAGGATAGGACCTAAGATCGAACCCTGTGGGGCCCCATGTTCAATTGACAAAGAATTGGAGAGATAAGTAAATAATGTTCTCTCGTGCCAGTACGGTATTTCTACTCTTTGAGATCGATTTTTAAGGTACGAGGTTATCCAATCTAGGGCAATACCACGAATTCCATAAGAAGGTAATTTTGAGAGAAAGATGTTATGGTTAATAACGTCAAAAGCTTTCGAAAGATCCTTAGCCTCACCTATTCATGTGGGGATTAGCCTCACCTATTCATGTGGGGCCTTGAATAGGTGGATACTTAATCCCTAGCTACTCGTGGTACAAAGATGAATGAATAAACAAAAAACAAAACTCAACCACAAAACAAAACTGAAAAAAATCCAAAAAAAAACAAGAAGTAACTGATGATACATTGAAAACTAAAGAAAACGACACCCCAGACAGTAAGACCTGGAAAAATGCGGAAAATTCACCCTCGGAAGCTGATCTTAAGGATTTTGAAGAAGGCGTAATATTGATGCAACAAAACAGAGAAATCCCACAAGATTATCAAGAAGGTCAACCCCACCTATCATAGTGAGTGGTATAAAAGAACCTAGTGTTTTACAAAATAACATCAATAAAGTTACATATCCAGAGAAATTGACTATGAAACTCCTGAATGGTGGTAACATTAAAATAAATGTCGTTAATGAAGAAGAATATAGGTCTGTAACAAAAATGCTACTAGATGAAAAATACAGCTCGCATTCTTATGAAAACAAACAAACTACACTTATGAGACTAAGAAACTTAACAGTTGACGCTCTCGGAATCACTTATTAATCAAAATCAATATCAATAACTACTGCCCTCTGATAGTTCCAGAATATATTCTGAGAATGGATCTCTCTCTCTCTCTCTCTCTCTCTCTCTCTCTCTCTCTCTCTCTCTCTCTCTCTCTCTCACTCACTCACACACACACACACACACACACACACACACTCACTCACGCATCTGTTGGTGCATTATTTTACATCGTCAAGGAAAGCTTTTGCCTTTAACTTTTTCAGGCAATCTGCATA
Source organism: Teleogryllus occipitalis (assembly GCA_011170035.1). Lineage (NCBI taxonomy): Eukaryota > Metazoa > Arthropoda > Insecta > Orthoptera > Gryllidae > Teleogryllus > Teleogryllus occipitalis. The sequence continues at coordinate 130,192 of BLKR01000329.1, read as the reverse complement.
CAAGCTAATTTCTCAAATACCTGGAAAATTTCTTTAAATTAACTGTAGTAATACATCCAAACAGTATGGGATAAGAAAAAAACTGCAAGAGGCGCTAAAGTTATGTGACTCACCTGTGTATACTTATGTTACTTTATATTAACATTAACATTTGCAATAATTTATATCTTACTTCATTATCTACTTTCAGCAAATAGCCATAAACATAGATCTATTGTCAGCAACTCCAGTGGCCTATTTTGTTCCTTTTAGTATCTAGCGTAGTGTAGGGTTTGGGTACATCGCTTTCAGAGCAATGTTCCCAAACCCGCACCTGCACTTCCTCTACGTGCGGCGAGGGGCACCGGGGTGGCTAATGGAAAAGTATCTCTCCCGCGGCCCGCTCAGCCTCGCCTCGCCCCGCCCTCCGTCCCTCCCTCTGTCCTGCCCCGCCCCGCCCCGCCCCGCCCGAGCAACTCCGCCCCCGCCGCGTCGAGCAGGGAATGGCGCCCCCTGCAGGGAAGTTCGCCGGCGGGGTGGGTAATTAGTGGGATTTATGCATCGCGGTGAGAGCGCGCTAGAGCCGCATTGCCTTGTCTTCCGCGCTCTTCTCCCACGCCTTGGCCGGCGGCTTCTCTGAGCCGCTAACGCCCGTGCGTGCATTACGTGGAATTCATGAGGGTGAAGCTTCTTACGTCCATGGACTGCCTTGAGGGAAATAGAAATACAGCTGTAAGACTGGCGGAAGAACGTACTATAAAATAAAACAGAAGTATCGTCAGATAACATTTGAAAGTGTAACTGTTCATTGCATTATCCAGCAAACTTTGATTTAAGATCGTCTCGTGGATATTTTAAGGACAAAACACGGGTCTAGTCTTCGTGTGTTAAAACTGAAGTTAGATTTAATTATCATTAAATATGATTCTGTATACAAGAGATTTTGTAGGATCATAACAGGTATGATGATTTTTGTGTTTTAATATAAAACATACGACGAAGTGAGGACTGAAGGAACATAGCGCGGTAGTTGAGTGATTAAGATGGAAAATGAGGTTTCATGACTGAATGGATAGGTGAATGACAATCGATGAATAGATGACGATGGATGAATACACGCACGGACGACGATGAATGACGACCGATGAGGCAAAGATAACGAAAGGTTCTCTGAGAAACCTGCCGCGAGCACTGGATGACAATAAAATAAAAATAATTTTAAGAATTGTATTACTGTAATAAAGCAGTAATAACTAGGAAAAAAACAAGTATATCTTACATTAATACCGTTGATTCAAGTTAATTTTTAATTTTTCTTTTCAATTTGTTATTAAAACAGCTTAATGCACAAAAAAGGAGGCAATGAAAGCGCTTTATCACACGATTATTAAAGTATTTTTAGAAATTCACTTCTTATATTATAGTATATAATGCGGTGTGTCTGTACATAATCGCCAAAATCTGAAATTAATTATCATTTTGTGCGTGGTTACTTTACAGGTTGCAATATAAACCACAGTTTTTATAGGGGAGGTGCGGATGGGCACATACAGTCAACCAATCGAATTGATTCGGTCCATTTTGTTGGACATCCGTTCCGTTTACTCGGTCCGCTAGCTGTGTGCTCTCCAAATAGTTAAATGCATAAACATGTCTCGCATGAAGGAGTGCCCGCGCGCGCGGCAGTGGATGCCGCACTGGAAAGCATCTACTCGAAAAGTGGACGCACGCGGCTCTGCAAGGTTGTCATATTTCGCGCTGAAATGTCCACTTCATTGGGTATTGTAGTAATTGTTTTGTGACTTTCTATTAGAGCGCAAAGAAAGTAAACAAAATGGAATGGAAGGTTCTAAATTGATTTATTGCATACATATGTTATGGTTTTGAGGTTTTGAGGCTGATCTGTGTATATTTGTTTCACAAAATATTCACGTATTTTCTGTCGCTTTGGGCATCGATTTAGCTATTAATTTGTGTCAAAATTCCTTTTACAAGAGTTGATAGCGACATAATAAGAAAAGAAAGACGAGATCAAAGAATGTAATGAAAAATGAATGAGAATAAACGCCTTAGCACAGGTACTCGAAACTGTTGCTGTTTTACATTTGCATTCTTTCCATTCTGGTTTTCGCATTTTACATCTACATTCTTTCCAGTCTGGCTTTCGTTGATTATTTGATTATGGATATCGACTATATGACTCCTCGATGAACAAATCATGAAAAAAATGCTTTTTCAGGGCTACTAAAAAGAAAACACAACCAACGTAAAAGGTTGAGAGTTTCTCACAAGTTTCTTAAGATGAAGGCTACTTGGTTTGCAAAACTTTTGGCGGAAAATCTTTACATCTGCGATGCATATTATGTAGTGAATAAAACGTAATAACCTCGCTACTGTGCCCGTTTTACTAATTTTGTTTTGCATGTATTTAACAGCATGTCAATCTATTTTAAAATGTAATAGCAGTAGCATTTCAATTTACTTTAGTGTATGAACAGAAATAAACAAGTAATTGCAGCAAAATTACTGGAATGAAGTAAAAGATGAAATAATGATTCATTGACGTAAGTATTAATATTTCAGGAAACTATGCAAGAAGAGTTGCTTGTGTGAAAAGAATGTGGCGCATGCATCGTCGGAAAATATGTTCACTCGGTGCTTTATCATTAGTTATTACGTTACAATCTTAAGGTGAAAACATCCTTCCTGACTACGAAATGGTGGGTAGAATTTTCTTAGCGTGAACACTAAGTGTGAGCTAATACGTAAGAAAGCAATAATAAAACAGGCAAAAGGTACAAAGGAACGAGGAACATTTAACTTTAATTCAAGCCTACAATTTATTAATCCAGATTACGGCTTTGGTCACCGACTGCTATGAAAATGTACTGACGTCCTGTTTACTAGAGATACCATGTAAACATTCAGCTGGAGATAACTGCCAGACATTTGTGCACATTTTGCAAGACGTCGGAAGAGAAGGATTTTTTTTTCTAAAATATTAGGTGCTATTAAAAGTGCTAAGACAAGCACTGAAATACCTTTCTACATATTATGGACAAATTTGTAGAAAGTCATAATTATATTTTAAAGAAAGCGCAAAAAATGCATTACAATATTGACTGCAGTAGCATTTTACTTTTTCTTTTGACATTAAAATCTTATAAAATGTTCAATAGAGCCAATATTAGAGCTATTAAGTAAACTGTTACGATAAAATATGAGATGCAGAACAAAATTCATACAACCAAACATTTTGGATTAAGTGTTCAATAAAAATGAGGGTCATGAAGAGGCCAAAAGCGCAAGGGAGACTTTAGCAACGGCAACAGTTAAAGGGTGAGATGTCTCGGGAACTAATTTAGAAAACATTGATACAAAATCAGCCCAGGAAAAAAAAACCGCACATTCTCTCTCAGGATAGTAAAATATGTTACTCAAAATGATAAAACCACTTTTTGGATGTAATGAATGTTTTATTAGTTAATCATCAGGGATGTACTATAAAATTTAACTGTACACGCGCAGGCGCAAATTATCAAAATGTCAACTGATTATGTGCATAAAAGGGAATACTCTTAAAAGAATGAAATATGTGGAAATCTTTTTTATACATAAATTAATTATACACGAAACATTGTACTAATACATTTGACGTTCGGATATCCCTTTATTATGAATGTAAACATCGGAAATAAAAATCTAAAAACCAGAATCTGAAAGATGTAAGCACCAAATGTGCCATTTATTAATAAACAAAATATAGTTAGTTTTTTCTAAAATGCTTGTTCTATGAGCAATGCCATCACCATATACTTCAATGTTTTAGGTTTGTGATAATGTCAATGCCACTTTTACAAGAGTTCTCGAAAACACTTTCTTAACTCTTGTTTTTCAATAAATAGCAAGTAGTACCTTCGAAACGGCTTTGAGAATTCCAGTCTTCATTTGTAGAATAAATTTATGATTTTCTTATTTCTAGAGACTGTTTCAAAATAAATGTGACGACAACGAATAGTAAATATAGAAGTCAAAGATCACTTCTTGCCCATTGGGAGAGTTCGTGTACCTGCCAAACACAAGAGCAAGGTGAATTGCCTACCAATCAGGAGCGCTCTGTTAAAAAACTTAGTTATATAACTTGGTTATGTGAGATTTTGTACATATTCACCCGCAAAAGTGATTATCTCTGACCCCTCAAACATAGCCTGGAAATTCGTAACATTTATTATGAACCACCAACCATGGTGGAATAACATGGGTGAGTTACACCGGCGCACCGATTTTTGCTCGTTCTGCGCAACACCTTGCGTCACGAACCACGTGACCACAGCACGGGCACTTCATTTAAAAAGGCAAACCAGGCGCTGGCGCCATGTTGCATGGAGAGCGAGAAGCGTTGAGAAACATTTTGAAAGTTGTATAAAGTGATAATTTTAAACGACAATCCAAAATAACACGATGAATGTGTACAAAATGCAATATTTAACAGAAATGCTTCATAAATATGTTTCAATCTCTTGTAACAATGTGATAATTTTGGTATCTGGCAGCATTAAAATTTCAGGTTATATTGAGACGCAAACTGGTGTCTGAAGCTCATTGGCTGAAGTCGGCTACGATGCGTAAGTGTCGCCCCCTACCACCAACATATTCCCCACACCTTAAAGAGTTTCGTGCTGTACGTTCCCGAGTGAGCTCTTCCGCTCCGCGCGCTTTGTCGTTGCGCTGTGCGGTGGGTGCAAAGCGCCGTCTGACGCGTTCGCCGGTGCCGCAGGCGGCAGCCCACGCGGCGCCCACGCCTCCACCTTCAGACTTCAATTAGTTAATTAAAAAGCGAGGGACCTAATTAGAGGCAGTTGCGCCAGCCCCGCCGCCTTCCTGGGTTTGCCTCGCCGCCGTCCCGCCGTCCTTGGACTGCACCTTCCTACTGCGCCGGATCTCGTACCAGCTCTTCTCTTGCGACTGTGTTCTATTTCAAGTTCCCTTTTAATTGAAACTTGGGAGTTCTCCTACGCACCTTTCTCTTTCCCCTCCTCCCCCACTTCACATTCCTTTTCACCTGGCTTTCCTTAGCCCTAAACCACCATGTTTCTACTGTTTCCTTTTCTTTTATTTACATACCTCTCTACTCATATTCCTCCTTACTATCAAATATCCTGTATCTACTTTATTCACTGAAGACCATTTCTGTGTTTCACCGCCTTACTTGTCTCAACACTCAAATATTTCGTCGTTTTAAATTACTGCGAAATTCTTTACACAATCCAATTCTGTCATTCGTACATCTCTCTTTATACTTCCTCCATTTATCCTTATATCTCTCTATGACCTGTCATATTCATTGGTGCTCTTTCATCCTGTTTCTTATCTGTTCGGCATATTCTTCCGGAGTCTTCCACGTTTTATTTTCTTAGCTCGCCCTGCTTTCTTTATTCTGCCCCACCCCTCTTTCCTTCCTACCTCCCTCGCCCACCTCCAAGGCACGGAGGCGCTCTCTTTATTACAGCATAAAGCTCCGCGCCGCGCGCCCTCGCCTTTTGAAAGGGCGACCGACGAAGGGGCGCGCGACTCACAGAAACAAAAGCGAACGGTCAAACTACGGAGTTCATCCGCCGATTCAGACTTGTCTGAATGGACCGCGCTACATTCGAATTTCTCGTTATCCCTTGGGCTGCGCGGCGCCGCGCGGCGCAGCGCGCCGGGGCGAGGACGGGAAGAGCGAGGCAGAGCCGGAAAGAGCGGGGGTGGCGGGGTGGGGTAGGGTGGCATGGAGTGGAGATGGGCAAGTGCGGCGAAAGCCTCGTTTGCTGAAATGCCACTCCCAGATGCGCAGACGCAGCATGACGCGGTGTAACGGCGCTGCATTCAAGTGGAGATAACCCCGGATATCCTAATAAGCACCCCCTTTCGCCCGGCACCTACCCTTTCGGCGTCAGATGTATCTAATAAACTCCCTTGAGTTGTAATGAACTAGATTATCTCGAACGACATGAAACATCTACAACAGATGCTTTTCAGGATTCAAAATGCTTTGTTTGTTAATTGCTTTTACTACGTTTAGCAGATGTGTAAAACAATCAACATACAATTGAACGAAATTGACCTGTTGATTTCGTTTCGTGAATAGAGTCTTCTGTATTCTTCATTTATTAACAAATAAAGAATTTATTTTTATATCATATTTTCAAATTACAGTCAGTAAATGATGACTCGATTGTTGAAAAGTGGTAAAAATATATTCTATCATGTTTCTGCTCAGTTGCATTTTTGAGAAACGAGAAAAAAAAACTTTTGAGAGGATTGTAAGTGAGGGCTTCTTAAAGGAATCCATCTATATCAAAGCTCCATGTAGCATTCTTTACAAACTCCAAATCTCTCTTCTGCGTTTTCAGGAAGACAGCTTCTGGAAAAGTTCTCTATACATATTCAGTTGCAAGTAGGATCCACTCCTCGACAAATATCGTGGGGAGTTTAAAAACCTTAAGGGACTAAAATCATTGAAATATTCTTAGGTATTTTGAATTTAAAGTAAATTTAATTGGGTTCTTTGTTCGATAATTTAGTACTGAACGGTTTTTGGAAACAAATGTAGCTTAAAACTGTCAGCTGTAAAATTTGTATCAAATGTGTCAAATTTAGATTTTCAACTTAAATTATCTGTACTTAATGAAATAATATTATTTCTTGTAATATTCGAAAATTAAATTATTTAGGAACAGATTTAAAAAGTTAGAAGAAACTGTGTAAATCGGTACTGTAATATAATAGCGAAATATCATTAAGTCGCTTTTCTGGAAATCAAGCAACGGGCCTACGTCACGAAAAAAATCTCAATGCCTCGAAAAAATTGAATTATTTAGTTTCTGAAACATAGAACATTTCCTTCTTACCAACCAGAAACGATAAGCTTCGTAATGTGTGTTTGCACCCAGAATGTACAACGGTGCATTAATGCAAAATCAATACAGCACTACGAAATTTGATAAGAAACAATGTTAATGCAGACTAAACCTACACACGAGGAAAATAAATAGGATGGAGATAATGTATTTTTTAATTATATTCATTGACCTATTCTTTGTTAATACGAGCTTCATAACAGTTACTTTCAGAAAAAATCCGAGTTATAAAACCGACAATTCCAAAAACATTTTTCGTGAATTCTAATTTTCTTAAATGCTTTTGAAATGAGAAATAATATCTGCAATTGAAGGCAAGCAAGTTGTTTTTGCTTTGAGCTGTCAGATTGATTCGCCAAGGGAAGATAAGTGATTCGCCAAGGAAAGAACGTAATATAGAATTAAAATTTTAAAAAGAATTACTATTTATTCGTGCGGTAATTACTTCGAGAATCACCCTGGCGAGGTATGTAACTGTCAACACAGAATAAACTAAGATTAATGAATTTCTGAAAGAATTTGAATTCCCAGGAATCAATACATCCTGCTATCATTTGAGTTCATACCCTTTCTATAATCTTTTATTACATATGAACAATGATATTAATAATACACGTTGTATGGAATTCCACACCGATTACTTATTACAATTTCTACAAATCAAACATTCCTTGACGAATGTTTACCCGATATATTGAGACATTACACAGGATGAGTCACGTAATTTTAACACCACCTGTAAATGTTGATTGGATGAAGCTATTCCAATGCAGTTTTCACGGGAATGCATGAGGGAATGGGCTCGTGCACGAGAACATGTATTCATTTCTATTTTATTATTTGTATTTTTCGAGATATTGAGGTAACTTTGTTTTTTCAAATGGAACTATACATATTTTTAGCGTATCATGACAAGGGCAAAAAGACGAATCCAATGATATACATATTGTCATATGTTACATAAGCATTTTTTAGTAATTTTTATTTTTTGCTCTTTGTATTTAACATATATTTTAAATGTAACAGTCCACCAGCCAAGGTCGCGCAGCGCTCTCCCTGCTAGCACGTGCTCTGAGTGTTACAAAATCCGTTAAATACGAGTCACAAAAAATCAAAATTACTTCAGAAAATGCATATGTGTCATATGAGAATACGTACATTGCTGTTCCAGGGATTTATTTTTGAATGTTTATGAATTCATTACACTGCTATAGAATGACTTCACCCGGTCAGCACCAGCCAATTGATGGCATCTTAATCTTCACAACTACCGGGGCACACTGACCAAAAGACCATTGACCACAAGAGTACAAGTTTCAACACAAACCTAAGAGCTTGAGAGTGTAGCAAACCTAACACGTTAGTGCTGCAAATTTTGTTCTGAAAAAACTTAATTTCACTCGTATAATCATTCTGAACGAACGCTCGTCTCCGAATGCATTTTTTGTCACTGTTGTTGTCACATTCAGATGTGTCAAGCCTTTTCAAAGCGAAAAACTTTGGCGAGCAAGGAAGTGCAAAATAACGGAGGCGGCGGCGAGGCGAGAGCGGAACGTCAACGGCGCGCCCTCAAGGGCGAGGAAGAGGAGGAGGAGGAGAAGGAGGGCGGAGAAAACTGCTTTTGAAATTCGCGAGTGCGGGCGTGTGCGAGCTGGAGCGGGGCGCTATTCCGGAGGCGGAGGCTCAGAGCGATCGCTCGCGAGGCTTAGGCGAAGCCCCGGGCGCTTTGTCGCGAGGGCTTGGGGCGGCGCGGCGCTCCGTGCGGGTGACGCGACGCGACGCGCCCTGCCACAAAGGCGGGTGGCGCGCCGAAGGGAGGGGAAGACGCGAGTTGAGACGAGAGGGTGAGTAAGAGAGTAGGTGGGCCAGCGGGGTGAGTGAGTGAACAAGCGGACGGGCGGGCGAGTGGGTGGGTGGGTGAGTGAGTGGGTGAGTGGGTGGGTGAGTGGGTGGGTGAGTGGGTAGTTGGGTGGTGGGTGGGTGGGTGGGTGAGTGGTTTTGTGGATGGGTGGGTGAGTGAGCGGGAGATAAGGGGAGGATAAGAAGGTGAATTTCTCACCGTCACACAGTAACATATACTGGCACATTGCAAGACTAGGAGTGGGCAGGATTAGGCGTCTTGGGAGTGCAGTGAGTGGTCGGTGGGAGATGGGTGGTCCGGAGATGCGTGGATGAGCGTGCGGACGGGGAGGGGGCTGAGTGAGGTGGTGAGTGGTCATAGACAAAAAGCCAGCTAAGCCATCTCGCGAGCGCCGATGAAGTCCGGAGGGTAGGGAAAAGTAAGGATAAATTTTTATACATCCAAATTGCCTAGGGCACAGCATAAATTCCTCATTCGTGCACAAGGCTCACACAGTTTCCAGGAGCACCAACAAAGAGAAAAGGGTCCGTGAAGCATTGATCTCTGAACTGTTGATTTTCTAATGAAAATGCACATTGAATCCTGTGTAGATGCAGTTGAATACCGTACGAATACTGATTATTTTAATTTTTCTGATTCTTCCTAAATTTCAGTAATTTCTACAAATATGAGTCTTAATGGTAAATAGTTTAAAAGATGCATACTCCGTGATGAACTATGTAAATTACTTGTTACTAAACCCTCGCGGTTTAGCTTATTGGTTAGCGTGCGCGCTTTCCATAACGCGACTCCGGGTTCGATTCCCGGTCGGGCAAGATTATATAGCACGTGTTTTTCTTGCAATGTGCCAGTACATGTGTGTCTGTGAAAACTCACTTCTTAGATTGAGAAGACCAGGTTACGGTGTGGGGATGTCTTCGTGCTAACCACACGTACCCCTTAACCCATGGCCGCGAGGCCGCGTCGCTGCTGGTAGACCATGGCCCGTACGCGGGCTGCCAAGTACATGCAGACAGGCAAACTTGTTATTAAATGTAAATCACTTGTGGAGCTGTCAAGAGATATATTTATAGCAATTTCATACATATAAAAGTAAGTATCTTATCGGAGCATAATCAGTCAAATTTGATCATAATAAAGCTAGTAATCAATATTCAATCAGTAATCAATTTAAAAGAATATAAACACGTCTCTCGTTTTTGTCGTGTGTGCGCCGTCCAAGATCTGCGTGGCCACGGCGCTTCGGGCTCCCGATCGATGGGTCTTTGATTCCGCAGGATCTGACCGCACGACGGCCCCGGCAGTCGAGGCATTCAGGCACTCCACCGGCATTCGGGCGGTGCGCTTTCACAAAACATACAAATACCTCACGGGAGATGTTGAGGATTCTCTCCGCCTTCTTCTACACCCTTCTAGCGCCAAAGAAACCTGCCGTTGTTCTTATTTTTTCAAATATTCTGCTTTATGTAGGAAATTTCTCTCAATATATTCGTTCATGAAGCTCTGCTATGGAATTTGGTTTGTGTTCGTATACTCCTTCCTTTAATAAACTCCTCAAAAAACGTCGCAGGGTGACAGATCGGGATGTATCTCCCGTCAGATACCACGACTAATTACTGTATCGGTTTATGGTCGTCAATATTCACGCCTTTCAATATTTCACAAAACAATCATTCAAAAACTTCCTTGATTTCAAAACGAATCTATGCAAGATGCATACAAAATGGGACGTTTCTGCATGAGAAAAATGAATAATTTTTCACAGGAAAGACCTGCGCCGCCGGGTCAGGGCACGTCGTGAGTTCTTGAAGCCTCATCAACTCATTTCAATTCAAAATATGGTAGCTCAAATAATGCTGTGAAATTAAAAGTACTTTCCCTTAGGGAATGTAATATACGTAACTAAATGTTTAAATAAAACTTTTTTATAACTCCGAGTTACAAAAAAGTGTTGTTTATTTGAATTTAATTGCCTTGGAGATCTTATTTAAATTCAAGACTCAATTTTAATTCAAATTTATACAATTTGACAAGTATCGCATTTAAATCACATTGTTTGTGATTTGGCAAATCGGAACACTGTAGATTGACATATAATCACAGTATATTATATGTAAATACCCAATGCATATTGAAAAATTATTTGCAAAAAAATTTAATACTTTGAGGCAAGTATTTTCCTCGCCTAGACCGAGAAAATTCATTAGAATATTTGGATTCGCAAATAATTAACTCGTCCGGGCAATGGTGATGGTGTTCACTACAGTATTTTCCTTGAAGCTTCTCAGTTTACTTACGTTCATGATAATAAAAGAAAGTTACATCTCTGAAGACACGCACGGTCGTAAAACTGGCGAGACGAGACGCAGCAAGAGAGCCTGAGCAAGGAGAGAAGGGGATGTGGGTGACGGGAGGGCAGCGAAGCCGAGCACAGCTGGAAGTTGTTGGGCGTCGCCTCGCCGCCGCATCGTCCAATGCGCCACGTGGAGGTCGTGGGGGGTCATGCACCGACCCAGAGAGTACACTGCGCCCCTCACCACCATCTCATCTTTTCTTCTTGCCGTGACCGGCTCCCCCAAGAGCGGCTTGGATCTCAGATCTTCACACTATGAACTCGCATCATTGTTTTCTCAGATACGGTAATGCATGGTTGTGCAAATTTAATTCTTCACGAAGTCACTGAACAAACATTATTGTGGTATCATCGAATTTCAACAACTCTTGCCGTGAACTTCTTTTAGTCAGTCAGAATTGAAATCAGTTTTCAATTGCAATCTCCGTCATCGCAAGTATAACTTCTTGAGACTGTCATAACTAATTGTTTATTCGCACCTTCGTTCTAGTCTTGTCTTATCCTTCACACTTTCACTAACTTCACGAACGTGCGTTACTCTGTAACCACTCGTAATCAAGTGCAAACATCCCTTTCAACCAATGCTCATATCTCTGCAGAAAAATATCACAAACGCTAATTGAAACTCCCAGCTTTACGTGTAGAATGAAAATGATGCGCAACAAGAGTTATAAAGGGCATTCTTCTTTTGATATTAAACACCAAAGGCGCCTATACACCTTCGGGTAACGTGACAGTTTTACCGTGCGTGATGGCACGTTTCGTGTTCAACCCTTATCCCGAAGGCGCCCAGAGAAGCCGGTTGCGCTCGTCCGGTTTTAGTGCGTCTTGAGTTCTCTTGGCCCCTCCCCACTCCTCCTTCGCTAGCCATTGTTTGACACATCCTTTTCTTTCGACTTTTTCTCGAGACTTTCCTTTTTCTAGGCACGGACTCATCGCTCACTGCCCCGCAGAGGACCGAGCTCTCACAGTTACGCGCACAAACAATCGGGGTAAGGCCAAGCTCAAACACGTATACACAAGAAAATTAAAAGCCGAGAAATTTCGTTCGTTCGCGACAGTTTCACTCGTCTGTTTGGGTCACCACTTATGTTCGCGTTTGCCAGGATGGGTAAAACGGAGCGATCAGAGCTACCACTTAACGCGGCCTTAACCGAGCCCCTTTATCTCCATGATAGTATTGCTGCTATGCACAAGCATAATTATGTGGGAACGAAGAAATGTAATTATAAAAAACTCCAGCAAAGTTGTGAGATAACAGTAATCAAAGTTTGGAGACAGAGTAAGTGTGTGGGGAAAGCACGCCCTAGCGAGAACATCACCACGAATCAGTTTTGTTGGCAACCAATCTCACCCGAAGTGCCGAAGACGAGAAGGCTGACCGCTGCGCCGCGGGTCGCCCAGCCCAATCCCCTCTAATGCACCTCAAGGGCGCGGCAGCCCTTCGGGCGGTCACCGGAAGAGCGCGCAAGCGGGCGCTGCCGGCGGCCCAGGGGCCGGGGGCTCTAGAGGAGGAAGCGCCTCGCCCGGAGGCGCAAACTCGAGGAGGGCCCTTTGAAGGGGCCGCCTCAATCAATGAAACAAAGGAGGCCCGGCGGAAGGAGCGAAGCGAAACCGGCGCGCCTCGCGCTCGCCACCGGGGCCCCGAGCAGGGTGGCAAAGGGGGCGGGGCGGCCGCGAAAACTCTGGAGCGGTGCGCGAGCGCACTTCGGGCGAGCGTTCAACCGCGACAACGGGTTTTCACCTCGTCTCTCTTTCCGTTAAGCCTCAAGCCTCGGTCCCGCTTCCCTCTCCACTACTCGCGTCAGGAACCAACATGCAGAAGAGAATTGCTCGCGAGAACAGCTTCCGATATGCGATGAATTCTGTATTTTAACATGCAGCATGTACGGTTTTCGGAGAGAGAATGGAACGGTAATTGATCGGTGCAAAATGATTACTTTCGATAGTTTTGTCAAAGGTCTATGTATAGAAGACAAAATAAAAAATAGTAAATGAGAAACATCAACGAAGTGACCAAGTGTATTACAATTTCCGAGCCTTCAAGAGCGAATACTATTTTCAAGAAACTACATGAACACTTAGAAAAATGAGAAATGTTTTGCGAACGTTTAAGAACAATTTTTGGAGTAACCATCTACTTACGGTCAACAGAGATTGGGCTTGATGAAGTAAGCCCAAGTAAGTGGACGACACTACGGTTATAGGTTTGAAACCCGCTTACGGCATGCATGTTTTAAGTTGTGGCATGGAAAGCATTACAAAACGCTCCTGTAGTACATCTATACTCTACTCGTTCCATAATCTCTTGGCCTGAAAGGCAACTGAGTGTGAGATGTTGATACAATCTGTGGAACTGAGGAAATAGGTTCCCACACCTACAACATTGGTACAAAGGCCGAGATGGGCCAAGGAATGCCATGGGAAAATATGTAAAAGTAGATGACCAAAATAGGTGTGTGGGATATTCGGGGAGCGCGATGATGCTCTTCACTGGAATGTTCCCGAAGGAGCGGTAGGTAGCGAGTAAGGCACATCTTTTATGCGCCGTTGGAAAACAGTTGGGAACAGGAGCAACAGCCGGAGCAAAATCAAAACACTAGCCAGACTCAACAGAATAGGAATCCATCTAGTACGAGAAAGTCTGTGCCATTCTGAAGCACCACTTGTTTCATATTCTTATCGTTCTATGATGTATTTTCATGAGTAAATGCGTTCCAAAATACGAATACGCCTATAAAACTGCTCCTAAGTTACTTCACATTAACTGTCCCTCAGACTCCCAAAAATTCCTCTGGTTTTCGCAATAGATCTGTAGAACACCGTCGCTTCCCTTCCGCCAACTCCTCACTTTCATTCCCGCGAGTCTCGCACCGTTTCATGTGCAGCCGCCACGAAGCCTCTGAGCCGGCCTCCGAGGCGCGCGGCTGACCGCACCCCCACCCAGGGGCTCTAGCGCCGTGTCCTTTCGCGCCAGCGCTTTCTGCGCGGTGCGTCGTAAAACGGGCGAACCGCCGGCCCATCTTCCGCTCTCCGCCCTCCGCGCCCCGTCACCCCGCGCCCCGCCCTCACGCCCCGGCCCCGCGCCCCGCCTCAGCGCCTCTCCCCGCACCGCGGCCCACCAGCAGACACGCCCCCGCGGCCCGCCCCCACGCTCCGCCCGCGCGCCCCACCTCAGCGCCTCGCCCCGCACCGCGGCCCAACAGGAGCCACGCCCCCACGCCCTGCCCCCGCGCCCCGCCCCCACGCCCCGGCCCCGCGCCCCGCCTCAGCGCCTCACCCCACACCGCGGCCCACTAGCAGTCACGCCCCCGCGGCCCGCCCACGCGCCCTGTCCCCGCGCCCCGCCCCACGCCCCGCCCCCGCGCCCCGCCTCAGCGCCTCGCCCCGCACCGCCTCGCCTCGCCCCGCGCCCCGTCCCACCTCCGCGCTTCACCCCGCCCTCGCGCCCCGGCCCCATCCTCGCACCCTGCCACCCGCCCCGCCTCCCCAAGCAGCCTCTCCCGGCCAGGCAGAGGCGCGTCGAGCTGCCTGGTCGTAAACCGCTCCCCTTGCACGCATTGCATGCGTGTGCAGCGACGCATGCATGCCAAGTACGCTGTCTCCCTCTGCTTCTCGCGACTGAGGACGCTACAGCAGCCAACATTGTATCGTTTCGATCCTGCGACTTTGCAAGGAGAGATATGATAGACCGAGTAGCATTCGTAGTGGTTCGACATGGGAGGATGAAGGGAAAGAAATGAAAACGACAATTAAGTGAATATCATCGAAATGATAAAAATGATTTTATCACCTTTAGCTTTAATAAAAAAAATGGTTTTCTACATTTTAAAACAAGAGACTGTACATATTAATGCATCATGTAATTTTCTCCAACTATTGTGCTATTTCTCATAAATAATTTCTTTTTCTTTATTTCTACTTTCATTGCTTACTCTTAGCAATACTTTCGGATCACAAAACAATATTTTAAATAAATTTAATACAAACTCACCTCACATTATATCTTCCACAATCTAAGAAGTTAAAATAACCGACCAACTGATTTAGTTCAGATTAGTTTATTTAGTTAGCCAGCATTGCCGCTGGCTCTGACCAGGAGATTCTAAGGTTTGAGTTCCAACGGAGGTTCGATATTTCACTCTAGCTAGGTTGAATTCAGTCGCTCGCTCCCTGTAGGGGAATACTAGCGGCCGTCTGTTCTGATCGGTTATCTTCCGTAGTTTCTCCGATCAATAGCAGGCGAATGCCGGAGCAGTACCCGAACAAACGGGTCACGGACCGCGCGCGATCTTTCCTTTCCCTTTCTTGTCCTATCCTCTCCCCTTACACACACACACACACACACACACACACGAACTAAACTACCACATATGTCGGGAGCTACGAGTTTGTTCGGAGAAAGAAATCCCACGCAAGCCGACGTTTAGGCCAGTATCGGATCTCGCCATCCAGTAGGGGTGGAACACCACGACTTTTGTTAATATAACAATTAGAATACTGTGTAAAAAAATAAACCAATTGCTAGTGAAACACTTCTTTCGCCCATGAAATTAAACCATTTTGATCAGCACCTTTGATGCAAGCAAAATTTTTGCTTTTGATACACCCAGTTCTCTAACGCACAGAACATAGTGGACAACCGGCGCCATTTTAATGAAATATGGTAATCAAATTAAACAATGACATTACCAGCAGGTAAAACGGGAATACTGATAGCACATGAAAGCATGTAATTGTAATTTAAAAATGCCACAACTATATTCTCGCTCCTCAGAGAGAATTCCGCTTTTACGTAGAACGGGAATGAAATAAATAAAATGTAGTTATCTGGCGTGATATATAAAATAGTTACACTGCTGATATTGCGACTAGTAATGCTCAGAGCATATTAAAGTAACTCATCAATATTCGTTTATGAACACATATCAATCTGTTAGTTTATTTTATAACACTATGGAGCTTCAGAAAAAAAGACTTTATGCCGTTTTAATTTGCAGCACCTGCGGCGACTCGTAATATCGTATAGAAATCAATATACGATTTAATATTTATATCTCTGGTAGCAATTATCCACAAAGTAAACAATGAGGTCGAGCATTAAGTATTAGGTAACCAGCAGTACAGGTATGTACGAAAGGAAATCAGTTTATATTTTATGAAGGGGCATGAGTAAAGTAACATCTTCAAAATCATGGCAAGCAATTTTATAAATGTATCATAAAGGCCTTTTCACTGTGGTGTGGAATGTTTCGTTTCACCTGCTATTTAAATGGTATTAGTATGTTATTAATTCACGTTCAGTAGTATGTAATTCACGTACATAATGTAATTTTCACTCTGCAAAGCAATTCTTGTTATTCTATCACACTAATTAATGTTACGTAATGAAATGTCATATTAAAATTGATTTAAGTTTGATAAAATGGTGGTGGGTGTATCAAAATTGATAAAAGTGATTAAAGTTCCTTTGGAGCGGATTGTACATACGGAGAAATCAAATAATTTAAGCTATAACATGGAAATGGTATTAATTATTTATAATTAAACTAAAAAATTATTTTCTTTTATTCATTTTTTTACTTAATTAAATTTTTTTCAACAACTCAGTAACTGTTACAGAAAATGCAAACAATTACCGCTTTTGTATTTGTATACCACATATTGTAGTATCCGTTGTGGCGGTCGTTTGAATTACAAGTGTAACAGAATTTGGAACATCTTAAAGGATATTGAAGGGACAAGGAAGAGTCTCAGAAAAAGATCCCAGGAAACTGGGGACCTAAATGAAGTACAACAATATGGTTCGATTATCAATAGGATACAAATATATTATATTTTAAAACAGCTTAATACAATTTAACATATCTAAATATGAATATGGAGATGGACGTGGCAATCGTAAGCTAGAAGACGAGAATAGCGTGAATACAGTATTCTGCGGAAATTGGAAAGGAAATCTACATTTAGTAAGGACAACACGAACGCTCGTGTCTGCCATCCAAGCGGGAAGTTTATGCTGTCGAGAATAGTGGAGTTATATTAATGAAAGAAGTGCAAACAAGATTGTCGTGACGAAACAAAGAAGGAAAATTTAATCGATTACATTATTATTGAAACTCTTCGTTTTCATTTGATTCTCTCAACATCAACAGCAATGTCCTTTAATTAGCAATACATCCTGATGATTGTTGACAGTATGGTTCATTACTGTTTTCCTTTTGAACAATGAATATTACTATTTTGTCATCTGCAATTTCTAAAGCACGAATCATTAATAATCATGTCATTATTACCCGATTTGACACACCGATTATGTAGTATACATTACATAAACCCCATGCATATTTTATAAGTAACATTAGAAGATACAACCGAATATAAAAATAACGCATATCCGAAAAGCAACAGAAATAGCAGTAGCAAGTGAAACAAAACTCACTAAAGAAAGGAAACTAGTGATGCTACACAATGGCACAGACTTTCTCGTAGTAACGATTTCCAATTTCTTTGGTGTGGACTGGCTTTACGGTCTTGCCCCATTCTCTTGCCAGCACCCATCTTTCGCAGCCCAAAGCACATTTCTTTGACATTTTCTCAACTTTTCGATTTCATAATAGTAGAACCGAAATATTACTTTACGAATATTAAAGAATAATAAAACAACGTTCTAAATGACAATTTTCATTTAAAAATTTGGAGCCGTTTTTAAGAAAATGGCGATTAAGCATTACTATAAATGCGAAAGTTTAAGCTCTTTTTTTCAGGAATCTATTGAGTTTTCGAAAAACATCAACTGAAGTCTTTCAAAGCACTTCCACTCACAAATGTAATAATGTATAGATTGATGGCAATGTGCATATTACCGGCGTGAGAGATATTTCAAACACATTATATTTGTGTAATTTTTGAAAAATCAAAAGTATACCCCTAAAAGAACTTTACGTCATCTTAAACAATGTAATTAACAATATCGATGGGAAAAAATTGAAGAAAAAAAATTGGAACCATTTTTGAGAAAATGGCGTTAGAGTGTTTCTGAAAATGCGGTATTTTGAACTCATTTTCACAGAAAACGCTCGAGTTTTACAGAAAATTTATTTGACATTATGCAAAGCACATTTACTCATAAATAGATTAATGTGAACAAATTAATGTAAATATTAAGGACGTGAGACTCAAATAAAAAATACATTTTTGTTAATTTTTGAAAACACAAAATAATAGAGAATTATGGCGTTTGTGTCATCTTATGGAGTTCATTTAGCACTATCCCCACTAAAAATTTAAAGAAAACATTTTGAGCGGTTTTTGAGAAAATCTCGTTTTTCTATTTTTTTAAAAATTACTCATTTTACAGGCAATGTTGCTCGTTAAAAAAAAAATTACTCATTTTACAGGCAATGTTAAAAGTTAAAAAAAAAATTACATTACCTTATTCAAAGAACTGAGTATGAACAACGAATTTCATTTGACGGAAAAATCTCTATGTTTAATTTTGCAGTTCTAGGAAGACGCCGGAAATAATTCAAACTTGAAATTTTCAAAACTTCAGAGTTAATCGTGAAAATCGGACCTGTGCCACCTTCATAATTGTATTTCATAAGTGTACCCTAAAATTTAAGGAACGTTTTTTAAAATTTCGAAGCTTTTACTGGAGCCAGATGGACAGGGGTTTCTTCAATTTGAAAAATATCTTACGTATGATTTAGGCTCTAGTAGTGTTCACAGACGGACGGACGCACGGTCGCACGGTCGGACGGACGGACGGACGGACGGACGGACGGACGGACGGACGGACGGACGGACGGACGGACGGACGGACGGACGGACGGACGGACGGACGGACGGACGGACGGACGGAAGGACGGAAGGACGGAAGGACGGAAGGACGGTTTGAAAAAGACAAATTTTCGGCATTAAGGGACCCCAAAACGTGTATTCTGTTGAAATCTCGAAATCGATTTTCCGCAGCATTATATAACTTTCCCTACTACGTATATTACTCCGTATATACGTACGTATACGAGAAAGTAAGTAGTGGTGCTACAGAAAGACACAGACTTCTCGTAGTAAGGTTTCCTAATTTTTGTGGTATGGACCGGCTTTTCGGTCTTGCCCCAACATCTTGCCAGCTGCCATCTATCGCCTCCGAAGTACATTTTTTTGACATTTTCTCAATTTTTTCGACTTCCTAATAGTAGAACCGAAATATCACTTTAAGACTATTAAAGAAGAAAAAAAACCGCATCATAAACGGCAATTTTCATTGAAAAATTTGGAGCCATTTTTAAGAAATGGCGTTTAGCGTTACTGTAAATGCGAAATTTGAAGCTCTTTTCAACAGGAGTCTATTGAGTTTTCGAGAACAGTCATTTAAAGTAATTTGAAGCAATGCCACTCACAAACGCAATAATATAAACAAAAAGCTGGAAGTGTTTTTTCGACGTGAGGGATATTTAAAAATTTACAGTGTAATTTTTGAAAAAAAAAACAACAACTAATACACCAAAATGAACTTTATGCCATAATAAAGTGCAAATCTTCAATATCATAGTTGTAAGAAGACGCCGAAAAAAATTCAAACTTTTGTAATTTTCGAAAATTCAGAGTTAACCGTGAAAATCGAACCTATGCCACTTTTATAAGGTATTGTTCTCTACTCTTACAAGAAATTTAAAGAAAAAAATAGGAGCCATTTTTGAGAAAATTTTCAAAATGTCCAGGGGGCTTTAAGTAAATTACCCCCAAATTTTAAAGAATATTTTTCAAAATTTCAAAGCTTCAACTAGGGCCAGATGAACAGGGGTTTCTACTTGGAAAACATCCTACGTACGATTTAGGCTTTAGTAGTGTTTACGAACGGATGGACGGACGGACGTTTTGAAAAAGACCACCTTTTCGGTATCAGGGGACCCTGAAACGTGTATTCCGTTGAAATCTCAAAATCGTTTTTACGTAATATTGTATAACTTTCTGTACACTATGTATATTAGTCGGTTAATACGTACGTATATGAGAATGTAAAAATGACATAAATTTAAAAGACCATACTGCTCCTTGGCAGCAACGCTCAGGATTTCTCCTTCTGGTCACGCGAGAAACGATTAAACAAGTGACATACGACAGCGTTTTGCCGAGAGTGAGTCCATACAGAGTATTTGAGCATCTCCGAATGTGCGGACGTTCGGACGGGCAGTTCCGTCACTCACGGCTAGACCAACTCCCATGCACCCGTCGGGACATAAGAGGTGTCATTTGACATCTCTCTTTCTTTTGACGTAGAATTGATAATTTGCCGCGTGTGGAAAGATCTGCTTGGATTTTTTAAAATTTCAGTTATTCGTAAAAGGAAATGAAAACATATTGTACGTGACATGTGTATAAAGGGGGATAATTGCACTCATGGTATACAAGAAAACTCGCTCCTATCGTCGCTCGTTTTCTTGAACATACCATTCATGCAATGATCTCCCTCTTTATACACTCGTTTCGTTAATTACTATAATATATAAAATTATTAAAAGATTTACACAATATTGAATTGTTAAAATAAAGTGTTTTGTGTTGAAGAATTACGTAATAAGATTTGTGATAAAATATTATAACACAGTCCACTTCGTACTCTTACAGATTCTAGTTACTCCGTACACCTCTAGTTTTACGGTTCTAAAAAGAACCTTTGACTCCCTAAGACTGTAAAATGACACAAAGTTAGTTAATAAAAATGTTTCAAAACAATAAATCCTTCACTACAGAATAAATTGTGTACTTATAATACCTTACTCCTATTTAATATTAAAGCATTTAAAATTCTGAAGATTACTGAAGGATCATGAAATTCGCCACACAGTACATACTCCTCCAAATAAATGTAATATATTGCAATCTAACGGATAGCCAAATAGCTGACTAGGAAAGACAAAATTCTTTCTGACATAAATAATGAATTCATAGAACTGTGTGAAAATATGGATTACTTCCACGACATATTTACCCGAATTTACGATTATTTTATTACAAGAATATTTTAAAATTTGCAAATGAAATCCAGGAACATACGAAGAATTTCTCCAGTCCAATTTCGGTTCTTTAATAGCAACTGTTCTATAACAAATACAATCAAAGCAAGACACGCGCCAAGTTACTTTAA
The DNA here is from genome assembly GCA_011170035.1 of Teleogryllus occipitalis. Classification (NCBI taxonomy): domain Eukaryota; kingdom Metazoa; phylum Arthropoda; class Insecta; order Orthoptera; family Gryllidae; genus Teleogryllus; species Teleogryllus occipitalis. The sequence continues at coordinate 108,944 of BLKR01000329.1, read as the reverse complement.
TTATTCTCGTCTACTTATCTAACTAAAATTACAAAATAGGGGTGCAAAAATAAAAAAATAGAGAGAGTAGGTAAATAATGAGCTTTATCCATTCGGGATAAGCCCTTGGCGCATAGGCCTTATATTAGTTTGTTATTGTGTATAGAACTAGTATGGACATTATATTTGTTTTTTAATGTGAACATACATTAAACATTTCGTGTGTTGGATAAAGCGAAGTTAACATTCTTTCCCCCACTAAGCCTTGCCGCCGGTAAAGAGTAATTTCTTCCGAGCAAGATATGGGTCTTCAACAATCGGGCGGAAGTTGTGGACGGTTACTCGAGGAAAGAAGCAGTTCAGGCACGCCAGTTCGCTCTACAGTTTTAATTTGTGGCCATCCATGCAATAAAATTGCGAGTGCCATCGAGTGATGTCAAATACTACAGACAAGTTGATGCAGTATACGTGGTGATCTGTGTTATCTATGGAAATCAGTAAATTAACAATAAATAAGATTTTTATTACAGCCTCTCAGTCTTTACAATAGTTGCACCAAAGTACAAAAGAGAGTAAACCTTTACACTATAGCCGAGTCACTAGATGTTCAGTAGAAGTCCAAGTCCAAAGCCGAGTTCACCACAGTCACTTTGTACACGTCACTTTGTACACTGCCGGGTCGCAATCACTATACTCAACACACTCCAGGCTCACGTTACTCTAGAAACACTCTGTATACTGTTCTGCCGCTATCCCGGCGGCTGCCCGTTATAACTTGCTGCGCGTCGAAGACTCGTCTCCTCGTAGAGGCTTCGCGCGCCGGCCGTTCTGTCCTCATTGGCCGGCTCCTTTCTTGCTCGGCTGCCCAGTTCCCGCTCGCTGACGTCACGGCGTGCCGACTCCGCGGCGCGCGCTTTGGTGTGGCGGACACCGCCGCAACAATATGTTTATCTCTCGTCACTTTACGACAAATGATATGTTTGGAGTGTTCCATAATATACGGCCACGTGGGACATGGCACTGCTTGATTAAAAAGAGATCTTCAATTTTGTGGATTATTTCGATCACAATAGCTAACTGAGCCCTGGCCGCATGAGTAGTGTGAAAAACGTCCTCGGTGCTGACGGTGTTGCTAAGTGGGCGAACATAATTATTCTAGTCTTCGCCATGTTCAATTTGGGCGGACATTTGTGCATTCTCAGTCTGCGGACTGCAATTACTAAGCTGCGTGCAGCAGTTCTCTTGCTTGGTTGTACACGAGGACCGTAACATGTTCCACTCGACGTTGCGACACGCACTGCATCCAAAGCAACTGGCATTCTTCAGGAAGTTCAAATATTGTATACTGTGTCTTTTGTAACGTGTAAGAATTTCATACTTCTTGTGTGCAATTTGTCATTGAAGGTTTTATTTATGATGTGTCACTTTACCAACTCAATAATCCTCCAGGGAGTTCAATATTTTATAATGTGTTTTTTTCTAATGTGTAATAATTTCATATTTATGTGTAACAGTTTGCCGTTTAATGTTTCATTTACTATGTGTTTTTTACCAACTCAAAACCGTTCTTTCATATGTTAAATACTAGAATCAATCTTGCCATTCACATGTTCAAACAAATGTAAATGTAGCTTCGTTATGACTAAATTTGTGATACTCACTTAGTTTGCTTTGTCTGTGCCACCAGGGAGGTAGGGATTATTGCCCCAAAACAAAATATTTTATCCACGGTCCATCAGCTAGCGGGTAGTCATTCTTATAAACGGGTTTGATCCTCTTCCTATGCATGCGATCGCCTTGGTCTTTGGGAAGTACTTTCTCACGAGGTGACCGACAGGGCTCGCTTCTGGAGCGCAAATTGTGGCGGCGCCGCAGAGCTGATTACCTGGCAGCGGTGGCGGCCGCTCGGGCGAAGGGGCGCCCGGAAACGGCGCGCGGCGGCCGGCGCGGCGCAGGGAGGCCAGAAACCAAGTTAGCAGCGCGCCCCGGAAGGGCGGGCGGCGGAAGAGGTAGACGCGGGCGCGCCGGAAAGGGGGGGGGACGGTGCGCGGGCAGGAGCCTGCCTTGCGAGTGGGAATGAAAGAGAATCAGATAGGGTGGGGATGCAGGCGAGAGGGGATGGGCAGAATGAGATCTAAACGAGGTGGTCAATTGCCGAGGCCAGGGAGTGGCGGTTGGGCGAGACGGGAGAAACGAAGGAAGGAGGTGTGAAATCTGGGAAACGTGTGGACGGAAGGGATGAACGGGAAGATCGGAGCATTGTATAAAAAGAGTATAGAACAAACGGAGCATAAAAAATGGGAAGGTGGAGCGAACTGACGTTACGGGCGAAGTGAGTCAAGCAGGGGAGGTGAACGCGGTACGTGGTTTTCAATGGGACAGAAAAGAGATTGCGAATATTTTACACTTTGGATCTACGTTCTAATAAATTAACTATATTCCGAGTTGAAAATTTGCGGAATGACTATGTGGTGAAAAACTTCCTCACATGTCCCTTTACAAAAGATAAAATTGCATTTGGTATCGTGTTCAATTTTTTAACATGTCCCAGTCTCCCATATAGGTTTTAATAGAACGCACATGTCCGCAAGTAATCGATTTCTCATGTATCCGCACGTAGCCATAATATTACGAATTTGTCCTAATTGTTCGGACAAGAATGTCTCCTCTTAAATTAGAGAAGTAGTTGAAGCACCTGGTGATATTTTTATAGCGCGATTCGCGTCTTGTTCGATACTTGATTGAGATTAGGAGAGTCAGCAAACAACATATCTTCACAATTAGAAGCGATGCACAATTATAATATGACCGCGACATATGAAACAAAGGGCATCTACTACCCTCCAGCAGAGAATGCAATACTAGGAATTATCAGATGCCTGAACAAGATTACATCAAGAACATAAAATGGCCGAAACAAACGTCTTCAATGGCGTGAGTGGCAAGAGATCGACTGGAGGAAGTGGAGGAGAACGACACCAGAGCAGACGCTGTTTCGTCTTCTTCCCCCACCCCATCCCTTCGCAGCCCCGAGAGACTGCTCGTGTCGCCCGCGCGATCAATGGCTTCGATTACGTTGATTGGTCGCCGCGGCAGCCGCGTTGGCGGTGGCAGCGGGGCCGGGGCCATCGGATGGGCCTTCACGGGCCCTCGATCGCGCCCGTCGCTCACCGTCCCCTCCGCGCTCAACGACACTCGCTCGCAGCGCGTTAGTCGCTTCTCCTGCTCGGAGCCAGGGGAAAGGTTTCTGGAATATTTGCCACAATGTGTTTTCATTTTCTGTTTCTAAACTATTGCTTGTCAGCGGTGCAATATAACCACTGTCGCAGAAGGCATACGAGTATTTCGAAAAAATACATTTTTTGCATGTGAATTGTTTATTTAAATAATAATAACAATAACAATAATAATAGGTATTGCAGTAACATGATATTACTTAACGTTTTTACAGTCAAATTTACTTCCTTTGATTTGCATATTATTTATTTACATGTACTCAACTTTTCCAACGTGAATGTTCTTCGTTTTGTTGGGGTATTCCATCCAATATTTTGCATACAAACCTAATGTCATTTACTATTTTCCTAAACGATTTTCTCTCTTATACTTTTCTACGTATCTACCTTCATTCTCAATCTCCAGGTTCACAAACGTTTAAATATTTTTATTCAGCCAACATTTAAAATCTTTTCTCTGCTCTCTCCAAAATAATCAGTCTCGCTCTTATTCTCTCACTGTAAGCGCATGATTCCATTTGCAGAGTTTTTTGTATTACAATAATTGTGTGAACAACACGCTCGTTGACAGAAAGATTATTTGCCGTAGTCGTGGTTGACAACTGCTTCTCACGGTCTGTGTTGAAATTAAAAGTTGGCAATTTTCACTGTCTCACATACTACCGTATTTGTGAAGTCATAAGTATTGCAATGCTGCAGCAGAAAATTATATTTTTTCGTTAGAAAAACCCCTACGCCCCTGATCCCTGATATTGAAACAGTGGGAAAATCTTACTCGTATATGTAGTAAATTACTCAAATAGGTCGTGTAGACAGAATGGTTTCGTGAGTGCTTGTTATCTACAACTTGGTTTACGACAATATGATTATCTGTTTGTCTTATGTTCACACGTCCATTCATCTGTGGCCAATATTAGCGCCAACCGTTGAGATAATTTTCTCCAAAAGTGACATTCTCTGATTGATTTGACTAAATTCAAAGCTCCGAGAATTTTAAAGGGATTATTTTTACTTTGGGGAGTTGACTCAAAAACGTTTTCAAACTTTTCTCAAAAATGGCTTAAAATTTTTAAATTAAATTTTTCCCCGAATAGAACAATTAACACATAACAAAGGCGCAGGTCTCATTTGCATTCAACTCTGAATTTTCGAAAGTCACAAAGTACAACATTTTTTCAGCGTTTTGTTACAACTACATCATTGAAGATAGATATTTTTTCTTAATACAATCTGTTCTATAAAACGAGTTCTTGAAATAATATCAACATGAAATTCTCTGAAGATTTGAAATTGCAAATAGACTAGATTTTAAACTTTGTTTTGAAAACTTCGAAAAGCTGAGTTTACCTGTGAGGCTGGTGGTGTATGGGTTACCGTGAATGGCGTGTTAAAGCTAAGAGCCGAAACTGGAATCTTAGCGTTGCATTACAATCCTATCGCAACAAAATGCTGGTTGGAAATACTTTTGCAGGTTTGTTGCATAGCCGTTACCAATAATGAGTGAAAGTATGTGCCGTTGTGGCACCCACCACTCGTTCCCTATCGTTTCGCTGCTTGATGCGCTCTTGCGCGAGCGCTGCCCCTGTGCCTCGCCCTCGCGCAGCGGGGGCGCGGGCGGCGGAGTCCGGTGTCCCGTGGCCGGCCGGCCGGGGGCGCGTGCCTTCATTAGCGAGGCGAGGGCATGGGCGGCGCTAACGAAGCGTGCCGGCCGTCACCGCCCTCGCGCCAACGACGCACGGCGCAAATCCGCGAGAGAAGCTCCAACGGCCTGCGATGTCCGCCACAGCAGTGGCGCTATAGCAGCACATATTTTTTTACTTTATTTGCAGCTTTTGCAAGTTTCCAAAATTCAGTTCAAGTTCATCAGTCTTGTGCCATTTTTATAAGAGAACTTTGATCTATGCAAGAAAAAAAAAGAAAAAGAAATTGAAAACTGTTTTTGAGAAAATATATTTTTTAAACATTTATATGCGGAAAAAATATGTGAAAACTATACATATTTAAAATGTGTATGATAATCTTATTTAAAATACTAATTGTTTCAAATATATATTTATTCAGAATACATATATATCATTAAAATTTGAATTTTTCAATGCTATTATTTTGCATTTATTGAAAATACAGCGTGTTAATAAAAATAACACCTGTGCAATTTTTGAACGTGTAATTCGCTTTCTTCAAAAAAAAAAAAAAAAAAAAAAATGGAGCCGTTTGAGAAAAATTGTATTATAAAATTCCTTTACTTCAAGCAAAAATACACTAAGAGTATTTTCGAAAAAGTTCTTGACCTTATTCAACTATTTTGGGGATAGATTTGATCCAGGAAAAATCCTGCTTTGCCCTATTGCAATGTTATTGTTTTTTGTGAAAGGAAGCCAGGCAGAAAACAATACGAATAATGAGATATTCTATGGTTAAACTCATTTAAATCGCGATTTGGCATAAAAAGAAATTATATCCAGGAAAGAAGCACTATATTATGAAACTAAATACAATCGATTATTAGGAACACTTCAAAGGAAGTTGAAGAACCAACAGTAAATAAACTACTGTCAGAAGAAGGAAATCACGAACACAAAAACCTTTGATGAAAAAAGGTGTTCAAACGCAATAGTCAACGCAACACGAGACGGCAGTGAGGCAAAATCCGAAAATGAAGTAGTGCAACAAGTGCCTTATATCACCAAAAATTGAAGTTAAAACTAGTATATATGGGGGATGGGGGATACCGAATGAAAGTTGTTTTTCGAAGAGTACAAAGCGCAAAAAGAAATTTCAAGAGAGAGAGAGAGAGAATGTAGAAGCAAAAATATACTTCAAAGAGCAGGAAATATTCCCGAAGTAAAAAGACAAAACGAGGAGAGCTGGCGCGGCGGCGGCAGCGCAGCAAGGAGCGCCCGTCGAGTGCTCGCCGCTGCCGGAAGTTCGTCAGCGGCGCTCTCGAAGCTTTATTTTCCGGCCGCGAGGGCGCACGCGCCGCGCTTTGTGCAATCAGCGTAACGAGATTGACGGAGCGCCCGGCGCGGCGGCAACGGCGGCTTCGCGCCCCGGAGCCAACACTGCTGTCCGCTCTCATGACGCTCCGCCCGCGCTTCCAGCTCCTTCGCCTCTGCGTGTGCATGGGCTTCGATAGGCGAAAATTCCCACGCTGCCACCGGGCACCTGTCCACTGGGGCCACAGCCACTTTTACTATAGCTTTATGGAATTTCAAACATTCTGGATCGAAAGGTTTATAATCAATTATCCGTCCAGTTGCTGATATTTTAAATGCGACTCTTCTTGCAGAATAATCACTTGAAAATAGTGATTCAAATGTAGAAGTTCCAAAAGAATATCCAACTTTATCAGCCAATTTAATATAAATACAAAATCATTATTTTAAATTCTTAAATATTCTTATTATACCCTTATTGAAAATTCCTATTTTTTAATTGATGCTTAATGAATAAATCCGGAAAACCGGAAAGGCCTAAAATTACGAAGTCATTTAAAAATATTACTAGAGATAATTTTCAGAGTTGATTAATAAAGGTACGTAAATTGCAAGTGTGCCTATGTAATTTTTTTCAAAAAATGTTTTCTACAAGTCTCATTTGAAAATTCAATGCATAGTACGTGCCAGATTAGAGAGTTCAAACATCTTATTACATGACTTTTGCCAAAAATTGCAGATATAACCTTTTGTTTCTTAAGTTGCCATATGAAAAGATTTACCTTAGAATCATTTTCCCGTAGATATTGATTCACTATTCACAGTAATAGTTACCTAGCAATCCAACACCCTTCAATCCAAGATCCAATTTCTCCATAAAGAAGCTGGCTCACGTCATCCACTCGGGGATCACCTGCTGACCTTCCCATATATCCCCCGCGCCCAGCCAGCGGCCGTCCCACCGCATGCGATTTCCAGCGCGGCCTCCGGTGCCCACGGCAGCTCCATCTCAGCGGCTTTCGCCTCCGAGACCGCTCCCCGCGCCGCGCTCCCCGCGCCGCGCTCCCCGCGCCGCGCTCCTCGCACCCCTCGACTTCGCACTCACCCTCGCCTTCGCCCACGCCCCGCCCATCGCCCACGCCAACGCACCTATGGGTCAGCGCTCAGCGTCCGCAGCCCTCGGCTCGAAGGGTTCACGCTGGAGATGCGATTTACGGAGCCGTTCCAACTCGGCAGTTTGCTCATTTCGCGTTCAAACAGAGCTCCCCGTTAAAAGTTCGGTTATTAAAAAAGTTCTTTTTTAGGTTCATCTCTTTCACAATTGGCAGGCGAGACACCTGGAAACGAGAATACGCGTGTACCAATTGTGGTTGTGCCTGTTCCGTTTGTTTGCGGAATGAATCGCCGGAATCCATATGGAACAGTATTTTTTTACGAAATCGATTCCCATTTTTTAAATGAGTTCGAAATACAGTTGGAATGATGACACGAGGCACAATAACGGATGAGGAACTGTACATTTTGAAAACTTTTAATTGGAGTACGGTCAATTCAACCCCAAGTTCTTGAAGGGCACCGTACAGTTACTTGATTGTGTCTGATTTCATTGGGCAGTTTAAGTTCAACAAACTACGTAGCATAAACAGAACAATATGTTAGCTGATCGTATAATATTCCCATTCCAAGTAGACAGTCATATTTCGTGTAAATATTTCCTTCTCCGTTGCGCAAAATATTCCAATGTATTGTCCTTATGACATCGTTAATTTTTAAATGAAAGGCTCAAAAGATCATGCGAACGAATCATTACGGGAATCCGCCCCTTTCATTCCCATTAGCATTTAGCGAGTAATACGCAAAGCCTACGTTATCTGCCTTCGCTACCGGCCTTCTTCGTGACAAAGCGCGCGCTGTGTGCGTGAATGAAGCTCGCATTCTTCATGGCTTTCAGCGCTGCGCCCGCCGAGAGCAAACTTAACGCGCAGCGGCGCCGCGCCGAGGCGAATGAGCAAATACGAGAGCCAAGCCTCGCAGCGCGCACAGCCTGGCATGCGCTACACCGTGAGTGGCTGCTCATAAGCTACTTAAACCGCGGCTAAATAGCCGCGCTGTGCGCTTCACTGCTTATTCCTTGTTCCCTTTCCCTCGCTCTGCCAAGGATAGCAGCAGGTCAACACGAGGTGAAAAATGGCGCTCACAGAAGTATTTTTACGTCTCACCAATACTTTAGTTCGTAATACGGTTCGTTACTTGGTCACGCTAGTGTAACAACACAATGCTTTATATATTTTAGATACTCTACTGGAAGATGAACGGAATAATATTGTCGGTCGAGTCATTTAAAATTGCCACATTGTAGAAATAATTTAAGCTTAAGAGGGAGATATAAACCATGAAAATATTTAATACAACTTTTTAAACAAAATGTAACTTAAAAACTGTTGCCTTTATCTTAGAACTTAATAGCGAAAAATATTGAAATGACTTACATTGCAAGAAAAAAAAATGTCTTACATTTCGAATACGGGGCATAACATAAATTACTTGCTTAAGTATGAAATATTAATCAATTTAAGGTGAAATAAATAATACAGTGATTAACAGTTTTTTTGCGTTTGTTTCACTGAGAAAATAATAATATGAACAAAAATTTGAATCATTCAATCACACACAACAGTATAAATATAATATCCTTTCGGCGATATTAGAATTTTTCATTCTTTTTAAAGCTAGTGTTTCGTACGTTTCACATCCAAAAAGAATGAATTACAATGAACAACATTTAGTACGAATTCCACAGATTTTGAAGAAATTAATAATTGCACATTCCTGCCTTGCTCATTTGCAATGCTCGCGGCCGCGTATACAGAATAAACCAGGCTTTTCAGTTTATGGACGAATGATTGTTCAAAGAGCAAGTGCACCAAGTACGAGAAGAAAGAGCGGCGGACTCGCTGAGATTTCAATGGTCTAGCGAAGCGGCCCTTAGACACGTGCCCTGGCACACGCAGAAATACTATACTCCCACTTCCAGACCGGATTAATTTCTTAAGGGGGAGATTTTACTAAGCCTAAGGTTTCAAGTCTTCCCTGCAGGAAGCCGGGGAAGATTTCAGGAATACTTTGCGTGGTTGTGTTTATAGAGAAAGATTGAACGCAGTAAAATATCGTGAGCTATATTTACCTAGCGTTTGTGTGTTTCTGAAGATTTAAAATATGTCTCTGGAATGTTTGATCAATTAAAAATAGTTGTAGCAATAGTAGATAATTGTTTTATATCCCATTCAAAGCACCGTTTCAAAAAAATCCTTTGAAAGTAAATATAATAGTTTTCATGCCTCTTTAAATACCGTTCATTTTCAATTTTGTTCTATCCAAAACGAGCGCTCTCGGTAAAAATGCCAAGAAATGACCACCTAAATATCCACTGATCGCGATCAGACAAGATCCCGACCAGACGGAATCCCCGAATGATCTCACGACGTATGTCGTCGGGTACACTCACACATACGTACCCTTGGCAAGCTTATCAATAAGCTTATCAATAAGCTTGCCAAGGGTACGTGTGTGTGAGTGTAATGGGAAATGAGGGCCCAAGAATGAGGAACAAAATACAACACACAGTCCGTGACTAGTTTGTTAAGGTATTGCTTCGTCAGTCACTGATATTGTTCGAAAAAGGGAAAAAAATAAGATTAAAGCAGCCAGCTGTAAGAATTCTCCTCCAGAGAGTTGTTGAATTCGACCCAGCTGGTAGCTCAAAAATCTGTCATTGTTTGGATGTGAACCCTAGGCCCTCCCAGTCAACGAAGCATTAGGGAAAACGGGAATGCTTACAGTGAACCATAGCAGCCAGTTGCTCAATTGGCGCCGTATAGTATTCTTGGCTCAACATTTGGACCCACGTTCATTCGCCCGCAGCGCATAAAGCCTCCGTTCTTGGAGGTTTGTTTCCCCGCACCGAGGCCGCTGCGGTTTACCGACGCGCTTCGTGACTCGCGCTCGAGTTGAAGGGGACGCCCGAGGCACCAGAGGAGGCGCGCGAGCGGCAGCGGAGGAGGAGACGGAGAGGGCGAAGGCGGAAGGGATGGTGGTCGAGATCTGCGAAACTTCGGCAGGACGATATGCTCTACGGATTCGAAGCGCAACTTCTCTCTGTCGTCTCTTCTGCCACCGCCGCCGCCATCGCCGCCGCCGCCGCCGCCGCCGCCGCCGCCGCCGCCGTCACCGCCACCGCCACCGCCACCGCCACCGCCACCGCAGCCGCCTTCGGAGTCTTGGAGTCTCCTGACTCAGTCCCGTCTCTCCATCTCTCTCGAATGTTATTGGCTTTTGCTGATGTCCTTGAAACTCCATTCCAGCGTCATAAAGAAGACCGACGAAAAAAATTGAACTTTTGAAGTTTTTGTATTTTTTTTTTTGCAAAAATTTTGAGAGTTCAAAGAAATAGACATCTGTACAATTTTTATAAGTTTACTTTCTCCTTAGTTAGAAAGAAAGTGGAGCCATTTGTGAGAATTTTTTTGAAAATGTTTTAAAACCTTTATGGAAAATAACCTTCAAAATCAAAATATAGTATGTATCAAATTTCCAGGGCCTTCAGTTCGGTCACATCGTTCATGGAAAATCATTTCTTGAAAAAATCGTGCGAAGGATTTCTGTGCTTGTGTTAACTAGAGGCCAACAGACGTTTCGACATAGACCAATTTCAATTTCTTGCCATTCTGAGTACTTTCGTAGTAAAAAGAAAATATTGAAATATGCTGCAAAAATCGGCAATTTTTCGACAGAAAGAGTCTTATTTTGGGGCTCTGATATAGTATTAAGTACCAACAAAACGTAGATTCTGACTACCCGATGTGTTAGAGTAAGTAATTTACTACATACAGGACGAGGATTTAAACCATTTTCGAAAACAAGAACCCATTATCGAGTTTTCCGATCACCACTTTCGACTGGAGCATTACAATAATATCTCTTCATGAGGAAAGTCGTAAGCGAGAAATAAAAAATAAAAAACAACTATTGACGTGCTCCCTTCAGAATGCAGGAAAACATCAGGGAGTACCACGACAGTGCGGGCGCCACGCTCTGCAGGTAATGCACCCACGATAAAGAAACGACCTTCACGAGGCGCGCTATCGCGCAACTTATCATGGGGCTGACCGCTGCTTGACTTCGTTGCCATGTTTACTGCCAACTCATTGGCGTGTGTGCCTTATTGTAACTGAATCGTTGTTCACATTTTTTATCAACCATTGGTATTACTTACCACATACACGTTTGTAAAGAGACGAGGAATTTGTCTAACAAATTATAACGATATATTTCACTTAAATAAAATTGATTGATAATTTTTAATTTATTGTTTCGTTCCAAAACGACTCGTGCAACTGACACCAGATTTACTTCTTTTATTACATCATAAATTCGGAAACAATAAACTATTTTTTGAGTTATTTCCATAAATGTTCTCTAGATGTAGTACATAAAATCTCTAATGGTTTTCTGATCCTCTTTATTCTTCTTACAACAACCTCTTAATTTTTCCAATCCTTGATCTCTTATTTTTACCAAAACTTTGTAAATATCATACACCTTTCCCTTTAATTTTTTCGTACGTATATTCCTTTATACGGACATAGATATAGATACATAGAGAAAGTTATGTAAAGCTGCGGAAAATTGATTTCGAGGTTTTGATGGATACCGAAAAAGCGGTTTCTCTAAAATCTCCGTTCGTCTGTACGTCCATCCGTCAGTCCTTCTGTCCGTCCGTATCATCAATGAGGAGACGGGTTAGGGCCCCCAGCCACCAGGACTTCGGTCTCGGCGGCCCCTAGTTGGGTATTTGACTTCGTCGTGGCAGTGCCCAATACTCATGGGTCATTGAGTTGGGATTCGTCTCGGCAATGTGAGTGGCGCTTAATTAGATTCAGGTGCTGGGATGGAAGCCAGTAGCTCTGACCTGGCAGAGTGGCCCACCCAGTCTTAATTTGGAAGGCGCTGCCGGTGGGGTGCTGCTTTTCGGTGGATGCCAGCTCAAAAGTGTATTTGTACGCCCGTGGGGAGGGAGGTGCGGATTAAGAGCCACAGAACTGATGTGCCCACCCTGGGGAGTAAAATCCTCGTCGTAAGACAGGAACCTGTGGGGTAGTAGCCTACTTACGTTCACCTTTACCTTTATGATTTCGCAATGTATATAGTGAGACTTGCCATTGTTGCCACTATTGAGTGATTTCGAAATACGCAATGTTAGTTGACTTTGAAATTTGACTTTGAAATGAGCAATATTAGTTGTCATTAAGTTTTCTAGGTCGACCTATCATTGGGTGGGGGAAAGCATAAGGATAAAATGGTAATTCTGAATATAAAAAACATTTTCAATGTTATTAGACAATGATTTATGTCATATTAAAATCTTTGAGCGACATTTTACTATGACATCGATTTTACGCAATCTGAAATCATTTTATATCAGTATTGACACAAGATCTCAATTCATGATTTCTTAGCTAGTCACTTTCTCGAGGGGACTCAATCTACTTTTATATTCTAGTATTTCTCACTACACTTATACGCGCCTTCTTTTCACTAATTTGTTCTTGCCAACTCACAAACGTACGCATTCTTGTGAGCATGTTCTACCTCTGCATTCTTTCTATCTCCAACATTCTTAGGATTTTTCAAAAGACTTGAAAATGCAATCTTCTTTAACATCTACTAAATTCTGAATATTTCCGATGAATTGTGCAATTTCTTCCTGAATTATCAGTTTCGCACATTCGTATAGAGTTTTTTCTACTCTACTTTTTTTTCTATTTAACTGAAGTTAGTCTTTTCTTCCTAGCTTTCAAAGGCTTGTTAATATCTCAATCTCTGTCATTCCCGAGAAGAAACTTTTAGCACGGAGATGAATTAAAAAAAAATTGTAAACTTCATGCTTCTTCTTACTGTGCAACTCTAGCTATTCATGAATAAACGGCAGAAACGATCTGCAGGAGAGAGAGAGAGAGAGATGCTGCGAGTTTCTCTTTAGGTACAGCAATATTTCACTCTGATATTTGGAGTGCATTCAAAGAAAGTCGATGTATCTTCAGCGTCAGGAGAGAAGAGATGGTCTTCATTTATTTGGACTCTCTGGCATCGGAAACGTGGAATATCGAACGACACTTGTAAGGTGGAAGTGGATGGAATCGTAGGAGTGTCAAATGGGAAAATATATCATCAATTTATCGGAACAGATGCTACATAAAGGAAACGCAAGTAACTTTTCCAAATATTAATATATTTGGAAAATTAGGAGTTATTTATAGAAAGTTGCAAATAATATCTAGGAAATTGTATTTCACCTTTGTTTTATTCATCAAGAAAAGCTCATACTAATAAAGCAGGAAATTACAAAAATTCGGATAAAAAGATACCAATAAAAGATCTGGAGCGTATGAGAAGAAATAAGAGTTGTAGCCACTACCTCTATCTTAAGACGACTGGCATATTTCGATGGTTTAGCCATTACCAACAGATCTGACATTGTTTAGTAATATACCTATATAAACTCAGTCTTGATGGCTAAAATATCAATTAAAGCTTGGGTTAGTTAAAATAAAATCAATAAAAGCTGACTTTTTTTCGATGGGTGAAGCTCGAAATAAAATGTCTGGAGCTACAATAACATAAACTTTATCATTATTTCTAACTTTCGCAAGTTTTGAAAATGCAGAGGTGAACAAAAATGAGACCTGCACCATTTTTAAGTGCCCTTTGTTCTATTTATGGAAACATTTTGAGACCTTTTTAAATTTTGTTTTATAAATTGCAAAAATTTCAATCAGAAATACTCGAAAATTACTCGTTTTTCAAAACCCTTTACACGACCTTATTTAAAGATTAAATTTTTCAATACAGATTTTCTTTAGCAAAATATCTCTATCATTAAAACTGCACATTTGCGATTTTAATTTTTTTTTTGTAATTTTCGAAAATACAGACAATTCGACGAAAATGGGATCAGCGCCAATTTTTTACCCACCTTTTCTTCAAGTAAGGGAAAATTTTAAAAAAATCATAGCTGTTTTGGAGATTTTTTTATAAATGCATTAACTTCAAGCAGTAATTACGCGAAAACTAGTCGTTTATTCAAAAAATAATACTTGACATAATCAAAAAAGCTATATTTAAAACAGAATTTCTTAAAAAATATCTCTAATCAATATTACACTTCTACATTGGTAATTTTTTGCAATTTTTGAAAGGTCGCAGAAAATAGGACCAGCATAATTTTTTACCTTCCTTTGCCTCAAATACGAAAATATTAAAGAAAAAACTGTAGCCGTTTTCAGAAAATAATTGTTGGAAAATTGCCCAAAATGCTGAAATGAGATTTGATCCAATTTTTAAATGTCTTCCCTATCCGAGGAAAAATATTAATCAAAATTTAAGGCCCATTTTAAAAAAAAAAGTAAAATGTTAAGGCTCTAAAATCACAATATCCATTTCAAACTTGCAGTGTTTCGAGTTAATTCAGATCGATTCGGAAATTAGGCCAGAGGTGTCCAACTTGCAAGGTCTGAAGAACTAAAACCTTTAATAGTGCCGGCCATATTTTCATTACTCGGACGATCCAGACTTGACTTTCTCTTGTTGGTGATCTCGGCCCTTCGCCCTGTGGGTATGAAACAGGCAGGGTGGGGGTGGAACTATGCGTGATATCGCGCCACACTATGCATAACGCAGTGAAACACATTCGAATGATTTTTAATTTCTGAATTTACAAGGAAAATATCTTTAAATCTTAATTTAACCCATTTTTACATTCAAGGGATGTTAAACCCGGCAGGGCGCGTGCGCCACGCGCACAATGGTCTCGCCCGACCCGAAAGAAAGGGATTTTCACTTTTGACTAATAACATTTCGTTGGCCACAATAAATGGCACCGTGGGTCGCCAGTTGGACAATCCTGTCTAGTGTTGATTATAGTTAGAGAGACAGCCTGACAGACACACGTTTTGCCTTCAATCTGTGTCAAGGACCCACAAAACACAGATCGTGATTACTTCTCTGGTGTAAGGGGAATTAATTTACTACATATAGGGACAAGATCCATTTATCCATTATTTTCGTTACCAGGACTCGGCATTAAGAGTATTCTCCCGAAAAATCGCCGATTTTCCTCGCACTCTAACAATACTTTCCCTTCTTAAGAGGTAAGGCGAGAAAGTAAAGAGTCATAGATCTCAGGACTGAACACTGTGTACATAACGGCCAGGTGAAATTTATCGGCATGAATGTGAGCGATCGACCGCTATAGTGCCTGAGACTCCGGGGAGTACGTGAGGCGCCCGGCGAGTGTATGCGGGCGGGGCAAGAAAGGAAGTCAGCGTGGGTGGAAGGAGTCTGGACGGGCGCCAGTTGGGCACGTGGCCACGTAGTAGTGGACGCTATCGTTTACCACGAGGAAGATATTGCGATGAGAAGGGGCCAGTTCGGAACATACCCCTTGTCAAACATGTGTCAATAACGGCAGCTGGTGTTAAGAAGCCACACGAAGCGACTAATGGGCGGTACTCGGCCACTTCACACCTTCCTGATAATTTTAAATTCATTAAGGTTGATATTTTTTTAAATACTTATTAGCGATAATATCACATATTTCATGCGAGTTTGTTTTGCGTTTACTAGTCACGAGACCAAAATCTACATCAGATAGCTCACTGAAATTTCCAAACTTACGAAACGCAGGTGGCAAGAGAGAATTATTTGGAATATTTATTTCTATTGAGAGTACTCTTCGTGTGTACACTTCTAAATAATTATCATTAAAAGTTTCTGGATTAAAAAAAGGAGAGAAAACTCAACAAGGCCAACATCTCATAAAACGGTTACAAAATGCATTAGGTATAATTTTTGATGAGAAATTAATGCCAACCAAAGAATTTTTCTATTTTTTATCATACAAGGGAGGGTATCCGAGCGCCATACATTCTAAGCCGATTATTCATCAGAGCGCCGAACATTCTAAGATTAAATTGTTTACAAGATCGTAATAAAAATATGAGGATTTAAATTTGCATTTTTCATTTTCTAAAATGTATCAAGCTTATCCCTCAGAGAGATTTACATATCTCTTATCAAACATTTTGGTCCAAGCAAATTACCGGGATACTTCCTGAGACCTTAATCCGAAAAACAGCAGAAGTCCCTAGAGAGTACTTTGGAACTCGGGATGTCAGCCTCCAAAAACCCGTCCAGGCGCGGTTTTGCAGGAGGCGTAAGCGCCTTAGGGGGGCGGGGCGCGCGGGGCGCGGTGCTGCGCTGCAGGAGCAGGTAAGGAGGAGCTGGGCGTGACAGGGCGGCGAGGCGAAGCGCGGCTGCGTGGCAGGGGAGGGGTGGTGGGCGGGGCGGTGGAGGTGCGGCGCGCCAGAGCGTGGCGGGGGCGTGACAGCGGCTGCGAGCGAGTGGCGGAGCGTTGCGGGGGCGGGATGCGGCCAGCCGAGCGCGGCAAGGGAGACGGCGCGGGCGTCCAGCGTCCTGCGCCCAGCGCCTCGCGCGTCGCACAGTGCGGCGCCTTTATAGGCAAGGGGTCGAACACACCCTTGGGGCACGCCTCTGCACTGAATTTGTACACGCACGCGAACTCTGCACGGGTTTGTTCAAAGACACGGAGAGTTACATTAAAAGAATAATACACGAACGATGTTATAGGTATTTTTGCATGTGACAAAAACACGAAGAGCGTTAGTGTGAAGCGTTTTTTTATGTATTTCTGAGACTATGTGAAATATATTTATTTCGAAACTGAAAAAAGCTTTTAAAAGATTTAAAACTGAAAATAGAAAAACTGAGAGTATTTAATTAATGTTTCAAAACTTTCCGAACATTTGGCAATCTCAATCTGAAATCAAAATATATTCGTTTTTGATTTCATTTTTATTATTCTTTTAATGTTATTTTTTGTTCACTGTAAACGAAGCCAATAGTTATTATTTATATTGATAATGCACTCAGTAACCAATCTATTCTTTAAATGACATAATAATTGCACAAAATTGTTAAACAGATTCAGCCAACGGTACAATTGTGAATTTTGGTTGGTCAGTGATTCCTTTGAAACGAAAGAAATACGGATACGAATCTCGACATGAGTTTGCCCCGTTTAGATCAGGTGAACATGGTACTGTGCGGGGCTGCGCGCGCGTGGGCGGCGGGGTCGCCGAGCCGAAGCTGGCGGACGGCGGGCAGAGGTGGGCTGACAGCGTCGAAGGAAGAGCAAGGGCGGGGGCCGTGTCGGAGGAGCTGCGGGACCTCTAGGGTCACGGCGAACAAGGGGCGCACGGAGCGCGTGACAAAGGAGACTCGCCGAGATGCGCCGCCTATTATCCCTGACAGAACACGAGCAAGAGGCTGGTTGGCAGGAAAGACAAGCCATAGAGACGATAGAAAGTAAAATCTCAATGAATCTGATGTATCGAAAATGCGTATTAATTATTTAATATCGAGAAACAAATGTATTTTAAATACAAAATTCATTGCAAAGGAAAACAAACTGTACTAAAAATAAAAAAAAGCATAAATGAAAGTGACAGAACAGGGAAAAGAATGTATACATATTTTGGAAATAAATGCTTTGAAGAGAAAATTCAAAATATAAAATGATTACGTAAAAAATATTGAAAATAACGAAAATGAATGAGTGGAAGCAAAATGCGAAAACGAATAATGAAATCGAAAAATGAATAATTTCACCACTTCATTTGTCCATTTCGCTTCTTCCTTTTGGTCTAGTATTTTTAGTTATTAAAGAAGTGCAACACAAACCATGTCAGGAAATATTCCTGGACCATTTCTGGTAAAAAAACAAACTTTATGACAAGATTAAAAATATGATATCAGTCTTGCAGAATTTAAAGTAAACATCTAGTAGAGCCAGAAATTAAGTTTGGGACAAGACGACGTGAAATGGAATGCGGGCAATCGATCAGTGGTCGCGGCCGCAGTTGCTAGCATGGATTGATTGACTAATTTATTATTTTGTTCTGGGTGCGTCAACTTCTTAGTGCAGTAAGTGGAGTGCATGTTATATTGGAGGTGGCGGTGTTACTCTTCCGCTGGAACAGGAGATCTAGCACGTTGGCTCGTGAGGTGTCCCCATCCATATACAGAGTGATTCACGTAACTTCAGCACCTCCTATAATTTGTGAACGGTTGAAGTTGTTACAATGCAGTGTTCACGGAAACGCGTGACGGAATGGGGTTAGTATATACATGTATTCATTTGCATTTTACGAGATACTGAGTAAATTTGCTTTTTTCAAATGGAACTATACACGTTTTTAGTATAACATGACGAGCGTAAAAAAATCAAATTAAATGATATACATATTGTCATAAGTTAGAGAAGCATTGTTTCGAGTAATTTTGACTTTCTTGCGACTCGTATTTAACGGACCGAGCGCGCGTTAGCAGGTGGAGAGCTGCGTGACCTTGAGTGTCGGACTATTATATTCAAGCATCAATTAACCCCATTCCCTCATTCACTTCTGTGAAAACTGAATTGCAATAACTTCAATCATTCAAAAATTACAGGAGGTGCTAAAGTCACGTGACTCACCTGTATACGAATGCCACATTGTACCATCACCCCCAGCCGGTGCAAGCTCTGAGCACCCTACATGTATGGTAGCGCAGTACATATAAGAGTGACTGTATAGAGGGAGAAGAGGGAACAAGGGTGAGGAAGGAGAGATTGCACGCGGTCCATTTGTCAAAGCTACTTGTGATTCAGAATTTACATGGTGTGAATTGGACAAACAGTGGAAAACTACCGATAAGAGCAGTCGGCCATTAGAAATATCTCGTCCAGTCAGCGGCTGAATTCGATCTAGCTATGTAGCTAGACAAAAGTCATCTACTGTCGATACTCGAACTCTAGGACCTCTCGGTCAGAAATCCCATGTTGTTGCCCTGAGCCATTTCGGTCGGTGCGCGCATGGATCAGGCGTCGCGTGGCCTCTGGAGGCCATTGGAGGCGTGGCTGGTGGAGCGGGGCGGGGCGGGGCAGGGCGGGGTGGGGTGGGGTGGGGCGGAGCTCGCACTATTTGCCCACAGAACCCTGGACGCCTCAGGCTGACAGCAGCGCCAGCACGGACTGCACGCCCTTCGCTCTCGACGCTCACTTTCTTGCGTCCATTCGCCCTTCTGACATTTTCTCTTCACTTGATACACGTTTTTCCCTCTTATGCCCTACCATTCGCTTTTCTGCTCGTTTTCTTCTTTGCAGGCACTCATCGAGATCTTCCAGGAAAGCGAGGTGCGGCGGAAATTCGAGATGCTTCGAGAGGCGAGGGATTCGGCGCGAAAACTCCTCTACAGAGATGAATTGGGGCGTACTTCTTGTTCGCTGACATCGATTCGAACTTCTCGAACGTCACGTCTTCTGCCAAGCAAAACCTGCGATTCCTGGCATTTATCATGCATCTGTTTTGGCGGGCAATACTAAAACTGTTCATGTGAATGATGCTGTTCCTGCTATATTGCGTTTTTCGTGTTTTCACGCTGATGCCCGCGGTGCCACAGGGAAATAGTTGGAAGTTTCGTATTTGTACTTCATGTTTACATATTATGACGATGGAATTGCAATAAAAATCAACAGTACTCACTGCAATATTAAAACAAAGTTTGAAATATGAATGACCCATAAATGCCTTACAACGTAACTCAATAACTGGTAATTAAAAAGTGTTGAGTGAAACTTGTCTCTGTGATTGAAAATAATACATATGAAATTCGACATGACTTCAACGAAGAAAACGCTTGACGCATAACCTTACAGTAGTAAAAAAGCGGCGTTTTAAGTTTGGAAGCAGGCGTTTTAACCCATATTTTTTAAGTTTGAACAGAAGTTTGCCATAGAACCAGACATTATTTTTTATAGTTAGGAGCAATTTCTCACTAAATTGCCATGACGGACCATAAATTGGATTAAAACTATCCTTTGATTAGTAACCATTTTAAATATTTAAATTTCTCTTATTATTAAGATTATTTCATCCCTAAAGTGGGTTGTGTCTCTATCAGAGGATATTGATTTTGCCGATTCACTTCATACTAATTTGAAGCTAGAAGAGATACTCTGTATTAGCATATAAATGTGTGTATATATATATATATATATATATATATATATATATATATATGAAATTTTTTTCTTATAAAAGACATGACGCAATGACAGTGGTCACCAGTTCACAACATAAAGACAACAACCCACGATGCATGTAGAATTCGACCGCGCAGACATCGACTCCGTGCACAGAGGTTGAGGATCTACCAAACGCACGGGGTGACCGTGTCTGCAAGTGTCGCCAAAGCGAACTTACAAGTGGTAGATGCAGCATACTCACGCGAGGTAGATGCGGTTCTCGTTGGGCAGCGAGGCGGCGAGGCGGTCGCGGAAGTTCTTGAGTTGCTCGCGCGCCTGCGTCGACGGCGCGCCGCCGTCGGGCGACACGTCCGCGAAGGCCGGCTGGCCGTCCTCCAGCTTCTCCCAGTCGCGCACCACGGCCAGGATGCGGTGCGCGGTGCCCGGCGCCAGCCCTGCGCACACGCACCTTCATTCGAGCGCGCTCGCAGCGTAACCAAGATGCTCAAGAGTTCTCCATTGGACGATAGCAAAATGAACGGGGTTTTAAAGATAATAGTGAAACATCTCACATAAAACAATTATGTATTTTTTCGGATCGTTTGACTAGAAGTGAATTTGTTTTTGAATACATCAACAGCGTAGCCAGTGTCGTGGGAAAACAGTCTTCCGAGAAATGAAATGAATATAATTCAGATGTCCGATGTGTTTAAGAGTTGAGGTTTGTAAAGAAGTGTCCACACAAGAGTTTAGTCGTCGCATTCTTCAAATATTTTAGATGATGCAATGTTGTAAGAAACATGCTAATGCTGAAGCTGAACAAGTTTTGCAGGGTATGTACCTGGAGGGAAAGAAGAAGAGGAGGAGCGAGGAATGAGTAAATGAAGGGAGATCGGAGATTATTCTACAAAGATTGTTTGAGAGATGGAGATAGGAATGGGGAGTTGTGAACCAGACGAAGGAAAGCTAAAGAAATAAAAAGGGAGAGGAAAGTATGAGGGTGAGATGAAAATTGGAATGAGAAGAAGTTTGAAATGCTTTATCTGAATCACTCTCTACTATATCTCAAAAATATGCTGAATAAATGAATACTGATGAGATTAAACTTAATTTCTATTAAAAAATAAATGAGTTTTTTGCGTATGCTCTGTACTTTTTGGGCTTATCTCACATTAAGAAACACATCAAATTATTTACTTTATTGATAAAAGTAAATAGTATTATTATATTAGAGCTTTTCTTAACATAAAATTGCAAATAATTGCAATGCAACAATCACATTATGCAACAAACAATTGCATGATGAGACGAAGAAAGAAAACAGTATTAGTGGTACATCTACAAAGTTTTTGCTATTAAAGTATATCGACGTATTAATATTCAACATTTAAACATGCCTATATACTCCATTTAATTTATTTTGTCTTTTGAATACAAGTAGACATATTTTTAATACACAAGAAAAAAATGGGAATTACGAAAAATATTTACCTCGGAAGTAAAGGGCACCATTTCACATTTCCTTAATTTTACGAGAGAGCGAGTTAAAGATTTTTATCTGAATGAGAGTGAACGCGATATTGTTTTCACTGCTTTATAATGCACTTCCCGTTATAATTGTGTCAAAATTGCCTATATTTCATTAAAAATACGCAAAGACTACCCATAATTTCCAACAATTATACAGAACAGAATTATACACTTATCCAAACAATATCTGTACTTTAAAAAAATCTTCATTTCATTCAGAAAACATCTGTATCTTGAATATCATTGTTGTAGGAAGACGCCTAAAAATTTGAACTTTTGCAATTTTTGAAAAATCAAGGAAAATGAGACCTGAACTCTTAAAGATTAATGAATATATACAAAGGCACTGTCCGGCAATCGTTTAACACATCGGTCTGTTTTAAAAAACAATGCAGTGGTTAAAATTATGTGATGCATTTCGTATTTAAATTAATGTGGATAGCAAGATTTCCTGCTACAGTTCATTATATGTCCAAGTCTCTGTAAATATACAATATTTCAATTGCATTTTCACACACATTTTTAAATCTGTTTTCACAGTTAATCGTAATTGTATTCATTCAGAGTTTGTTATCCGCCTTATTTTATCAAGCGACACTCAGTCCACAATATATTTCTACGAAATATATACGTCTTATATAAATTCATTCTTTTCCCCGAGATGGAAATAAAACCACCCAGCACGTAAATATTCATGCGCGGAGGGAGGCAACGGAGAATACCCTAGGGAGGCGGCCCACGCTCAGCGTGAACGATGCTGACGGCAGCGGCGCCCGGCCGGGTCACGTGACCGCAGCTTCCTTCGCTGCCGGCCGGCCCAGCGCAACCCGCCCCGGAAAATATACTGCGAGGCCCGGCGTTACGCTCATAATCCAGCGGATTACAGGCGTTCCCGGCATCGCACCGATAGAGAGAAGGGATCCGCGTGCGCTACGAAATGGGCTGAGCGGCCCGTACGTGCTATTTGCATAACACACTCCGAGACCAGCGAGGGAAAGAAGATTTTATTAGTTAGACTCGGATTAAATCGTTTTTTTTTTTTTTTTTTTTAATTTATTTATTGCTTGTTGGGTTGTACATAGTTCAGTATTACACTCTTTCATATGTAATGATGACTTATTACTAACTTAATACTATACTTAACCTAATTCCACTACTGCTACTACATTGGGGTAGATTACTCATGAGAGTATCTACTGTTCACAAATGTTTGAGAATATTTTGAGGAATGAATCGAATGGGTATCTATTGTTTATTCTCGTCTGTGTGTTGTTCGTTGAGGCTAGATTGTATTGTTTTAGTTGGTCTATTGCGTTTATGTTTGAGTAGAAATTATTGGATATGCGTGCTATTTGATAGGTGATTGAGTTCATGTTTAATTCTCTGTGAAGTTGTTGATTTGAAATGAACCATGGGGCGTTGGTGATTGTTCTGAGGAATCTGTTCTGTATTATTTGTATTTTTTTAACGTTGGATGGTGCGGCATTTGTCCATATGGGACATGCATATAGAATTATGGGTCTTATGATGGTTTTGTATAGTGTTATTGCATTTGTTAATGAAAGTTTGGAGTTTTTATTTAGTAATGGTTTGAGTTGGATTAATCTCACTTTGGCCTGTTGTATTTTAATGTTGATGTGGTTTTTCCAGTTCAGTTTTGTATCGAGGTTTAGTCCTAAGTATTTGATAGGTTGATTCATTGGTGTCCAGTTTATTAAGCTATTGTTTAATAGTAATGGTTGGGGAGTAGAGAATGGTCTTAATGAAAAAATTTTTGATTTTGATTTGTTCGGGTTTAGTTTGATTTTCCATTTTGTTGCCCATTCATCTATTTTGTTTAAATGTTGTTGAATTTTTGTACTGCTATATGACAACGTGCGACTTGATATGAATATTGCCGTATCGTCGGCGAACTGTGCGAGTTGCGTGTAACGTGTGATGGGGATGTCTGCTGTGTAAAGATTAAATAGCGTTGGGGATAGTGGTGAGCCTTGTGGAAGTCCTGCTTCTATTGTGCGTGGGTTGGAGCTATGATTGTTTATGGTTACTGTGAAAGATCTGTCTGATATAAATTGTGTGATAATGTTTAGTAGGTATTTAGGTGTTCCTATAGTTTTGAGTTTGTAGATTAATCCGGGGTGCCAGACTGTCAAAAGCTTGAGATACGTCTAAGAGTATTGCTATTGTGTGTTTCTTTTCTTGAAAGCTAGTGTGAATATATTCAGTTATCCTGAGTAATTGGTGTGCAGTTGAGATATGGTTTCTGAAACCAAATTGATGATTTGGGATAGCTTCTGACTTTGTTAGGTGATTATTGAGTCTTTTTAAAATTAGTTTTTCAAATATTTTTGAAATAGTTGGCAGGAGACTTATTGGTCTATAATTCGCTGCAAGACTATGATTAGTGTTTGGTTTAGGGATCGGGATGATATTTGATATTTTCCAAGAACGTGGGAAATAGCCTAATCTGAGTGATGAATTATAGATGTTATTTATATGTGCAATTGTGGATGTGGGCAAGTTTTTTACTATTTGGTTGCTAATTAGGTCGTGTCCAGGAGCTTTTCTTTGGGCAAATTTTTTATGAGGTTTTTAACTTCGGAGGGTGAAATGAATTTTATTCTCTGAGGGACGTCATAGTTTGGTGCTCTATTTGAATCAATTATTGCCTGGTGGTTTGAGTGTACGGATGTATTGTTAGGTTTGAATGTTTGAGCGAAGTGTTCTGCTAGTGCTTCTGCCTTGTCTTGTGGAGCATATTTTATACCTTGTGCCGTGTTGAGGGGTGGCATGGTTATTTTTTTGTTTAGAAGACATTTTGAGAAGTGCCAAAGTGATTTATTTGAGGTACTTAGTGATTCTATTTTGGTGTTGAAGGATTGTTGGGTGTGTAGATTAATTGCTTTTTTTGTTATATGATTTAGGAGATTTAGCTCTTTTTTCAGTTGTGGAATTCTATTGTTGCTCCATAGCCTTCTAGTTTTATTGCGTGTGTTAATTATTTCTATTATTTCTTTGGGTAGTTTCGGTTTTGTCTTAAAGAGAGAATATGTGGGTCTGTTGTCTTGCAAGTGCTTTATTGTGTTTGTTATTATTTCGTTTATCTGCATGACAGATTTGTCTATTTCTAGGGGAGAGTTTAATATTTTGAATTGTGGTGTCTTGGCCTTCACTATTTTCCTGAATGATTCCCAATTTACGTTTTGGGTGTTTAGTTTCTGAGTTGGAGCATGTGGGGGAGGTATTATTTTAGTGGTTATTAACACTGGAAGATGGTCTGAATCCATCTCAAATACTGGGGTTGAATGATAAGCTGTGTTTGTGTTAGTAATTGCTATATCTAATATGTCTGGGTGTTTGCTGCTGTCGTGTGGGAAATGGGTTGGTTCGTATGGCGTGAGTGTAGTTAGGTTTAAGTCTGTTATTATTTTAAGTAGTTGAGAGCCTGCATTGTTGGAAACTCTGCAACCCCAGTTAGTATGTTTTGCATTTAAGTCACCTAGTAGAATCATCGGGGTATTCTGTTGAAGAAGGGAAATTATGTTGGTGTTTTTCATTTTAATATGGGGTGGTTTATATGCTGATATTATGGTTGTGATTCTATTATTTATAGGGATTTTAATAGCAACGGTTTCTAACCCTGGAGTGTGAGGTGTGTCAAATTGTATATACGGGATTGATTTTTCGATAAGTATGAGAACTCCTCCCCCTTTTTGATCTACTCTGTCTTTTCTTATTACATTGTATCCTGATAGGTTAAATGTCTTGTCTGGGCTGAGGTGCGTTTCGGTGATGCATGCGATTTGTATTCCTTTATCTTCTAAGAAATATTTTAGTTCATTTTTTTTGTTTGAGATGTTATTAGCATTCCAGTTTAGTATGATTAAATCTTTATTACACTGTTCTGGCATTATTATTAAAGTAAGATGTGATTGAATTTTGAATACTGCTTATTATGGTTGGAATGATACTATTGATTATGCCCATTAAGTAATTTGTAATGTTGTTGACTATAGTGTGTATTATTGAGTTTGTGTTATTATTGTTGTTATTATTATTTACATTTTGGTGCGTGTTTTTAGTGCTATGCTGGTTTGTGTTTGGGTTTTCTTGATACGTAAAGCCAGGTATGGTTCGATTATAACGAAGATTAGGAAAATTTCGATTTGTAAGTATAGGGGCAGAAGTATTGTTGTTTGAATTTTCTTGGGGGGCAGTAGTTTTAGAATTGCTTTTGTTGGTCTCTGAAATTTTTTTAAAATAATTACATTCTGCGGACCGAATGTCCGCACGGTGCGGGCCCTTGCAGTTGTGACATGTTGGTGTTAAGTTTTTTTGTGGGCATTTTGCCGTGTAATGGTCTTTAGCACAGAATGCACATACAATTTCATTATTACAGTTGTTTCTTGTGTGGCCGAAGTCCAGACATCTTAAACATTGTATTGGCACATTTGTTTTACGTCTTTTTTCAGTTTTGACACACAGATTACATATTGCATTAATTTTTAACACTTCCTCAATACTTTGATGCCCGTCGAACTCTGCTGCAATAACCGGAATGGGGATATTGTCTTTGTATAGTCTTGTGACACTAATCAGTGAAGGATATTTTGGGTACAAATCTTCGTATACCTCTTTCTGAGTTACTGATTGGTGAATGTTTTTAAAAACTACTGAGAATTTCTTGTTTAAGGGATCCTTATAGGTATGGAATTGTCTGGCTGTGCTTAAGAGATATTTGATGGCCTTTCTAAAGTCCGCTATGTACTTGAAAGATAGCTTAACTTTGTTGTTTGCCATGTCAGAGGTGAATTGAGTGGTTATTTGCTTTTTAATCTCTTTGTTGAAGTGATTAATGTTCGGAATGTCTTTCACAAATATGGGGGGAATTTTTATGTTCTCGACTTCGTGTGTTTCGTCGTCGTCCAGGTAGTTGAATCTTTTGTCACGGTCACTATTTTCTTCAAGAGGAGCATATCTATTACTAATAGGCACATTATATTCACTGCTGCTGGGTTGTTTTTTTGATGGGCCGCCTAGGGGGGTACTGTCACCGTGACCTCTTTTTACACTGTTACTGGTCTTATCACTGCCGTGGATGTTGGCGGGGTCGTGGCTTCCTTGGCCGCGGGGCAGGCCGCTGGCCGCGTTGGTTTGACTGACCTTACTGGAGCCTTGTGGTGGGTCGGCGGCTGGAGTACCGTTTCCATGTTCGAGGTTTGTTGCCTGCAGGTTCTGGGTGGTTCCATTGATATGATTGAAGGAGCTGCCTGGTGAATCTGCGAGGATGTGTTGATCCCCGAGTTGCTCGTAGGTGATGTCCATATCGGCTGTGTTGTACAGGAGCTCCATGGCTCCCGCTATGCTCTGACCTAGGTCAGGGCTTGGTGGTTGAAAACTGCTATTAATATTGAAAAATTAATAGCACGACTTTAGCTCGGTTCGCTGCACTTGTAAGTTTAATTATCTATACGATACACAATGTTAAAGTCACTGATACTTGGTCAACTGCACTGAGTCAAATTGAGACGTTCTGAGCTGTGCGGAGCACGATGTGAACTGGTCGCTGGCTCAGCGCGGAATGAACGGAAATAGTAATGCCCTTTCACACTGACTTTATCTGCAAATTGATGAGCAGCGTTAGATGTTTTGGCTATTATCTTC
The DNA here is from genome assembly GCA_011170035.1 of Teleogryllus occipitalis. Taxonomy (NCBI): domain Eukaryota; kingdom Metazoa; phylum Arthropoda; class Insecta; order Orthoptera; family Gryllidae; genus Teleogryllus; species Teleogryllus occipitalis. The sequence continues at coordinate 81,459 of BLKR01000329.1, read as the reverse complement.
AAACTTCAATGAATTACTATTTCAATACCACCAACACATCACCACCTGACAAATTGGGACGCGTATCCCCAGGAGGCTTATAGGAGATTTCGTGAACGAGAAGAAATTCAACAATCAACTGAAGAACTACCCTAGACTTGAATTTCGATGACATTCTACTGTCTACTAGTGGTAACATATACTTTGTTTACTTCATTGGAACGGGTTATAAAGTCTACTTTCTCTCTCGTTGTTTAAAATACCTCGCCCCCACAATTACATATCGCATCGCACCCCGGCCAGAAAGACACAAGTCAAAACCATCATTTTGAGGAAATATTAGTAATAAATATGTATGATCTGCGTGAAAAACATCAAATGTCAACCCGAAATTTATTCGGCAGAAGGCAAATTTTGTCAGTTTAATTTTAGTTTTAGTCATATTTTATTCCAAAATGTTGCGTTCAAAAAATAATAGTTATTGTTCTCGCCCCGCCGTAAATTATTTTGAGCTCCACCCGACAGCCGAAGACGCGCACTGGCAGCGCCATTGTGGCGCAAAGCGCAGGTCGCACCAACGCCAGCCCCGCCCCCCTCCGCCCCTTCCCTGCATCCCGCGCTACGCACATCAAAGGCGGGTGGGCGGCACCTGATGTAAGTGCAGCCCGCGCGCAGATTTCAGTTACACAAAGAGCGAGCACGCGTTGGCGAGGGGCGAGAAGGGAAGGGGAGAGGAGGGGGAGGGAGGGGGAGGGGGGAGGGAGGCGGGGGCGACGCCCGGGCGAGGAGGTAAGAGCGGCAGCGAACGCATGACGAGAAACCATCGGATCCAGACGCCCAACAGAGCAACCAACAAGACAAGCAGCACACGCAAGAAATAGCTTCTGAAAACGACAACTCGGAAAAGTTTGACTGCAATTTTTGCCTTATTCATTTGGGAGGACACCTCCGCATTTAGCCGCATTTGTTAGCGAAAGCGACATATTTTTATTATTATTATTATTATTATTATTATTATTATTATTATATTATTATTATTATAAATCTGATAAGAGCTCATTATGTCCTGGAAGAGTAATTGTATCTTTTTGGCAGCACGATGCAAAAATTCTGTTTTATTCCAGAATCTGATATGTGAAAATAAAAACTTCTCTAAGAATGAGACATTACGGTTGTCAGTGTACATTTTCTCTCCGTGAAGTAACTCACAAAATGCTATATGATTTAATTCATCAGTTTTATTCATTTGTTTATTCCATAATCTGTATGTCTACTTTTCACACATTTTCGCAACCAGCCGGATTCCAATAAGAAACGAAACCTGGGACTGGGCCCAAAACCAGGGGGAGAACTTGACAGTCAAAATCCCTCCGAAAATTCGAAATAAAATGCTTAAAATCGTGCGATCATGATCATGAACATGCGTGCCATCATGCTGTTGTGAATGTCAAATTAACAAACGTCGGCATTCCAATTAATATCGTAAATAGATCGTCCCCATATCCTTCATATCTCCCATCATGTTTGTCCATTCCTCTCGGCAGCTATCGTTGAATCCTCAGCTTCCGGTTCACGTTATGTCAACATCCTCTCCAACCGAGGATGAAGTAACCTATGGCTCTGCTCCTGTGCACTGGAGTGCAAGGAACGCTCGCGGCACCCCAGCAATTGGCACGCGTCGAAACCTTTGCGTCAAAGACCTCGGACGCTTTCGGACTGGTAAAGAGAGCGTTTCCAATTCACGAATCAAAAATACTTCTCCCGTCCGCGTGAATGAAGGAACGAATCGCTGGAAAATCACATGCGTTGAGTTCAAAAGCGATTCCTGACACAAAGGGTCCCAGTGACCGACTTAGAACAACGACTAGGAAGGTGAAATGTTCGGAGTGTTTCTACAAAGAGTAACATTTCCTCAGTATGATTTATTCCGTAAGCTTCCTCGTCGAAACTGCCGGTTAATTCTGTACCGATGAGTGGATGTTTGAAACAACGTTCTGGGGATCTATACATATTAGACGTCACAATCTGTTATCTAAATCACATTCATTATTTCAGCGATGCACAAAAATCTGAGAATCTGCTGTGTCTGGAAGTCACGGGAGCAGATAATATTTATTACACATTTTTAACTGGGTTGATTAACTGTCACATCGTTGTTGGTTGTTCAAACTCGATGGCAGTTGTGAAGTAAAAAATCTGTCATTATTAACGGAGATTCCTAAATATGAAAGATAAAATACTCCGTCGTTGCATACCTCATGCATTTACGGCATGCAAGAGAAGCTGATGCCTAACTAACACTCTCTGAGCTAAGTTTAAAAATGGCTTTCCTGCTCAAAGTAACCCCGTAGTTCGAGGCCAGACATTACTGAGTCGACCGTCCCCTCACAATCTGAAGAACAAGCGAAACATTGAAAAACGCGAAAGGAAATTAATTAATGCAATGCCAACGCAGAAATCGTCAGATGGATACGGAACAGATTTCCATTCACATTCACAACGAAATGTTTTCAGCAGTTGAATAGGAGCACTTTCCGACCATCGCACATCCTTCCCTGAGCATCGATTTCAAGTGCTCAAGTCGGAGAATATCAGCCCGTGCCATCCACGTGCAATCAGGGCTGGAGGGCGGGGACGGCAGAGCCGCGTCGGGAAGCCTGGACGGAAGACCCCAAACCGGAGCTGCGCGGCGATCAAAGGGCTCGACGAGGGCGGGGGAGGGGGCGTCTCGTCGAGCCGTCCCTTCACCGACCACCGACGCCGCTTCCTCTTCCAATCGCCACGCCCCGCCACGCCCCGCCACGGCACGCCACGCCACGCCACGCCACGCCAGGTCCCGCTCCGCCCCGCCCCGCCCCGCTCGGCCTGGGAATCTTTCTCTCCCTCGCACTCCCCGCCCTGCTATGTTTAGCGCAAGACAGGTGCTGGGCTGGAGCACCGCCAGCGCCCGCCGCCAGCCTCTCCGCCCCGCCCCGTCCCACCGCGCCACGCCCCACGCTCACCGACAAATTGACCACTGGAATCGGTGAAAGGTTTACCAACAACGCACTCTCTCCGTCCGGCCGCTTCTTTTTCACGGCTCGCGCTCCATGAATAATGTCCACAATGCCCCCAAGACGACGCAACTGCCACAACATCGCTCACCTCGGAAATATTCTTACATTCTTTAAAATCGTAATCTTCTCGAAAGCAGGCTTCCGCTAGAAAGATGGCAATTTCACCCCAACACGGCTGTCTTCATACTTCCACACGCAACGACGACTGAGACATTTCTGTTCTGGAGCTACAGCACGTTCACGAACAACTCGCGTTTATGAATGGTTGACGCCGCGTCGAAGGCTGATGCATTCATGCACTTCAGCCCTGAAGAAGGCCACGATATGGGTCGAAACGGCGGCACCTCAGCCTTCCTCGTGGCGTCACCCGGACAGCCCAGATCATGAGACTGGTCGCGAAAGCCTACGACATCATTTATGAATGAACAAACATCAGACCAACACATCCTCTCTTCCTCATGCTTTCGTCGCCGCACTGGGCGAGCAGTTCCTCCCAGCGCCACGCGGCACACACGTTCTACTCACCCACACGCGCGTGCGTCAGTCTCCCACGCGGCACGCACGTTCTACTCACCCACGCGTGCGTCTGTCTCCCATGCGCCTTCTCCTTCTCCTCCTCCGCCTCCACCGTTCTACTCACCCACACGCGCGTGCGTCAGTCTCCCACGCGGCACGCACGTTCTACTCACCCACGCGTGCGCCTGTCTCCCACGCGCCTTCTCCTTCTCCTCCTCCTCCGCCTCCACCGTTCTACTCACCCACACGCGCGTGCGTCAGTCCCCCACGCGGCACGCACGTTCTACTCACCCACGCGTGCGTCTGTCTCCCACGCGCCTTCTCCTTCTCCACCTCCGCCTCCGCCGGCGGGGGGCAGCCGGGGCCGCTACTCACCTGCGAGCAGAAAGAGCACACGCGCCATTAATTATAAAATCAGAAGGAGTTTGCCGAGTGCGCGCCATCTCCAATTCAAATTCGCAATTACCGGCCGGCCGCCGACAACGCCACGCAGCGCAGCGCAACGCAACGCAAAGCGCTCGTCTGCACGCGGCGCGGCCGCTCCCATCGCCGCTGCCGCCTCCCGGGTAGGGAGGGGAAAAAATAAAAAAAAGGAAGAAGAAAAAAGAAATAAAAAAGAAAAAAGAAGAAAAAAAGAAAAAAGAAAAAAAAGAAAAAAGAAAAAGAAAAAAGAAAAAAAGAAAAAAGAAAAAGAAAAAAGAAAAAGAAAAAGAAAAAAGAAGAAAAAATAAAAAAGAACAAAAAAGGAGAAAAAATATTTTTTTTATTTTTTAAATCGTTATTTCCTACCAGAAACATCAATGTGTTTCATTAAGCTTGGTGGTTTAATTTTGAACATCGATGTTTAGAAAAATTGATGTTTTATTTTCGATGTTTTTTTTCAAATCGATATACAGTCGACTCCGGTTATAGTGAACTCGGATATAGCGAACCACCGGTTATAGTGAACTGAAGTCACTGGTCCCATTTCACTTACATTACAAATAAGCATAAGAAGATTCGGTTATTGTGAACCTGAATCTCGGCTATAGTGAACGTAGGGAATAAGTCCTGGGAATTAATTGAATCTCGTATGTTATTAGGCGGTTGAAAGGGCCTTCAGAGCGTGGGATGGTAAATAATTGATTTTTAAGGATGAATAAATATGTTGAAATTTTTATTTCGTGCCGTTAATGTATTTTGCTATTTCTCTATATTGATAAAATCATAATTGTTGAGAAATTCCATTTAATTTTGACATCATAGGATATAGTGAACCACGGTAGTATAGTGTATATAGTGAATATAGTGAACCAAACATGTTGGTCCCCAGAAGTTCACTGTAACCGGAGTTGACTATTTTCCAGAAACATCGATGAGTTTTGAAAAAAAGTTCATGTTGTGTTCTCCGATGATTTTGTACGTGGTAATATTTTTAACATGCATTTTGAACCTTGTTTGAAAAGAATACTGATTATAAAATTAAGGTGACAGAGGGCATTAAGGCAGAATATATTTTGAAGTAATATTTACAAACTATGTATATTAGATTCAGGACGTTTTACTTCGCCTACTTATTAATGAAAGTGAATAAATGATATAATACCAAAACGCGATGTCCTTTATTTTCAATTTCCTTCTGAACAATCGTTAAACATTTTAAAAATATTACTTTTACGCGACCAAACAAAACAATACAAAAGTATTTCATATAAGGATTCTAAATGGAAATGGAAACAGGTTGAGAAAATTCCATCAGTTTTATATTTTAAACATTGATGTTTTTGTCGATGTTTTCATCGACATCGAAAACCTTTTGGCGATGTTTCGAAATATCGATGTATCGATGTTTTGATAAATAATAATTATAATATTAATATACAATATAAAAAATTATCAGTAAGCAAAAGAAATTTTTAAAAAACATGCTAACCACAAAAACAGACTTATTGCATCAATTATGGGTATCTTACAACTTACTGCGTGTCGTGTCGTATTGCGCAAATCCAAACGTCACAATATTCTCAAATTAAAATGTCTCTACAGTTGGTAAGCTAGGAGAGGGAAAACTGTTACACAATCGAGAGCTTCAATGTCAAAAACTGAATGTGCCGACTGGACAACTGCGTAAATCGCCGAATGTAGAGAAATTCGGAGCATCGACTCCCGCCCGGTGCAAATGAACGCGAGGGCTCGTGCGACAGCGGCGACGGCCGAGTGATCGAGTTAAGAATCTCAGTGCGCCACTCCTCCGCCACTTTCACTCGAGACACCAACACAGCATATGGCACGCATCGCCCACTCGAACTCTCGTCGCCATCTTCCCTCGCACACGCGAATTGGACAAATATCTATTGCCGCTGAAAAATACTCAGCTGGGCAGTAATCGTGCCAACTAGGTATATTCGTCTCTTAGCAGCAAAGTATATGGAAACAAAATGTTTAAGTTCCCATCGACTGGAAATACATAATCAAGTACCGCTGTCTTCCCTCTCACACGCGAACACATACGCACGAATTGGACAAAGATCTACTGTAACTGAAAAATACACAGTTGTACAGTAATCGTACCAACTAGGTCTAATCGTCTCTTAGCAGTAATGCATATGAAAAAAGTTTTGACTTAAAGTAAGTTCTTATCAACTGGAAATACATAATCAAATACATCCATCTTCCCTCTTACACGCGAACACATACGCACGAATTGGACAAAGAACTACTGTCGCTGAAACATTCACGGCAGTACACTAATCATACCAACTAGGACTATTCGCCTCTTGGCAGTAACGCTTGTACTACTGTTTCCAGAAAACTGAAAACGTTTGAGTTAAAGTAAGTTCCCATGAACCGGAAATGCATATTCAACAACATACATTAGTATAGAATTATCGTAAAATTAGCAATATTATCACACTGCAACTCATTGTTTACTCAGAGCCTTCATGGCCATTCATGCGACTCCAATGGACGATGTCTTTCAACATTCTATATGCAAGTCTAACCTAAAGGTAAAAAGGTTTACCTACACTTCGTTTACCTCTATAAAACGGTAATTCGGCGCAATGGTGAAATACATTTGCAACGAATTTAACACAGTTCTCCGGAAATTTGGAACATAATATTTGGATAATCTAAGAGTAGATGAAACAAAGTCAGTCTGTGACCACGTTTCCGATAATATTTACCGCATCAGTGCGATTTGCCAGAAATGTTTGCCAAAAAATGGATAATTTGTAAGATTAGGTATAACATGAACACACTAATACAAATATTGAATATTTGGATTACTAAATAAGATACCGAGCCAGTGAAGGAAGCCATTTCTCAGAATTGGTAAAAATCTAAATAAAACATTATTTTGCCACCGTGCCAGCAACGTATAGACTAGAACTGTACGAATTTTTTAGACCGACAAACAATACCCCTCGACCGACCAATCATCCAGTCCCCACTATCAGTTTGCCCAGGTCCAGCCTGGAAACAAGTCGACTTACGAGCCTACGGTCGCAATCGCTTCGCCAGCGTCTGCCGTCGTCGACAGAGCGCCTCGCGCGGGCCCTAGCACACGGTGGCACTGCGCCCGTCGCCGCCCCCGCCCCGCCCCCCGTCCCGCCACCTCTGCACGGGCACCGCGCCCGGCCCGGCCCGGCCCGGCCCGCCTCCGCGCCAACGCCATTATAAATATAAGCGCGGGCAGGCAGCGCGCCGCAGCGCCGAACGCGGGGGACGCCATTGTGAGGCTGTGAATGAATTATCGTGGCGGAGGTGCACGTGCGTCGAGCCGCGGCCGCCCCTCATTCACGTGCATTCACGTGCCCTCCCGCTCCCGCCTCCGCCTCCGCACCCGCCCCGCCAAAACAGCCATCCCGGCGCCCACGGGACATCGCCCCGCCTCCTCCATCACTTCGCACTGCTCACGCCCGCCCAGCCACGCCCACTCCCACCTCCACACTCGACTTTGCTGTCGCTTCTTTCGGCCCCGCCCACTTCTTTTTCCGCGCTGTAGCAGCTCACCTCCACTCCATCCCGCCCTCGTCCCCCTGGCCTCGAACTCTCCACTCCCTCACTTGCAACTCCCCTCCTCTTCGTCCCGCTTTCGTCCTCCAGCCCACAACCTCTCCGACTCCCTCACTTGCAACTCCCCTCCACTTCATCCTGCTTCCGTCCCCTGCTCCAACCTCTCCCACTCCCTCACTTGACATTTCCACGTCTACTTTCCGCTACCCTCTCGTCTCGTCCGCACTTCATCAACTGCGTCCTGTCCATCTCAATTCCGTCTCCTGCGGCCGTTCGCCCAGATTCCTCTCCCGGCCCCGTTCGCGCCCCGCTCCTTCCTCCCCGCCTGCCTTCTCGGCGTCCCACGCCGCGCCGCGCCACGCCGTGTCGCAGCCGCGTGGAACGAATGCGCCCGTGGCCGAGCATAATGTGGCGAGGCGAGGAGCGGGGCGGGGCGGCGTGGCGTGGCATCGCGCCTGCGCGTGTCGCCGTGGGAGCAGCGCCGCGTGGCACGCGCGCGCCGACGCGACCGACGCGACGCCTGCGAGGCGACGCGTCGCGCCGCGCCGGACGGGCGCCGCACCGCGCCGCCCCGCCACGCGCGGACACGCCGACCGCCACCATCTGCGCACCGCTGCTTGTCAAACCACACACAAACACACACATACATACGTACGTCCGTACACACACATACGTACGCCCGTACACACACATACATACGCCCGTACACACACATACATACGCCCGTACACACACATACATACGCCCGTACACACACATACATACGTACGTACACACACATACATACGTACGTACACACACATACATACGTACGTACACACACACATACGTACGTACACACATACGTACGTACACACATACGTACACACACATACATACGAACACATACATACATACGAACACATACATACATACGAACACACACATACATACGTACACACACATACATACGAACGACTAGAGAAGGACTGTTCACCGCAATATTTTGCGTTGGCTACTGACCGTCCAGACGCACATCCTCCCCTCTCCCCCGTCCTTGAAACATGAGGAGCTATAGGTTATCGCGGTTGAGGTTATGCGGTGCCTTCGCCTGGGCTAGGGAATTTTCTGGACAGCATTAAGAACTGTTTGAAACTTCATAGCGCTGACGAATGCCGAAGATTCATTCTGTGATCTCTCGCTGGATGGCGAGATCTGGCGCCGACCTTACGGTTTACGGTCTTTTTTCCCCCACCAGGTCTTACGGTTTTTTCCCAACCAGGTAACTCCCACCAGCAGGGCACCTCCCCAGCCGGGAGAAGCTCGAAACTCCCGACCGATCTCCCGGCATGTGTGGTGGTGTAGTGTGTTGAAGAGTACGTGCGTGCAAAGGTGTTGGATAGAACAAGGAATGAGTAGGAAATATTACGAACGGTCCCCGGCCCGTTTGTTAGGGTACTGTTCCAGTATCCGCCTGGTACTGATCGGAGAAACCATGGAAAAGTACCGATCTGAGCAGCCAGTCGCTAGAATTCTCCATCAGACCTAACCCTGTAGACGAAAATCCCGCCACCTTTGGGAGTGGAACCGTACGACCTCCTGGTCAGAAGCACTTAAAATGACATCAGTTGATGCCCTGAGCCACCTCCGCCGGTCGCACGGCTCATTGCGGAGACGCTGCACTTCGCACCGGATCTTCCGGCTTCCCCCAGCCGCCCCGCCCCGCCTCTCCCAGAGCGAAGAGTGCCCCGCTCCGCTCTGCTCGGCTCCGCAAGTGTGATTGGAACGAGATCCTCCCTCCTCCCCGGTATCCGCAGCGGCGCCGTCCGTCGGCCCATCCATCACGTGCTTCAACATCCGATAGATGACTATCGGGCGGCGCCGCTCGCCCGAGTGGAAGGGAATTCATCACGAGATTGGAAACCCGCCCCGCCCCGCCTGCCCCGCCGGCCCCGCCACGCCCCCGCCGCGATCGCGGGGCGGAGAGCGAGCGCGTGGGAGACGCCCCGTCCTCACCCCGCCCACGGCACACGCGCACGCTGGCAGCCGCCGATGCCTTCGGGGCACCACCTTGCGCGTGACGTTAAAGTACCACGGCTTCTGCTACGAAAAGAATGGAGGACAGTCAGTGGACGACTGTCCTCCATTTGGGAGGATACTCCTCCATTGACGTCAATTGTCCTCTCGTCCTCCTTTGTATTTTAAATATCCTCCTTTTAGTAAAATTTTAATATTTGTTATTTATTTTTATGTGGAGGGAGGGGGCGGGGCGCCAACGGTCGCTCCCTCGTTTGCATATGGCAATGTGCGCGGACGCCCTGCCGCCAGCGCGCCGCCCGCCGCTTCGGAATGGCGCAGACCCAGAGGCTGGGGGGGAGGGTTGCCAACCGTCCTCTATTTGGGAGGAAACTCCTCCATTGACCTCATTAGTAATCTCATCCTCCTTTATAATTTAAATGTCTTCCTTTTAGTAAATTTTTAACATGCGTTTTCATTTATTTTATCACATGACTGACTTCTGGTACGTTGTATCGTTTATTGCTTAATTTAGAATAAAAGAAAACATGAATAGCCTTTTTCTGAACGCTGACACATGTACATGGCACACGCATGCATGATAGTATCTCCGTGTAGAAACTAAAATAAAAAAAAAAGACGCTCAGACCATCTTCATCTGCATTTTGTGAAGGAATATTTCACTTGAATCGCAAATGGAAAGAAATAAGAGCTAATGTTAGTCTAAGTTAAATATTTATAAAAATAAATGTGTTGATGCGTTTTTTCTTGTCGAGTGTCCTCCGTTTTATCTGAATATTGTTGGCAACCCAAGCTTCAGCAGACGTTGCACTCATCGCATTTCGTTACATTATATTTTTCTCATAAATCAATAACACTGAGTCTTTCTACAATTCGTTGTCTGTCACGGTGACGGCCTATTATTTTTGCTGATTTATATATTGACAGCATAAATCTATTTCCACTACGTCAATAATGAAGAACAATGGAACAAAAGAGGGGAATATCTTTCACGCTAGTTGATCGCTGACCCGCAATATAATCACTGTAGAGGGTCACTGTCACTTTCCAACAATTAATCAATTTCATATTCAAATAAATTATTACCAGGTCTTACAAGAAGCAAGAACTGTGTAGATTATCGCACTTTCATAGCTTTTGTTTTGTTAACCTTACACAACTATTGTTTACTACAACAATTTGACTGTTCCTCAATGCTTCCATCAGGTTGATGTAAAACCTCGAGGGACTTCTTTTAAAATAACCTACGAGGGTAAATGAAACAGGGCGCGCCTAATTGAGAATTGTGACGTACATGAAAATCAAATGCTTCACTAAAAAATGCGAAGTATATTCACAATCAGCAGAAAGACAGATTAAAAAATTTCGACTATAGAATCCTCGAGATGATTCTCAATGTGAGAAATAATCATTGCCGGGGAACGCTTTTACAGTTTATTAAACGAACGTGGATAGAATGAGCCTGCCTACATTTAATTCAAACGGCAAATCACATATTCTCATTCACATTCACGCATTACTTGATAAAATGTCATCGTTTTCCGATAAAATGTCGAGCAAAATGAATAGCAAAACCAAGATTAATTTCCACTATGTCGAACTTCGAACGTGTAGAAAAATGCCCGAGTGTAACAATTCGTGAACTAATGTATAGATTAACGAACCTCCAAACAGAATGTAAAGTATGCCCGCGTTCCAGAATGCCTCTACGAAAAAGAATGTAAAGAATTACGTAGTGTTTGTGCAGAGAAGACTACGGTTTAGCTAAACCCCAAAGACGTTGAACACTTGCACCAAACGAATCTCAACAAACGTACAATATAGCAGATGCGAATGTTCATTACAAAAATAATCCTACTGAAAAATTGTTTTCCCAGTCAAAGGTACTAGTACAAATATGTTTATGTATCTTGAAATACCACACAGGTCATATTCACTCCTGCTCTTTGTTACACTGAATACGTAGAATAAACTCTCGGCTTCGGTGCCTATTGTATTGTAGGAGCACATATTTGTTCATAGGTCAGTTATGCACGATCACAATGAGTAAAAGGTCGAGTAAAGTGTGTTTTGTGTCGTGTGAATGCGTTTGTTTCTATGCGTAGTTGCATACGTCATTATTATGTTTCTAAAACTCAAACTAACATGTCTGTTGAGAACCTCCACAATATCTCAAAATCCATCTCTGAAGATAATGCATTACATTTCACACGTTAAGAAGTAAGAAGCGAATAAAAGAAAAACATGCACGCTACAATTTTTCGACTAAGCTCTTCAAGTATTTTCAAGCGGGAGTACTTGTTAACTTTATTTTAATTAATCCATTTCTGAGATAGATCGTTACTACATCTTTACGTGAGATTACAATGTTAATTTATATTTTTGTATGAGAGCACTGTACACGCATCTTTCATAACCAAAAAATTACGTGCAAGATTCGAGGTGTAGTTATTATTTTGAGACATAGTTATATCTCTCCCAACAAAGCAATTCATTCCTGTATACTAGTAGAAGTAATTAATAATCAGAGCAAGATGAAACAAATGTGCATCAGACCACGTGGCCACCCGATTATCACGATCGCGAAAGACATTGTTAGCGGCGTCAGGCCCCACATCCCCGTCCAATCAGTAGTACCATCAATCCGCGCACAAATCGGAATCATTGCGACGCAGGATGGTGGCTACCGCCTTTGGGCCCGCCCCAGACGCAGCCTCCGTTGCGCTCGCCGCTGTGCCTTTGTCTTGCGGCGGCCCGGCGGCTGCGGCGGCGGCGGCGGCCGAGGCAGCGGCAGCATCGAAGGCGGCGGCGGCGGCGGTGGCGGTGGCGGTGGCTGCCGCGCGCCGCTGTTGCCAAACCGGCGCGCGCGGCGGCAACAGGGGCCCGCCTCCGCCTCCGCGCCGAAGACGAGAGGAGGAGGAGGAGAGGGTGGTGGACCGCGCGGCGCGGCGCGGCGTCGGCTGGGCCGCCAAGCAGCCGCGGCGGTGGCGGTGGTAGTGGTGGCGGTGGCGGTGGCGATGGTGGCGGCGGCGACGGCGGCGGCGGCGACGGAGGCGGCTGCGGTGATAGTGGTGGTGGCGGCGGCAACAGTGGTGGTGGCGGCGGTGGCGGTGGCGGCGGCGGCGGCGGCGGAGACGGTGGCGGTGGCGGCGGAGACGGTGGCGGTGGCGGCGGCGGCGGCGGCGGCGGCGGCCAGTGCACGACAGCCAGCCAGCTCCGCCGCCGCCGCCGCCGCCCGCGCCGAAAACATCGTCAGCGCGCTTCCACACATGTCAAACCGCCGCCGTACACGCTCCCCGACAGTTGCGGAAGGCATTCTAGCGACCGCGCACTGCTTCGTAAAAAACGCGAGCGCTGCATTTCCTCACTTGAAACTCGTTAATTAGGGATATGCCGTAACTTGACCGGACAGCTACATTTATTGCATTAACCCGCATGTGTGGAAGGAAGATACGAACCCGTGACTACAACCGTAGTGTAATAAAATTTGATGTTATTACGTTCGTGTTACTATGCAGTTCGTTCTATTTATAATGTAACTCGAGTTGTTATCGCTTTTTTGCCACAAAAATAATACTTTATATGGAAGTAAAGCAATGCGACCTTTCAAAAACACTTCTAGCCTGTTGAATATTAATTCTGGAGTAAGCCAATTATTTAAGATAGCTATGGAATCAGATCGTTAACCGTTGTCATGAAGAAGAATGTACTAATGATTTCTTCCGAAACATTTACAGAATCAAGAAAAAACCAACGCTGTTGAATAAGGTTTGTCTTAACCTCTAATAAGGATAGAGAAAAGTATGTCGTTTCTAGATTGAATATTTCTCAAAGATAATTAACAGATAATCTAAAGGTTCAATTTAAAGATGATAAAAAGTTCAATACAAGGTTTTGTTATGAACGCCTAACAGTTAATTTAATCACAGTAAAACAAACTGTTATAGAAAGAGCACTACTGGATATGACAGGAAGAGAAATGATTTTACTGCTTGTTAATTTTAATGTAAGGCTTTCACTGTTTAAGTGTGTGTGTGTGTAACAGAACCTATAATGACCTCCATAATTGTCTACATCAAGGTTGGTGTGCTATTAGAAGTTCACCTTTCAAGAAGAGAAAAATTCGGCATATTTCTGCTTTGCCATCATTATACGAGTATTCTCAATTTCATTGGATTACACTGTACCGACCTGTGACTTACTAGACTGGAAAAGAAGCAACTGTCATTGTGAAATGAATAGTATGTTCCCACGCATCACAATCAAAGGCCAGTTTCTCACAGGTCGGAAACAATGCGAAGATAGAAGACAATGCCACCATGAAGTGAGGGTAATCTAGGGCCGCGGCATAGATATGAACTACAACAGTTGCACTTCGTAATGCACTTGACTTAACTTGACTTGACTAGGAAGCCTGGGTCAAAAACACGAGCGTAAACCCATACGAATAAATAAATGCACTTGACTGTAAACAGATTTCCACAAAGATATTCGAAATTTATATCTTTTAGAGTAGAAACTACGTTCGTATGTTATTATTATACGCCATAGACTAAAAAACCTAAAAACAAAAGAAAACGAATACACGTATTACATATTTATTAGTGTACGAAAACCGGAATCCACGCACAATTATTAGGACAAACGAACAAGCAAATTAGTGGAAGTGCGATAATTCGTATGTTCCTTTAAAACTTAATATTTCAGTGAGATATAAAATATATTTTTTAGATGAACAAACTTTCATAATAATAATAATAATAATAATAATAATAATAATAATAATAATAATAATAATAATAATAATAATAATAATAATAATAGTAATAGTAAAAATAATAGTAATAATAATAATAGTAATAATAATAGTTATAGTAATAATAATAATAATAGTGATAGTAATAATAATGCAATAAGAGATTTCAAATGCTTAAAAAGTAGATGAAAATAAATATCATTAATTAATGTTACACAAATATAAATAAACAAACACCTAATAAGTCACACTACAGAATAATTGGCGAGTAAGCCAGATCGAGTCATGTAATATTCCCACTCGTCCGAAAACGAGCATGTGGAGGCAGGTGCCGAAAGCGAGCGTTATCCGAGGACCCACAATACCGCGAGCAGGCGAACGTCGTGGAAGAGCGCGTTTCCGAGAACGACAATAAGCGCCATCATCCCGCCCCTTCCCCGCCCCGCCTCGCCCCGCCCCGCCCCTTCGTCTTCGCCGGCGCGCGCACTTCTGCGCGGGCGCCCCATGACATCAGGGCATTTAAGGAGATGACGCGCGGCGCGCGACCGCGTTTCTCGCCGCCCGGCCACGCCCACCGCCCCCGGGCGACGACGCGCGGAAACGCAGGCGACTTCGGAATCCCAAGCCGCGCGGCTGGACGATGCCTCTTACCACCACGCACAGCTCAACCTCTATTCGTCTACTTTGAGCTGCACGACACAACTGGACGTCATGGATTCAAATGTTGAGCTGGATGTTGTGATGTATACAACAGCACTGAGCTCGAAGTTGCCGTATACAACTCCGAGCTCGAAGTTGCCATTTACAACGACACTTGAGCTCGAAGTTGCCATATACAACGACACTTGAGCTCGAAGTTGCCATATACAACAACTCTTGAGCTCGAAGTAGCCATATACAACAACTCTTGAGCTCGAAGTAGCCATATACAACAACTCTTGAGCTCGAAGTAGCCATATACAACAACTCTTGAGCTCGAAGTTGCCATATACAACAACTCTTGAGCTCGAAGTTGCCATATACAACAACTCTTGAGCTCGAAGTTGCCATATACAACAACTCTTGAGCTCGAAGTTGCCATATACAACAACTCTTGAGCTCGAAGTTGCCATATACAACAACTCTTGAGCTCGAAGTTGCCATATACAACAACTCTTGAGCTCGATGTTGCCATATACAACAACTCTTGAGCTCGATGTTGCCATATACAACAACTCTTGAGCTCGATGTTGCCATATACAACAACTCTTGAGCTCGAAGTTGCCATATACAACAACTCGTGAGCTCGAAGTTGCCTTATATATATACAAGGTGCATCATCTTGCAACTCAAAGACCATACCATTGCGTTGCAAGTTGCCAAAATCAACAAACGAAATCGCATTTCAGAAAACAAAGATCGAGAAAGAAAACCCTGCAATTCACCACAGCTACAATTTTGAACTTCTGCAGTTCGTTAGATTTTTAGATTGGTTAGTAGGTTAGATTTTTTAATTGTAAGATTCGTAAAAAAGGGGTCCACCATCGTTCCAAACAGGCCCAGAAGATAATATACTAAATTACCCACCCGAAGGTAAAGTCAACAAGGTAAATACAAGGATCTAAAACAATTCTAGTAACAGGTGAATCAGGACTGACAAGAAAAAAAAGACGACGGGGAAGAGAGGAGCAACAAAGAAGCTCGAACGCAGAGATGATCGAAGAGAAAACAAGGCAAGCGGAATTTCGATTGCAGAGGAAGGAAAACAGCAGGCAACAAAGAAGGATAACCAGAAGCAAAGTTGGACGTCAAAGTGAACCTGCGTTAAATAGCAACAAGGAAAGCGCGGAAACAAAACCAGAAACAAAAGATACGAGGAAGAAACACCGGAACGAGTAGCTGGGCAAGAAAGAAAAAGAAGCGGAGGGAAAGGAGGGGAAGGGACGGGAAGAGAAGGGAGTGGAATGGAAGCCGAAGTGCGAGCGTTGAGGAGGAACAAGAAAAAACGAGAGAAGGCGAAAAATACATGTAGTAAAAGGGCAAGAGAAAAAAAAGAACAAAAAACGTTTAACGATAAAAAAGAAATGGGAACAAGAACATCACGAAAAGGTGGTTAAAGAAGAAAAAAAAAACAAGAGGAAGCAGAACAAAAGCTTAATCGCGGATGAAGAAAGAGCGAGACAAAGACAATAAAGAGGGAAGCAGAAACAAACACGAGTATGAACAAACGATGCGAACGAAAAAAAAAGAAAATATTTGAAGGAGCGCAAACACAGGAATAACAAGGAAACGGGCTGAATGAGAAGAAACGAGTGAATAGAAGCAAAAGAAGGAGTGAGGCGGGTCTCCTGCAGCCAGCATAAATCGCCGGCCCGGCCTGTTTGTTTCACATAATTAAGCCTGGGACGGGACGGAACGAGACGGGGTGCCCCCACCACTCTAACGAGCCCCCATGTCTCGTAATGCGCCGTGGCCAATCCATTCTCCTCTTTCATTTCGATATTTTTATTGTGCGTCGCTCCGTTTTTTTCTCCCCGCACATTTCATCCGTCACCCTTTCCCCTCCCGCCGCTCAAGCCGATTCACGGTTTACGGGCCTCCTCTTCGCAACTGCTTTTTCATCGTCGCACGGAGGGCGCCACTGTGA
Organism: Teleogryllus occipitalis; assembly: GCA_011170035.1. Lineage (NCBI taxonomy): Eukaryota > Metazoa > Arthropoda > Insecta > Orthoptera > Gryllidae > Teleogryllus > Teleogryllus occipitalis. The sequence goes on along the minus strand of BLKR01000329.1, from coordinate 64,514 downwards.
AATTTGGCATGCAAGAAAAATAACACGCTCGCGTTTATGGCATCAGGTTCATCTCGTTGATGAGAAAAAGCTTAAACATGTTTGTGCGCGGTTGTTTGATGGGCATGACGTACAAAAGGACGGGAAGTGTTTCAACACCTTATCAAGCAATGCTACTTAAGTATCAACGGGCCAGTGACCTGACACGGTGCATAATACATGCCTTCTAAGGTGCATGAAAGGAGAATGCACAATTACTGGTAAGTATAATGAGGGTGTTCGTTTGAAATTCTCGAGAGGTGTATATCACAAATCTTTTATTATTATTATTATTATTATTATTATTATTATTATTATTATTATTATTATTATTATTATTATTATTATTATTATTATTATTATTATTATTATTATTATTATTATGAATTATACGTCTTAATTCCTCGTATCATCGTAGATTGATCCTATTTGGTCCAATAAATTTAAAAAAGAACCATCTTTCCACAATATTATTATTATTATTATTATTATTATTATTATTATTATTATTATTATTATTTCCTCATACAGCGAGGCAAGCAATTTATAAGAGTGAACAGAATTGTAACTTGCCTCGCGTAGTACTTAAAGAGTTACAAACAAGAAAGCGAGGATACTCCCACTGGAGACCTCAATAATCAATAGTTATTGTATTCGATGAAAATAGTAAAATAGGGGTGTATGTTATACAATCACAGAAAGAATAAAAAGAACTAAAAAACACTATAAAGCACACAATTTTTTTTATTCAGTTTGGGAAATCATGCATTCCTCTTTCGGGCGGTTTAAATTTATCTTTTGAGAAACTAGATTTGATTCTTCAGCGCAAACCAAATTCGAAAATATTCTTAAAAGTGCATCGGTTGGAAATCTTCGGAATTGGTATGCCACATGAAAAAGGATTATAAACTGTGACTATAAGATTTAAAAAAAAACTTGAGTGACACATCCGAAGAGGTCGGTAATGTGGCGATTGAGAACCCCCACTTGTTTCTGTCCGCCCACAACGCAACAAAACGCGCTGGCTACTGGATCCTCCCCCTCCCCCCGGCGGCAACGGCGTGACAGCATTGCGTAACTGATAAGCGTCGCAAGGTCCTTCATCTTCTTGTCCTCGCCACCAAGTGCATCGATTCGACGTAGACGCAACAAGCGGCTGTTTGTCCACACGCTAGACAAGTGATTCACATTCCATCCACATGTCAGGCGCCCGTCTGTGTTCTTGTTGGTCAAACACTTTAAAGCACACAAATTTGCATTATTTTTTCATAAGATACAAGTTATAATTGATTGTAACAATTACAATTTATATTTTCTAATATCTTTCAGTTCCTTTTCAATTCGGGACAACCACAATGAATACCTCCCAAATTTTATATCATAATTTTCTTCTACGAAATTCCACGTTTCGCTGTCGCTGACTGTTCTGTCTCCTTCATGAGGTACAACAGAAAATGTTATAAAATTAGTTAAGAATGAAGAATCCCTCGTTCAAGTAATATTTTGAAAAGACAAGATATAGATTGTTCCGACACACATGGTGCCCCTCCTAATTCGCAATCAACCGCCCACTAGGTCCCACAGCCCAAGAGGGCGTCTGAGTACAAACACTGCAATCTGGCTTAGGTGACATCATGGATGTCACTGCAGTTCCTCTGATCTGGAGGCCCTAAGAAGACAGGATTTTCGACTCTAGCTATATAGCAAGGTTGAATTCAGAAGAGGTCTAAAGAAGAATTCTAGCGGCAACCTTCTATGATCGGTAGTTTTGCATGGTTCCTCCGATCAACATCAGGTGAATGCCGGAGCAGTACCTCAACAAACGGGCCACAGATATCCATCCACTTACTCACACACACCTACACTTACGTGCACTACACTACCCCCAAGTGCTGGGAGACCAGTCGGGAGCTTAGAGCCCGTCCAGGCTGAGGCGGTCCTCCTGTTTGGAGATACCTGGTTAGGGAAAGCCCCTGCAAACCGACGGGTAGGTCAGCACCAGATCTCACCATCCAGCGGGCGAAGATTACCACCACCTCCCGCGATAAAAAACATTCACTACACCTACGGGACTAACGGTTTTAGCAGTTGACGCGCCCGGAATCATCAATCAATTATCACACTGCAAGGCGACGGCGGTGGCGGCGGCTGCGACAGCGGCGCGTCCTTGCGGGGCGAGAGGGTCAACGCTATCGCGTTCGGCCCCGCCCCCTCGCGGCCTCTTGCGCAATCGCCGCGACGCGAATCGCGCGCGATTTTCCGCCGCCGTTGCGCGCTATTTCCACGGCCTCTTCCCCGCCTGACCCGACAGCCGTCCTCCTCCGCGCCGCGCCGCGCCGTGCGGGCCGCCCCTATGAGTAATCGGCGCTTATTTACGAGCCGCGCGCGAGATTTGTGGAGGGATCGCGTGCGCCCGGGCCGCGCCGAGCGGTGCAGTCGCGCGTCCGTCGGGCCCGCTCTCCGTTCTCCAAGTCCTAACCTTACCACACTTGCCAGGAGGGGGGCCGGGGATCGGCTCCTGCTACGAGTTTGGTGCCCCTTACCCGAAAAGTACGACTTTCTTCTTACCAGGGAAACACCGTTGACTCCGGTTATAGTGAACTCGGATATAGTGAACCCTGAGTTATAGTGAACTCGGATATAGTGAACCCTCGGTTATAGTGAACTCGGATATAGTGAACCCTCGGTTATAGTGAACTCGGATATAGTGAACTCGGATATAGTGAACCCTCGGTTATAGTGAACCCTCGGTTATAGTGAACCCTCGGTTATAGTGAACCCTCGGTTATAGTGAACCCTCGGTTATAGTGAACCCTCGGTTATAGTGAACCCTCGGTTATAGTGAACCCTCGGTTATAGTGAACCCTCGGTTATAGTGAACCCTCGGTTATAGTGATCTCGAACATAGTAAACCCTCGGTTATAATGAACTTAAGTCACTGGTCCCGTTTCAATTACTTTCCAAATAAGAATACGAAGATTCGGTTATAGTGAACTTGAACCTCGGCTATAGTGAACCTCGGAAATAAATCCTGGAAATTAATTAGGCCAGTAAAAACGCCTTCGGAGACTGGAACGGTATTCCAACAGTGCAAGAAGCATTGTTAGGTGCCAAGACTGCTATACCATACTTAGAAGCAGATGACCATGCAGAATCAAGTATGGAGAGAACAAAAACTCTGGAGAAAGATCCAATGAAAAATGTACGAAGCACACAATTGAAAATAATTTATTTATTTATATAGCAATAAATATATTGAATTTTCAGTTCGTACTGTAAATAAATTTTGCTGCATGTTAACAAAATCGATTAATATGGAGAAATTCCATTTAATTTTGATATCATCGGATATAGTAAACTTCGGATATAGCGAGTCTTTCAACGAATAACATTTCTGAGCCTTTCAACGAAAATACGTTACAGATGCGTTGGTTGCTTTGGAGATGAAATGCCCAACGCTTCCGATGCGTCATTGACCAGGGTCGATGTGAAGCCGCGGATCAAGCCTTCTGCGGCTTCGCATGATCTCGCCTGCATTCCGGCCACCACGCCGGGCGGCACTGGAGACAGCTTCCCAAGACAGAAGGGGGCCTAGCACAAATCGGACAGCACGGCCTCAGCACCTGCCAAAACACTCCGCGGCAGACCGGCCACTTCCACTGCACACGCCAAGAATTACGACCGTGTACTTGGCGTCTACCTCTCCACTTCCAGAGAGATTGGAGAGGAACCGTTTATCAGGTACCTTGAGCACCCGGCCTTCACACCTCACAAACAACCTCCGAGATAACCAACGGATCGACACTATTCCCACTCCCCCAAAGGGCTGTATCTCAGCAACAGGAGTCAACGTGCCCCGAATAAACAAGCTGGAGCCCACCCCACCCCGGCAGGCGGCGGCGGCAGCGGCGACGGAGGGGCTGAAGATTCCCAGGGCTCCCGTCGGCAGACGACTGCCAGCGGCCCCACAAACGTAATCAATAAGCGCGGGGTGACCCGCGGCGGCGGCGGCGGCGGCGGCGCGCGATACTCCGCGGGCGATAAGGCGCCGCCGGCCGCCACCGCCGTCTGGGGCCTGCAGCTTCTGCGCCGCGCATCACCACGAGGCGAGCGGTCACGCGATGCGGCCGCCATGCGCCTCCCGCCAGCCACGTTCACCACTAGCCACTCTTCCGTTTTCCATTGATTGATTGATTGTTAGTGATTCCGGGCGGGTCAACTACTGAGGTCATTAGTCCCGTAAGTGTAAGGCAAGCTTTTTACGCGTAAGTGTAGTGAAAGCAAGTACGCGGATTTACGCATTACCATTTACCTTTCCTTAAACAAGCTGTGTTGGAAGTCTTCACCTACAGTCATAAAAATATTTTGAAACTCGACTTCCTCCCGTCGAATTCGGATATCACAGCTTAACTGTTCTACAACGGAAAAAATCGAAGAGTGTGATGACGGTTTGGCCATCTTGTTCATTGATTGATTTTTTCGTGTTTCCGGGCGTCAACTGAGTTGGACGTTAGTCCCTTAAGTGTAGTACATGTTTTTCTCGGGAGGTGGCGGTGATCTTCCCCTACTGGATGGCGAGATCCGGCGCCGACCTACTGTCAATTAGCTGGGGTTTCTCTAACCAGGTATCTCCCACCAGCGGGCACCGCCCTAGCCGGGACAAGTCCTAAGTCCCCGACGGGCCTCCCGGCATGTGTGGTAGTGTAGTGCATGTTAGTGTATTGGGGTACTGCTCCGGCATTCCCCTAGTGTTGATCGGAGAAACCAGGAAAACTACCGATCAGAGCAGCCGGCCGCTAGAATTCTCATTCAGACAGCGACTGAATTCGACCTAGCTGAAAAGCTAGTGTCGAAAATCCTGCCGCCGTCTGGACTCGAACCTAGGACCTCATTGTCAGAGGCACTGCAGTGACATCAGTTGCACTGAGCCACCGTTTCCGGTTTCGTTTCTGATATTAGAAAGAGTACGCGCGGCAGTCGACACCAATATCGATGTTCCGCGCACGAACAGATGCTCAAATGTATGGAGATTTTGCACAGCGAAGCATTATGGCAATCGATAGCACTATCGATCTTCCGCGCATGCGCAGAAAATCAAGATTGTAGTCGATTGATGCTGCAGAAACCCCATGGTGGTGCGAAACTTTTTAACAGCGCATGCGCAGATGATAGATATTGCTGTTGATTGCTGTAACGCAAAGCAATACCCTAACTCATTTTTAGAGAAAAGAGCCTTTTTGCACAGCGTAGTGTACAGAACTCGATAGCAATCTAGAAACCAAAAGCAGGGTGAAATCGAGAAAGAGCTATTGCACTTTGTTCAGTTTGAAATGGAAGAAAATCCGAAGCATGGAAGAAGTTCCGACGAAGAGTTGCAGCAATCGACAGCACTATCGACCTGCGAATGCGCAGTTCGAGTTTCGCATCATTTTTGTGCATCTGCACTTGCGGAGATCGAATTTCAATCGGTTACTATAAGCTTTGCCGTGCAAAAAACTCTCTAAACACGTGGAATAGCGGGTTCCGCTGTCACTTTCGAGTTTGAGTTAGTACATGCGCAGATACTAAAAAGCGGTATACGCTAAGGTGATCCATACTGCACAAAAAGTCTCCAATACGAGACTTGAATTCGACTCCTTTAAATTCATTATAAAAAGTTCTTTCACCCTTTCTGATGTTTTATACAGCTATTTCGCAGAATAGTCACAAAGAAAATAATGATCAGAAGTGTAAATTAAAAATAAAATAAAATAATAATAATAATAATAATAATAATAATAATAATAATAATAATGATAATAATAATGATGATAATAATAATAATAATAATAATAATGTTTCAATGGGAAGAAAAATATATACTTTCTTTCCTAAATAGGACATCAATCCCTTTCGGCGTTGCATGTACCGGTAATTAAGTTTAGATAACATCGGCAAGGCCATACTTCTCTTTGTTTCGATACTATTGCTGTATGATTTTCGCGGTATCCCTGTCGCCAGCCAACCACAGTAACGCCCGCGAAACCCCAGTGGCAGATGGTCTACACGATACGTGTCGCAGAAGCACTACAATCGCCTCTCTAATGGTTGGTGTTCGTAAGCAGAGTTTTGTTGAAAAGCTCTGGGGCTTTGCTAAGTGACTCGTATCTCCTGCCCATCTATCATATTCGGTGACACATCTGACAAGTCGTGAATCTCTTACACAAACCAATGCCGTGTTTATTGTGTCTTGTGTGAACACTGAACTTTTTTGTCGAGTCATGTCCACGCTCAAGACTTTCAAAAAAACGACCAGAATCGTAGTTGAGTTTTTCGATCAATTTTCTACATTCCTACACGCCGGCATTTGTCATTCCCTTTGCATGTAAAGAATAGATGTAATGCTTGGTAAAATATTTATAAAATAAAAAAAAGGTAAAATCTAAGGCGGAGTTTGCCTCGCAAGGCACAGGGGAAGCGTCCAGCGTCTCGTCTCCGTGCGAACGTAGTCTCTCACGAGTAGGTGAGATTGTGAGCAGGTGCGATATTGTAAGCGGATGCGAGAAGGAAACTACACGGTCAACGGATGCCACGCGATTGCCGACCTTGGCATGAAGAGCAATCGCGATCGAAGGACATAAACTGTCACAGACAACGAACGCGTGGTGAGATCACAGTGAACAACTTCCGCACAAGTTGCTCGGCAGCTTGCAATGGTTTTGGAGAGGTCTGTCAATCAAAATTTCATCCCATATGCAGTAGAAGGTTGTATTGCTTACACAGTTCAGGTACAGAAGTTTGAATTCGCTACGTGGTAAAGTGACGACGCGCACACAGCACGTGGCACCTGCGACAACGCCAACTCGTCCCATCCCAGGTATCACGTGCATGCGTTTGCCGCGAGGCGTAGCCTAAGTCTCGACGGGTATGTTACCGGCTCAGGACACTTAGCTACATAGCTAGTTGAATTCATCCGCCGTGTGAGGGAGAATTCTAGCGGTCGGCGATTCTGATCGGAGATTTCCACGATAAAGCATGCACCACACTTACGGGACTAAAGCCCTTCGGAGGTGACCCGCCCGGAGTCACTATTCAATCAAAGAATCAATCGACGGTTATTTTCGGCGTCCCCTGAGCGCGAGTCAACAAGATTTCCGTTCGGTCAGTGGCGACGGGAGAGGCGAGGCGAGACGAGACGAGACGAGACGAGACGAGAGGCATGCCGTGCCGATCGCCAGCAGCAGCGCTCGCACGCCGGACGGTGGGCGCATGGCCGTGGCGGTGCGGTTCCAGCACGGCCCAGCCCGGCCCGGCCCGGACTCGCGCCGGAGAACCGGTCTTCGGCGGCGGCGGCGGCGGCGGCGGCGGCGGCGGCGGCGGCGGGCGCGCCTGCGACGTGTTCTCGCCTCTTGCTCCTCCGCCTCCGCCTCCTCGCCAGCCAACACCGCCTCCGCCGCCGCCGTCCCTCGTCACGTGGGCGCCCGCATCGCAACCGAGTCCGGCCGGATGCTGCTCGAGCGCTGTCGTTGCTCTACAGTCGAAACTTCCGCTCCGCCCCTCGCCTCGACCCACCATTTCCTCCTCCACATGTCGGGCTTGGAAGAATCCCATTCCACGCTTCCCGTCGCTCTGGAGCGATGCTTGTGGATGAGCTGGAATGAATCCATGTCATTCACCTGCTTAAGATTTTCTGCATACGTGATTATACGATTTTAAAGTGAAACTAAGGTCGATAGCATTTAAATTCTTGAGATATAACAAAAGAGAGCGCACAGATTATTCATATTTTAATATCCATATCTGCCTGCACTGCATAAATCATGATTACGTCAGAATACACAGCATTACAAAAATTGGTGGAACAATCCCATCATACAGACGACTCCGGTAACAGTGAACTCAGATTAGTGAATCCTCAGTGATAGTGAACTTAAGTCACTGGTCCCATTTCACTGACAATACAAATAAGTAAAAGAAGATTCGGTTATAGTGAACCTGAACCGCTGCTACAGTGAACTTAGGAAACAAGTTCTGGGAATTAATTGGATCTCGTATGTTATTAGACGATTGTAAGGCCCTTCGGAGAGCGAGGTGGTGTTCCAACAGTGCAAGAGGCTTTGAAAGATGCCAACACTGCATTACGACACTAAGAGAGACAGAGGGCCATGCAAAATCGAGAATGGAGAGAGCACGAACTCTTGAGAAGGATCTAATGAAAAATGTACGCAGAAAACAAAAATAATCATTTTTTTTAATTTCACGCTGTTAATGAATGTTGCTGTATATTAAGAAAATCAATTATTGTGGAGAAATTCCATTTAAATTTGACATCATCGGATATAGTGAACCAAACATTAATCCTCAGTAGTTCGCTATAACTGGAGTCGACTGTACTATTGCACTGCCTCGCACTGATGACAAGTTCACCACGACGATAACTCTCAAACGTTCCCGTTTCGCCGCAACATGCCAAGCAGCCGCCAGTGAATTCCAGGCGCCCCTGTCGTCGACGACGTCGGAGGCGCAGCCGCTGCTGGGAGCTATCAACCTCCGCGCCCCGCCCCCTCCCCGTGGGCCGGTGGCGTGACGCGGCGGAACCGCGACGCGCGAGATTGCGCTCGGAAAACACACAGCCGTCCATCGCCCAACCACTGCCACTCGGCGCAAAACGCGCGTTCTGGTTTTGGAGCGGAGGCGGCGACGGCTGCCATTACGCCAGTGTTCATGATGATAACTAGACGGCGGACTTTTATGAAATGTCATTTTTTTTCACTTTAAAACAGTGTCGTTTGGTATAGAAATTCATTTTATGCTACGACAAAATAAAATGACCCATTTTTATACGTCATTATTTTGCTTTTTTCCCTTCGATTTTGACTAATTGTACGTCATTTTTTACCTTTTTCGTCATTTTTAATGCTTTTTTTGCTAATTTAATAGATTTTAATGTCATTTTTAATGGTCCTTGCTTCAAATATTAATTTTCGAGATGCAACAAATGTTCTTCACTGAATTATTCGAGTTGTTCGCTCAGAAATTGTTTTGACAGACAATTTTTGTGACGTACATCAGCGCCATTGCCCGATTTCGGGATAACCAAAGACAGATATTTCCTGGTAAAGAAGAGTCCAAACAGAACGTTTGCAAACTGAGTTCACTCGAACGAATGAAGGAAGCCTCGATTATCGGTAGAATTTAACGTTGTAAGAAGTAACGTTTTGTAGATTGTAACGACATTCGGTAAGTAGAGCCTCGTAAGATTTTTTTATGTCGTTTTTCTTTATTTTAGGGCATTTTTAAAGCATTTTATTGATCATTTTTGGTGATGTTTTACATCACCAAAATCCGCCCTCTAATGAAAACAATAGAGATATAGGCAGGCAAGTAGATAGATCAATAGATAGCAGTAGCAACGGCCGTGTTTGTTTCGACGACATTGGCGGTGGCAGCGGCATTAGAAGTGGTAGAAGGAGCGGCAGGTAGAGACGGTGGCTGCAATCCCGCTGCAGATGCCAGGGATGGTGGCGGTAACGACGACTGCGGCAAAGATGGTGGCGTCCATACTGACAGTGACAGTGGCGCTGGCTATACCGGTGGCAATGGCACTGACCGCGGAAGAATTGGTGGTAGCGGTGAAGCTAGTTGTAGCGGTGGCAGCAGCAACGGCTGTGATTATTTCGGCGGCATTGGCGGTGGCAGCGGCAATAGAAGTGGTAGTAACAGTGGCAGTGGCAGTGGCAGTGGCAGTGGCAGTGGCAGTGGCAGGGCTGGTAGCGACAGCGGCGCCGGCTTCGTGCAATGGCACTGACGACCGTAGAATCGGTGGTAGCGGTGAAGCTAGCTGTGGCGATGACAGTAACAACGGCTGTGATTATTTCGGCGGCATTGGCGGTAGCAGCGGCAGAGCTGGAGGTGGAGACGGCAGTGGTGGCAGCGCTGCTGATGGCAGCGGCGGCGGCAAGAACGACAGCGCGGCGTTGCGGACTGCCATCCATCTGTTTACGAGTAAACTCGAGTGCGCGCTGTTTTCTCCTCGACAGTCAATAAATTTCGTTCCCGACAGTCAATATATAGAAATTCATTAACCCCTCTCGGATAAACGAACAGGGACGCGGAGCTCCAACGCCAAGAACTCACGTGCACACAGCTTGGGAAACATGTGATCGAAAGATGAGTTGGAAAAAAATACGACACGATAAGACACGTCATAATATATTAGTTGCTTAACTTGTTCCGTGTGTAAACCGTTTGTGTACGAAGTCTTCGAATACCTCGCGATATTATGCTAGTCCACTTTATCGGTAAACTGTTTTCATCTGCCACAGATAAAATTCAAAACATAAGTTCTTAAAAAGTGAGTCAACGATTGTGTCAAATTCTTCATTCTACAAATATCGATTCTGCATTGTCATTTTCTGAGAACAAGAGTCTTCTAAGAAGGGAAACGGCATTTAAAGATCTATGATTTTTTTTTCTCAAAGAGACAATGACTATAGCAGGAAAACGCCGCTGATGCACGTCTTGAAAACACTTTTTAATGTACATAATTCCGTGACAAAATCACAATTTTAGACCGACATTTTTACAATCAAAACAGTGCATTTTCTAATCACGTTCATCGATATCTGCTTCATTCAATTCATCACAAATTCCCGTGTGTTTTGACGTCTGACAAAGGAAGTGCTGCACCAATTTCGCCAAAAATCCCAAAATACCTTGTGTTAATACCTCTCGTTATTCACGCGTCTGTAAATGATAAATTAAAGGATTGCTAATGCGCTTATTTTCACGGGATGACAATAATACTTTCAAGAAGAGGACAATGTGCTGGGGTTGTTACAAAGGTGGAATCGGAAGCTAGGTTTATCGACCCGGAATTCGAAATAACCCCGGAAAACTCACCCACCTGCTTTGCGTGCGCGAAGTTACCACGTTTTAATTCCGGTACCGACGCGCGGACACCAGCGAACTGGACTCTATGATCTCTATGCATATGGTTCAGTGGGATTCAGGATTCCATCCCATTATGCCACCACTCAAATCATCATCTCCCAAGGCAATAAGCACCGACAAGCAGTGAGTGGTGAGGAAATAAATAAACATGAAATATGTTTTATCTGTGAAATTTGTGAATTTAATGAGGAGATAACAGCAAAAATTAATTTAAAAAAATTAAAAAGGAGAAATATAAGCGCGGAAACCATACTATTGAAAGGCTCAACTGCAGAAAATCCAGTCAGTCAGAAATTGTTAAAAGGCAACGTGTGAACGTCTTCCTACTACAACTGTCCAGAATTCGTAACAAAATATACTGTATTACTGACATTTATTGTAAAAATTTAATAGTAATCTCAGAGTCCCGAACTGGAAGGCTGATATGAAGTGGGAATGAATGAGTAGAATGAATGGTTATGTATATATGAATAAATGGTTACGTATAAAATTAATGAATGATGCGTGCATGAAAAAAATAAATTTTAAAAAAATCACCCAGTAAGACCGTATGAAAACATTACTTAGAATTCAGAAAATAATAATAATAATAATAATAATAATAATAATAATAATAATAATAATAATAATAATTTTTGTGTAAGTTAGGTAGGCCAAAGTGCTACTAAATAACTAATAAATTTGATTTAAGCTCGAATTAAGTTAGCTTTAGTTAGTATTAGTTTCTTATTATCATTTCTCTCAGTTAAGTGCTTAAGCCGGAAGGCAGCAGTTCAGTTGTACACCACTAAGTTAATCATTTCCCACCTCCTCAGGGTCATTGTGGCGGGGAAACGGAAAGAGTGATATGAACGGCAACATCTCAAATCCTACGGATTGATTGATTGATTGCTTTTTTTGGGGTTTCCGGACGCGTCAACTGCTTTGTGATTAGTCCCGTAAGTGTCGTGAATTTTTTCTCGGGAGATGGTGATTTCCCCCCGATGGATTGCGAGATCCGGCGCCGACCTACCGTCGGCTATGTAGAGAACCCGGAATATGTGGTAGTGCAGTGCATGTTAGTGTAAGTTTGGTTTAAGGGGAGAGGAAAGGACAAGGAAGAGGAAGAACAGATCGCGCGTGGCCCGTGGCCCGTTTGTTAGGGTACTGCTCCGGCATTCGCCTGGTGTTGGTCGGAGAAACCACGGAAAACTACCGAACAGAGCAGCCGGCCGCTAGAATTCTCTTCCAGACAGCGACTGAATTCGACCTAGCTGAAAAGCTAGTGTCGAAAATCCTGCCGCCGTGGGGAGTGGGAACCTAGGACCTCCCGGTCAAGTCGCTGCAGTGACATCAGTTGACGCACTGAGCTACCGCTCCCGATCAAATTCCAGCGATATTTGTCGCAGGCGTCCCGCTGGCACGCCCTTCGCAGCGCACGCGCGAGGGGCCGGTCGCACGCGGCGCGCGTGGGCGTCGGGGTTTGGACACCCCCGGGGCGATGCGACGCGACGGCGCGGGAGGGGCTCGGCCGCGCCGCGGGCGGGAGATACCCGGAACGCGGTCGCCACTGAAAGCCGTCTTTGTCTCCGCGCCCCGCCCACCCCACTCCGCTGACGCCCCCACGGCCCGCGCGGCGGCGGCGGCGGCGGCAGCCGAACCGAGCCCCGACCTCCGCGTCGCGCCGGGCGAGCAAGCAGCAGGCAGGCAGGCAGGCAGGCTGGCTGAGAGGCCAGCAGGCTGGCAGGCAGCGCCGCTTGTCACCGTGTTTGCTAGGTAATTAGAAAAACCGCTCGAAGCCGCTACTGTGCGTTCCGCGGGGACCGCTCCTAACGCGCACCGCAAACACCACGGCGACCGGCAGGCAGGCGCAGTCGCGCTCTCTGCCGCTCCTGCGGCCCCTCCCCCCCTTCAGCAGCGCCGGGACATCAACACACGTCGACTAGCCCGCTCTCTCAGACGATCTCACACTAGATTAATTCCAACAGCACTTATCTCGCTGGGTTCACGTCACTACTATTCCGAACCAATTCCAGTTTTCCATTCATTCACTTTTATATGCATTCTTACTCTTTACACCGCGTTAATATTTTTTATTTTGAGAGAAATTTCGATTTTCAGAGTCACATGTGAGCGTGTCGCTTCTATAATGAAGCAAGGTTAATTCTGTTATTATTGAAGGTAAAAGTAGCAAGAAATTGCTGCTGAAGCAGCCACCCATCCTCATTGACTCAACGGCTTTTGGGCCAGGACTACCAAATTTGCCTACGATTCGCTAAGCTTCGCTCACCCCTCCAAAACCTCCTTTGCCATTTGAGATGGATCAATCTCGGGCGGTAAGTTAAAAGGAAGAGATTAAGAGTAAGTTAAGAGGAAGATTTTCTCTTGTAAATACGCGGACAGTTTGTGAATGTCGAATTCACTCGTCCCCAAATAAATAATAATCGGAAGTTGTGGTTTTTGGAAGACATCACTTACACGAACTTCACTTTTTTGGGAACTTTATAGAATGCTTTCTCAGTAACATATTTTTTAAAAGAAATTCCGTGTTCACCGAAACAACTATGATACAATGAACCTATTCAACTGACCTGTGTGTCAAAGGTTGATGAAGTCGAAGAAGAAACGAGAAGAAAAAAATGTTTAGAACAATAAGGTGATAACGGAGAAAAATAAAACGGTGTTGGAGGAGAACAAAAAGGCAAAGGTAGAGAAGGAAAAAACAACAACGAGGAAGATGAAGAAGATGCATGTGTTCTGTACAGGAGTAGGTCAAGGGAAGCGGGAGTCCCAGGGACGGAACACCAAGGGCGCGAATGTGTCACGCGCTATTCTGCGGCTGGCAGGGCGAGAAGCAAGGGGCAGAAGAAGCCGAAGATGAAGTACGGAGAAGATGGAAAAGGCGGTTTACAAGAATAAGATAACAGAGAAGAATAAAACGGTCAATGAGAAGAAGAAAAAGACAAAGTGGAAAACGAACAAAACAAGATGACGAAGAAGATGCACGTGTCTTGGAGATGCAAGGATGGAGCATCAAACATGACTTAAGACCCATGCGCCAAGCACCGTGCACGGCGGGCAGGGCGAGAAGCGAAGGGCGGAAGGAGCCGAAGATGAAGAAAGGATAAGACGAAAAAGACGGTATACAACAATAAGATGAAAACGGAATAAGATGATAGAATAAGACGGAGAGGGAGAAGACCAAAAAGACAAAAGTGGAGGAGAAAAAATAAGATGAAGAAGATGCACATGTCGAAGGAGATGCACATGACGAAGGAGAAACACGCCAGTACGTCTCATGCCAAAAATGAAGAAAGGAGAAAAAGACGGTGTACTAGAATAAGATGATACGAATAACACGGAGAGAAGAACAAAAGTAGGTAGATGGAGAAGACGACGAAGAAGTCGCACGTGACCTGGAAATGCATCACCCACTCGAGTAAGCCCCGCGCGCCGCGCCCCACGCCGCGGCGGGCAGAGCGAGAAGCGAGGGGGCGGGGCGGGGGCGGGAGCGCTGCGGCGGCGCGCGCAAATGTTTGCGGAGGGCGCGGGGCGCGGCGGGGCGTGGCGGGGGCGGGGGCGGATAGCGGCGCGCGCGCGCACGCTCCGCCCGCGAGAAGGCGCTGCTCCTGCGCGATCCGCCCCCCCCCCTCCGCCCCCGCGGCCGCCCACGCCCCGGCCGGGGGCGGCGGGCGCCGGCGCGCTGCGGACCTGCGGACGCCCTGCCACTCCCCCCGCTCGTCCAGGGCGAGCACACACGAGGCGCGCCCTCGGAAAAAACTAGCACCCAGGGACGGATCTACGGAATCGGCCACGGTGCCATGCTGTTTGCGGGACCGGCTCAGGTGGCTCAGGGCATCCACTGATGTCACTGCAGGGTCTGCCAAGAATTCCAAAAAAAGTATTTCCTTAATACCACAGTGAATAAAAAATACGGTCGACTCCGGTTATAGTGAACTTCGGGGGACTATCATGTTTGGTTCACTATATCCGATGACGCGAAAAGAAAATTGAATTTCTCCACGTTGATTGATTTTCTTAATATCTCTTAATATATCTTAATATTTATTTTCTTAATACAGAAAAATTCACTATCAAAATTAACTCAAAATTTAAATAACTTTATTTGTCCTTAAAAAAATTAATCATTTTCAAATGTTTACTTCGAACATTTTTCACTAGTTAATTTTGTAGATCCTTCTCCAAGTTCGTACTCTTTCCATTCTTGGTTCTGCATTGTCCTGTGTCGCTATGTATCGAAATGCAGTCTTGACACCTGTGAATGCCTCTTACTCTTTTGGAACATCGTCTCACTCTCCGAAGGTCCTTTTACTGGTCTAATAACATGCGAGATCGAATTGATTTCTACAACTTATTTCCTACGTTCACTATAACAGAGGTTCGGGATCACTATAACCGAATATTCATATGCTTATTTGTAATGTAAGTGAAACGCGGCCAGTTACTCAACTTCATTATATTTGAGTTCACTGTAACCGGAGTCGACTGTAATACCTTGGGACGGTTCTACGGAATCGGTCACGGTGCCATGCTGTTTGCGGGACCAGCTTAGTTGGCGCAGGGTATTAACTGATGTCACTGCAGGGCCTGTCAAGAATTCCAAGAAAAGTATTTCCTTAATATCAGAGTGAATAAAAAATATTGGCCAACCCATTGTGTAAACGTTTTATAATATTTTAACGCACGTTGTTTTCTACGATAGAAATACTAAGTTCAAATTAATTCTGATGCTTCACTTAGTTGTGATACAAGCTTACTTATAACCAGGGCTCGAATTCTGATGACATCTCATCTTTTCATTGGTTCATTCTAGACGTAGCTAAGTTGTAAATGAATGTTTATCAGCAACAATTTCCAGGTAATCAGAATCCGAGCCCTGCTTATACGATTACATTTTAAGATGGTTTTAGAACGCACGTATTTCTCTATTCTCAGAGAATTTTAAGTCTAAGTCGTTTGTGTTATCTATTTGTTACAAAATATGCAATAACCACGAGCATAACCACTGGCCACTAAGTAGGTGCTAAGAGAGATATTTGAGCATTGACTCACAGCTGGATTGCAAACAAATGAAAATCTCAGGTGTGGCATGAAAAACACGCACCTGGTTATGCCAGCAGCACCGGGCCATCTCGAGCAATCTTATCTACTTTGAAAATACCTTCAGGCTTTATTACGTATGAATATTACATTTTATACGTCAATTTTGCTCTAGATCTAATCATTTAGACGGAAGTAATACATTTTCTTAACTATTAAGAACTTTGTACAATATCAAATTAATGCAATTTTATTTTATAGTGACAAATGTATTTAATTATGGACAGATATTGACTCAATATTATGAAGTTCAAGTCTATTCCATACGGTGTGAGAGACGAAAATATTTCAAACACACAGAAAATATTATTATCACATTCTATGACCACCCACGAACAAATGAAGGGACAGCTCCCAAAACGCACAAGAACAAAGAATTTTTTTCGCGAAAGCGTGGTGAAGGTAAATGACGAGGAGTGCCTTGCTAGAAGCAAGGGCGCGAGAATTTGGGCTGCTCATGCCTCTTCCTCCTCCTCCGCCGCCGCCGCCGCCGCCGCCGCCAGCACCCCCGTCCCCGCCCCGTCGCGCCCCGCCGCGCCCCGCCCTGCCGCTCCGCGCCCCACCCCGCCCTGCCCCGCCTTGCCGCACCCCGTCCCGCCCCGCCCCGCCCCGCCCCGCCCCTCTCCGCATCGACGTCGGCGCTGCCGCGTAACGACTACACGTCTGGCGTTGTTGGCCGCATCTGATAAGGGGCGCCCGCGGCCAGCGATACGACATGTACGGCCGGTCGCGATGCTATCGCCTGCGCGGGGGGGCCTGCCGCGGCGGGGGCGGGGGCGGGGGCGGGGGCGGGGGCGGAGACGGCCGCTCGCGCAAGTCCAGCGAGCTCTTTACGACGTCGGACGACGTTACTCTTAAAGATGAGCACTTGCTCGCCCCGCGAATTTCGGTCGATTGCGTTTAATGTTACAACCGACGGACGGCGTCGTCGTTGCCATTACGAGCGCTTGCATTTGCAGCGGGTAATCGATACACTTTTCGAAACCTTTCGTCGTTCTCGCTCGCTCTCTCCGCAGACTCGCTTGATCGATGCCAGCGCACGCTGACGTTGATCCAAAAAGCCGCAACAGAAGCCAAGATTCAAAACTACAGGGGGAAAGAAACTTATATAACTCTAATCTTCATAAGAAAGAATGTATTCTTAGGTTCGAAAATGGGATATACATAATATCCTGAGAAAATGGAAACAAAAATGCATGGAATAAGTAAATTGCTTTACTACGAACTTCATAAAAAAACATAAGAGAGGACAAACTGTAAATTATTTACCTCGCAATGTCTGCGGCATTTTAGACAGAGGAAAAATATAATTAAAAAACTGTGAAGCTCTATCGTAGGGTTAGGACGCAATCTTTGAATGAGTGAAGTGTATTGAACCAATTTGAACAGAGAGATCCAGAATCGAAAACAAGTTTTCTTTCTACGAGAACAAACACAGAAAATAAGTAGCAGACGCTCCATCATTTGGGAATCGGAACTCTTTTGAGAGCCGTTAAGATTTTCAGAAACCCAGAGTACACAAAGAGCTCTTCCCACTCTCAAGCGAGGCTCTAAGCCTAGCTTATACCGGATATATTTCGCCGCCCCAACGTTCCCACATATTCTTTCACCGTGGTGTTGCATTTTTCCAACTTAAGTATATGGAAAGTAGTGTTTTATCTCCATAACAGCACTACAATAGATTTATGAAGTATTATTATGGGTAGAAAGCGACTGGAATGACGTGACGATGGAATAATTTGACTTTCTGATTGCTAGTCATATTTTTCTTCATACCAATACTGTAGTTTTTGCACTGATTCCACGACATTTTCAACTTAACAGTATCGATACCGATAATTTCTAGGATAATTGATATCTCATAGTGTTGTTATATTATAGTTTGTTATATCGATATCTTATAGTGTTGTTATATTATAGTTATATTATATCGATATCTTATAGTTTGACAGCTCGATTTAAAGTATTGCAGCATCCCTATCCTTGAGGGACACCTCGAGTGGGAAGTCCACAGAGCAGGAGTAGGAGGGAGGGGGAGGGGTGGGGGTGGGGGTGGGGTGGGTCGCCCGGAGCGTGGCACTGCGCTCATTCACCTCCGCTGCCTCGACGCCCAGCTATTCCTGCCTTTCGTTCCAGTTACTTACGACGCAGCGAGTTTACATATTTATAAACGTCTTTACCCGTCTTTTACGGCCCTAAGCAGATAAGGCACGAGCTCCTCCGAGCTCTCCAGAACCTCGGCTTCGCCCGCTCGCCCCCGGCACGGACGCCTTCTGTGCTGTGCGAGGCAGCACACGACGCCTGAAGACGACCACAACGAAGATGCAGGTTCGTCTTCTATTTCAACATTCCTGCACTACATTCACTTATAAAAAGCATTCAAATAATGTTTAGCCCATGATTTTTTCCCCGCATATTTCATTTTGGGACGTAGGGAATCGGGGCAGACTGAATGTTCTTGAGAGTGCTCAGTTTACTTTCAATACACTATGGACATTGGACACGTATATCAACAAATATTTATTAAAATTTTTGTTTAATAATGATCCCTCTCAATATTTTATAACAATATCATTATTTTAATAATTTAAAAATCACTTTTACGACTCGATTTCCTACTCATCGCCTCTATACTTCACTTATCTACGTTCAAATTCAGGAACTTCAGCTCTAATGATATTGTTTAAGGTTGAGCAAATACCAAATACAGAAAATGTTCTGAGGTCATTGAGTCATTTTATCTTCCAGACGTACTTATAACATGTCTCAAGATACGGTAATCTTCCACAAGAATTAGTATTTTTGATATTCAGTAAGTTTTTCAAGAAATATTCTTCCTAGTAAAACAGCAGAAAAAAATACATAAGAGATAAGGTAGAGAAGAGCTAGAGATAAACTAGATGTAATCAGGCACTACTACATAAGATTTAGTTGAAGTTCCCGCCCAACGAGCAACTCTTGGCAAGTCGCATGCTTCCTCGGCCACATCCTTCATTATCGCATTGCAGGGATTAGTACCCAAGAATTTACATTCCTTGAGATTCAGCACGTTTTACAAGATATACTTCCTCGTTCATCAGTAAGGAAATACATGTAGGAGACAATGTAGAAAAGTTAGATATAGGCACGCTTAAAATAGAGCTATAGGAAAAGAAAAGTAAGATACCACAAGATCTCCCAGTTCAGCATTTCGCCCGGGACAAGATAACATTATTAGGATGGAAGATTGGGAATCATGACTAGGTCGTTAATTATCAAGCCAAAAAACTTTACGTATTGTTATCATGTATGAACGGCTTGTAAACAAACGTTTAATTAAAAAAATGACTAGGACGCGACGTCTCCAAACAGTCAGGAATCTGGGCATCTCCAGGTCGAAATCTCATATGCCACCATCCTGTTGTGACCTCCTTCGGGGCAACACTGCATCGAGAAAAGTTGTCGCTCGAGGGGTGACGCCGGGGCAGCCAAGAACAGAGCTTGGGGGTGTGGCTTTTTTAAATTAATTTTTTTACAGAGTATACATGGTTCAGTACATATAACACTTTACATAAGTCTTGACGGCTTATATTCTAATTTACCTAAAATTAAACTACAAACTAATTTGGGCGAGAAAAGCTTCTCTAGACATCTCTAAAACAATATATTTCGGAATATTTGACTAGAAATGCCTGGTATGGATATCTATTTTTTAGTCTGGTTCTATGAGAAATTTTCCGGAGTCTGAAGTTGTCTAGGTGTGGAATTTGAGATATGGAGTGATAGAACTTGTTTGAGAGATATGTCATATGGTGTTGTAAGGGGTCAATTTGGAATTCTTTGTGGAGCTGTGAGTTTGTGACAAACCAAGGAGCATTTGAGATAATTCTAAGAAAATGCTTTTGGACTATTTGGAGCTTGTCTAGGTTTGTTTTTGCAGCGGAAATTCAAACTGGAATGGCGTAAAGGAGGAGTGGTCTAATGATAGTTTTGTAGATGGCGGCTGGGAGTGGGAGGTGTGAAGATAGGTTAATGATGGGTTTTAGTTGCTGTATCTTAGTTTTTGTCTGCTCCATTTTACTACTGATGTGTTGGTTCCAGTTCAGTTTAGTATCCATGCTTAGACCGAGATATTTGACGGTACTATTTGGAAGGAGCCAGTTAATGGGTTCATTATTTATTGTGAGCGGTGCTGGAGGTGTATAGGGGTGTGTGGCTGACGGAGAAGGCAGCTCTAGCTCACGGGGCCGGCCGCGGAGGGAACAGGGCACGGCGGGGGTGGCGCGAGGGGCGTCCGTCAGACAGGAAGGTCAATGTTAGCTCAGCGAAGGCTTCTCGGCCATGCCGGAGGAGGGCTGCTGCGCACTGCGGGACGGCGCTCTCGCCCCCCTCCCCCCTGCGAGCAGCGTCGGGGGTTGGGGGGCGGAGGAACCGTCCAAAGGGCTCGCAAATAGCCGCCACGTCACGCAGACACGCAGACGCGCGCGCTCGCCGGCGCCGGACTTCGCCCCCGCGTGACGGCGCGCGGGGCAAACACGACCACCGCCACCGCCGCCGCGTTTCAGGAGGCTGGGCAGCCACGGTTCGAGGCCCGCGCGCGGCCACCGCGCCCTGACGATGGACAAACACGCGCGCGACGGGGAGCCGCCGAGCTGTGGGACGGGGCAGGTGAAGTTGGAAGGGGGGCAGGTAAAGTCGGAAGGGGGCGGAGCAGGTGTAGTCGGGAGGGGGCGGGGCAGGTGAAGCTGGGAGGGAGAGGAGGGCAGATAACTTCGGGAGGGGGCGGGGCAGGTCAAGCCGGGAGGGGACGGGGTTGGTAAAGCCGGGAGGGGGCGGGGCAGGTAAAGGCGAGACGGAGCGGGGCAGGGAAAGCCGGGAGGGGGCGGGGTAAGTAAAGACAGGAGGGGGCGGGACAGGTAAAGTCGGGAGGGGGCGTGTCTCGGCGAGTCGGGGCGGCCGGGATGGGGACTGGGGCGTGCTGTAATGGGGCGGGGCAGGCCGGTCCGGGGGGTCCGGGATGGGGGCTGGGGCGGCCGGGGCGGGCCGGGTGGGCGAGGTGGGGCGGGGCGGAGCGAGGCGGGGCGGAGCGAGTCGGGGCAGGGTAGGGCAGCGCAGGGTGGGCAGGGCGGAGCGGGCGGGGCGGGCGGGGCGGGGCGGAGCGGGGCGGAGCGGGGCGGGCGGAGCGGGGCGGAGCGGGGGGGAGCGGGGCGGGGCGGAGCGGGCCGGGGTGACGCGGGGCGGGGCAGGGCGGAGCGGGGCGACGCGGGGCGGGGCGGAGCGAGGCGGAGGCGTCGGAGCCGGTAACGCCGTCCTCTGTGGCCCTGCGCCCCGCGTGGCGGAGGCGCGCCGCCGCCGCCCACTTTGATGTCGTGTGGCGGTGTGTGTGTGCAGGGCACCGCGATGAGTCCAGTTAGCACCTCGCGCGCGCGGAGACTGAACCGGTGTCCGCGTGCGGTCGGCTCGTTGGGCCGCCGCGCGCCCGCAGTTTACCGCCTGCGCCTCTGCGCGCTGGACCGCACGCCCCCGCGCGCCTCGCCTTGCTGCGCGCCGCGCGCGTGCCCGTTGTCACGAGCCGGAAAACGAATTCCGTCCGCGCAGAACGATCTCAGTCGAGCGTACGTAAAAGGTAAAATCTACCAACTGACACAAGCATAAAGAAACTACTTGATTCTATACTTCGATTTTTCTGTAGTGGTGGATGAGATTAGGTCATTGTTACACCTCTTGCCTTATGAAATGTATCTTTTTAGCAGCACATTTCGGAAGCGAAAAGCCCTGTTCAAAAGAACACTCGCGAATTAATTAAAAAGATTCATTTTATAAGGCGGGAGGTGTAACAATAATCTAATGTCATCGGCCACTATAGAAAAATATAAAGTTAAAGAAAAGTATAAGAAGGGAGCAGTATGATACTTCGATAAAAATTTAAAATATTATTTAACCACATCAATGGGATGAATACTTTACACGCGAGTAGTAGCTTTTGTTTAAGTAATATAATGGACGGATGCACTACAGTGACCCGAAGTTTCGAGTAACTGCAATTTGGCGCACCATCATACCCGTATTTCTGAGCGAGGACATACCCACTGGGTACCTCTACGACGACTGTTATTAATTTTATGAAATTGAAGGTAAGAGGAAAGCAAGATAGAGAGTGAGAGGTGACATAATTATGGGAAACAAACGAATGCCATGCAGCGCGATGACAATGCAATAGATAGTGATGAATCCATTTACAAATGAGCTAATTTTAAACGAACATACAGCCAAATTGAGGGCATGGGCATAACCTGCAGTTACGTTGCCAATAGTGGCCAAGCAGTACCGATCAAAGCGGTCCCTTCTTATAGTACCTGAAGAGCGCTGAATCATTGCAAGTTTCCAAACAAATGCTAGATATTTTGTTAGAGAGGCACTAAATTATAAATTCCAAATGAAAGGTCAATGTTGGGGGAGACCAATAAAATGCTTCCTCGAAAACGGTCATTTGACGCATGAATATTTCTGTTAAATGACCCATGCCTTTATCTTAGATCTGACATTCGACTCTTCATTGCTTTTAAATGTTCGGATGACTGGGAATATATTTCAATGGAAATTTTGCGAACATACTGGCCTGACCATAAACACAATATGGGCACTTTAAAGCCAAGGGACCTCTATTGCAAATCCCAAAAATATACTTTCAAATAACCTGCACTTTTTAACTACAAAATGTCACTAGGAATTCTGAAGCAGATTTTAATACTAGAAACTAGAGGACAGAATATTTTGCTTATTTTCTATTAATAAAAACATGTTTCAGGATATTCATTATCGTTGTTTTTGTCGTTTGTATTCGTAACAATTTAGTATGTACAAATTATTTAGAAAAACAGAATTCTAATGTATAATTCGAGCAAAAATTTGTGCTCACTGATGCGAATATGTGTCGTATCACATTGCTGAATACTAGATTTAATCCTAGTATCATACTATATTTTCTGTAAGTCTTTGTCAATTATAAGACTGATGTCATCTTCTCTATCAGAGCTATCTGCTCCAGTATTGCTTTCGCACTCCTTATTCGGTCAGTGTTTGCACATGATCTTAATGCTGCCCCTTACATTAGACGAGAAGCTCATAACGATTCCTCATTACGTAAGTACCACAACAAACGCAGATAAGCCCCACAGAGCGGGAGAAAGAGATACAACGCCTAGACAAATATTCGGGTTTCGGAAATAGAACGGCTTTCCATAGTCACAATTCTTTGCTAGAAAATTCAGTTTACTAAATTAAGATAGTACAAAGAGCGTTCATTTGGTTTGAACACATAAAACTGACAGTGGTATTATCTATTACACAGGGCCATACACACACAAAAAAAGTTGTCAGACCCAAAGACTTGACACATATTTTTCTATGTATGTCGACGTGCTGAATCCCAATCTGAAGCCACAAAAAATGTCAACACCCTGCACGTTTGTTTGTTTCTTTCTAATTTTTTTTTGTCATGAAAAACATGAGTCAAGTCTTTGGGTATAATAACTTTTTTAAAATTTTTTTTGTGTCTGCGTTATTATTTCATATTTTATCTTTTGCAAAATTTGGGAATTTTTCATTCACAAACAAAACATTCATGTTAAAAAGCATTACCGTTGAAATTTCGATGTTTAAAACATCGATATTACAAAAACATCGACATCCATGTCGCATCCCCAGACGAGCGGGACGGGGTGGGGTGGAGTGGAGTGGAGTGGAGTGGAGTGGAGTGGAGAGGGCGGGACGGTGCGGGGTAAAGGTGAGTGGAGAGGACGGGCCGGGCGGGAAAAAGACGGGGCTGGGCGTGAAGGGGCGGGTCGGTTCGAGACATCGCGTAGGGCAATGCGGTGCGTGCGCGTGTGATGCGGGAGCGGGCGGGACAGGGGGGACGAGGCTGGGCGGAGCGGGGCGGGGTATCGCGTAGGGCAACGCGCGTTAGCGTGGACCGGGACGGGGTGGGGCGGGGCAGAGCGGGGCGGCGCAGGGCGGGTCCGAGGCGGGTCGGGGCAGCAGGGCTGGACCGAAGCGAAGCAGGGCGAGGCATCGCGTGGGGCAACGCGGTGCGTGCGCGCGTGACGCGTGGCTGGTGGGCGGCGAGCGGCGACGGCCGCGCCGCCGGAGCACATCCGCCGTGCCTCGGAGGACAGCGCCGTGATAAGGCCCCTGCGGCGGCGGCGGCAGATAAGGCGGCTCGTGACGGCCCCTGCGCCGCCGCACGCGTCGCGTCGCCGCGCTCTCGCGCCAACGAGCTGCGCGCGCTGGCGGCCGCCCTCGCGCCCCAAACAACGCGCGCCGGACGACCAGTAGCGGCACGAAGAGTGCGGGCCCGCCGGCAGAACGTTTATCCACGCCCCCTTTTATAAAAGTGTATAGCAACACAAACAGTGTTGGTACCTTAAATCATTAAAAATCCCTTAATAAGAGGCCCTCTTTACCTGGGCCCGCCTGTATAGCGACCCCGAACGTTACGTAACTGGGACGAGCCGGTTAGCTTGGTCTTGGGTGATGTTCGTGTATATACGACAATGTATGAATCTGGTATTTTGGGTCGATTGTCCGACTTGGCTGGCCAGTTAACGAGTCCCCATATGCCTGGGCTTTCTTTAATTCCCACGTTTGGTGGGGAGGGGGGGAGAGGAGAGAGAGAAGTACATGACGAACATGTATTCGCATCACCGTAACTAGCAAACTCCACCTGCCTGAGCTTTTCTTTGTCACACAGCTACAGAAACTGAAGAAAGCTACAAGTCTAATATGAACCAATTAATTGTCCAATTAATAATTTTAGAAACAGAATAAAAGTATGTCAACTAGTAAAGGTTAAATTGCAATTTGCACTCATAACCTGTCATGATTCATTGATGTGTAGTACGAATGTCGACATAGAGCTTTAAAAAATCACTGATATTCGCCCTTCAAAATTCACGGGTTAGATCGAGATTGAGCCCGCGAACTTGGCAATAACAGTTCCGATACGCTTAAACCGTTGTGCGTCATCCTCTTTGTCGCGCTGCACATTTTGTCTGAGCAATCTGAGGGAATTTTAGGTGGTTTTACTACGATGGTGTATGTGACGTATATCAGCGCCATTGTCGGTTCGGCCGATTTCGGGATAACTAAAGACAGAGATTTCCTGGTAACGAACAGTCCAAAATAAACGTTTGCAAGCTGAGTTCACTCGAACGAATAGAAGCAGCTTTGATTACATCAGTAACGTACCCAACAGCTTGAGTTATTCATTCAAAGTGGTTTTGATAAGATTTTGTACGTCATTGTTCTTTGGTTTTATGGCATTTTAAGAGCATTTTATTGATCATTTTTGGCGATGTTTTAGGTCATCCGCCAGCGGATGACCAAAATCCGTCCCCTATTTATCAGTCTACTGTAATTAAAACATCGATGTTTTTTCGTTTCGAAGTTTTCATGGACATCGATAACCCTTTCGCGATGTATTGATGTTTTGGTAAAATTTGCCATCACTAGTGCCGGGCCGCGTCGGTCGAGCCGCCGCGCCGCGCTCCGCCGCCCGCGCCCCCGCCCGCTCCCGGATCCCCGAAATCCGCGCAATTAGCGCCGCTTTACGAGCGGCGCGTCCGCCCCGCCCCGCCCCGCCCCTCCGTCGCCGACGTCTTCATCAGCGCGGGCGCGCTCCGCGACGTCCTTCCTGGCGCGCGCGAGCGCCCAAATGAAGCTCCGGGTCGCAGGGGGGCGCCGCCGCGCCGTGTTCGGATTACGCGCCGCGTTATGCCCGCTTTCGCCCTCGCAGCGTTTGGGCACTCGCCCGCCCGCGACGCGCAGCCCGAGCCACGGCCAGCCGACCGCCTCGTAGCCCCCGCTTCCTCCGATGGTGGGGGAGCGCAAGCACTGTCTTGGTTTTTTGATTGATTGATTGATTTTTTCGTGTTTCCGGGCGCGTCAACTGCTCTGGTCATTAGTCCCGTAAGTGTAGTGCATGTTTTTCTCGGGAGATGGCGGTGATCTTCCCCCGCTGGATGGCGAGATCCGGCGCCGCTGACCTACCATTGGCCAGTGGGGTTTCCCCCTAACCAGGCCTCTCCCACCAGCGGGGCACCGCCCCAGCTCTAAGCTCCCGATCGGTCTCCTGGAATGCGTGGTAAAGATGTATGTTTGTAGCTTGCCATTCGTGTATGCCGACACAGAGCGCCTCACGGTCATCTGATCGCAGATCTGAAAATCCTCAAAAACTCCAAGTATATTAGTCCTCGAACAAGAGACCGGCGCTGACACGAAAAGGAGGAAAACGAGAAGAAAGAGGAGCGGAAGAAGAAACGAGGAAAAAGAAGAGGTCCTCTAGCAAGGGCGCAGCAGCGGGACGCCCCGCCCGCCGGCGGCGGCCGCGCGTCCGCGGTCGGCGTTTGGAACGCGCGCGCCCATTAGAGACGAGCAAGCGCTTGGCTTTTATGGCGGCCCCACTTGTAAAGCGAAATTGTTTTAATTAAACCGATTAATTTCAGTACGGAACTGATAAAAATGTCGGACGAGCGCGCGAATGCCATCGGCGCCGCGCCCCACTGCGCTCGGGAAACGCGGCTTCCGCCGGGAGCGCTCCTCCCCACGGACCCCGCTGCTCAAGGCCCGCGCACGGGGCCCCTCGGAAGCTCGCCCAGCAAGGATTGATTGATTCGAAATGATTGCAGGCGTTGTCGTTGTCAACAATATTATTTATTTCAATAAGAGGAGCTTTCGATGGCTTAGCCATCATCAGTTTTCTGCTGTCTGGAAGTCACAAAAACGACTGCTGATTGGTTGATTAGTAGTGATTCTGTGCGCGTCAACTGCTAAGGTCATTAGTAGGTAAGTATAGTATAGGCTTTTATCGCGGGTGATGGCGGTGTTCTTCCCCCTCTGGATGACGAGATCTGACGACGACCTACCCGTCGGTTTCCCTACCAGGTATCCCCCTCCAGCGAGACACTGCCCACGAAAGGACAAGCTCTAACCTTTCGAGAAGTCTCCCGACAAGTGTGAGTAAGTAAGTGTAGTACCTGTGAGTGTGTGGGTAAGTAAGGGGTGAGGATGGGACAAGGAAGAGGAAGGAAAGATTGCGGTTCGTGGCCCGTTAGTTAAGCTACTGTTCCGGCATTCGCCAGGTGTTGATCTGTCAAACCCCGGAAAACTACAAAGTCGCCTGTCACCAGAATTTTCCTCCAGACAGCAGCTGAACTCAACCCAGCTGTGTATCTGGCATCGAAAATCCTGCCACCGTCGAGATTCGACTTTAGGACCTCCCGGTCAGAGTCACGGTAGTGACATCAGTTTCTGAGACACTTGCTCCAGTTTCACAGTCAGTTTCATGAGTTTTTGAATGTTTATATAAGCAAAATATGATCCATTTGATGCGATACATTGGTTATTTCGACTTATGGTTGTTCTCAATCGCGTCGACTCTTCAACCATTTAGGTAGTTTTGGGAAAGGGAAATACTCTAGTGGTGACAAATCTTGTGAATAAGGCTGATGATGCAACCCTGAGACAAGCTTTCACACGACCAAGTGGTGATTCACTCTTGCAGAATTAAACGCTGTCTTTCAGCACGAAATCATCTCGGGAAGTGAAATGGTTCTGCATCAGTTGAAAATACCTTGTCACCACCATCACCACCACCACCACCAACACCACCTCACCATCACCACCAAAACTCTGTTTCGCTCCTCTTCGCCAAACCCCGTTTTGCTCTCCACAATTCCCACTCGTCCCCACCTGGATTTGAACCCCAGTGCCCAGAGACTGAAGGTGATCGACCCGGCCACTTGACCCGCACTCGAGTCGGTGGCTGCCAAGACGAACGCCGCGGTGGCATCGTCCACCGCGAGGGAGACAGGGGGAGAGGGCGGAAGGCGTTCGCGGCCGCCGGGAGCGAGTGACCAGCGCAAATATTGACTCCCTCCGTCGCCGCTCTGCACACGGGCCGCCGCCGCCGCCGCCGCCGCTGCCGCGTCGCTGCCGCCACCGCCACCGGCACCGCGGCGGCCGAGGTGTGAAAAATAAAGACGCTCCTCCGTCGGCCGGAACGGCCAGCCAACCGCCTCCCCGTCTCGAGTCTGTCAACGAAGGGCGACCCCCTACCCCCCAGGTCAGCGTCGGTCAAACAGCGCGAGCTCCCGATTCCAGAGGACTGCGCTTCCGACGTGCGCACTTCCCACAGACTTCCACGGCTCCTCTGCTCTCTCATGCGTATTACCCGCGTACGTTTTCTTGAGCCCCGCAATACCTACCCCCCCACCCCTATGCGGATTAGGTGGTAAAACAGTAAGTGTACCGGACTGTCGTACCCGAGTTTGCGGGTTCAAACCCGATCGAAGCCGTGGATTTTAAAGGGCGAAATAATCCTTTGTACGCCTCCTTCGGAGGGGAAGTAAAGCCGGCTGTCCCTTGTAGTAGATTTACTGCATGTAAAAGATCCTCAAGCCTAAAAGAAGCATCTGAGCAAAATTGAGATCCGCCTGTTTCGTCGTCCAAGATAATACCTTCTTTCTCCGCTAGATGGTGAAAGGAGCGTAGCGAAATTTGCGTGGTCAGACTGAAGAGCGGGCTTGATGGCCGGAGTCTCGCCACGTAAAATAAGGCATTAACTGATAACCATATATATTCGCTGCCGGGAAATGGAAACGATTTTGCATCGAAAACTACAAATTTGATATAATATTCCTTTTGTCAAAATAACCAAATTCCCCACTCCTCTTGCAACTAACGAAACGAGGGCTCAAGAAAACGTGCGCGGATAATACATCAAGCGATTACTCACGGTACTACCGCAGTTCAGAAGCGGAAAATGATGTTACTATTTCAGGTGTAAAAACAACTTCCTGATACTGTTGTTGGGACCGTCCTTTCCGGAACACATGTATCGTGGAGACCCATGCTATAAACTTTGAATATTTTTCTGGAGAAAAGGAGATATCGTGATACACATAATCCAGTGCGTCAGGAAAGGGTCTCCGCAGTGAACCGAATCAGGGCCTCCTAATAAAAACTGAATGTGTTAGTAGCAACTAGATCACTGGGAAACAACTGAAGAGGACAACACTTCTAGCATCTATTATGATTGTGGTGAGGACACGATTTACATTTTAGAGCCGCAGCTCGTACTACAACATAATGTCTGTTGCATACAACAAGGTGCCACTGTACTTTCCCGGCACACTGAAATTTTTCAATGCAATACGTAGCAATAACTTTTGGGGTCAATAACACTGCATTTAAGGTCATCCTATACATGAAAATTTCTGTCGAATGTGTAATAACTATTATCACAGAAGAGAGAATAAAACATACAGAACTAAAAGTTGATAAGAAATCATACTAGACAAAACCAGATTTCATTTAACCAGATACGAGGAGTGAAATCTTGATCTACAGTCCACAATACGCACGGTTTTCCTAGACTTCATTAAAACGTCGATGAAGTGGCAGTTCAAAACATTCTAGAGATTCTTTTTTCTCTCCGCCAAAAATGTGCTTCGTTGCCTGGCGCAGCTACTTTCGCCACCGGCTCGCGCCAAGCTCCGGATCTGCATGAAGGTCCCCGCCCCCGCCCCCGTTCCCACCCCCAACCCGGTCCCCGGCCCTTCCCCCGCCCCCCGCACTGCAAGTACCGCGCATAAATAAATTTTAATAGGTCATTCATCTCCCGCTCTCATTGTTTCATGAGTTGGCAAGCGTGGCAGGCGAGGACCGGCGGGGGCTCCCAACAACGCGGACCTTGTGGGACACCGGCGCGGGGCGGAGCGGGGAGCTCTCTTCTTTTTGTTTTCGTCTTCATAGCCGTCACCGTCGCCGTCGCCGTCGCCGTCGCCGCGGCCGCCTCCCGCTTCTCTGCTCGTTATTTTTTATTCCGTTTCTCCCCCGCGAGGCTGTGTCGCGCTGCGACCGCCCGTTGTTTCCAGCTCGGGCGACGGCCTCCCCCCCTCCCCTCATACCCCGAGGTCAGGCCGCGCCGCCGCCGCCTTCGCCGCTCCAGGTCTCTCGACGGCCGTATGGGGAGGGAATTTCCTCTCGAGGGCCTACCTTGTAATGCATTACGCTTTTATTACTGTTGGTTGTTGGAAGAGGTAAACCGAATAGAAATTCAGTTGTTTTTCTCACTTCAAATTAGTATTTACTAATGAACGAAGACAATAGTTTCGTGTGTTACACCAGGAAGTGAAAGTGTACTAACTAGAGCACGCCCTTGTGAGTTCGCAACTGATTCGTTGCAGTGCACCCCAAGGTGCGAATATTCAAGTTTCGATGAAAATCTCTTTCCAGTGGTGGATATTTTTCACCAGTAATTTAGCTGGAACCAACGCGATCACTGCATGTGTGATAATTTGGGAGGTTTATTGTTCTGGCCAGTCATTTTATAAGATGTTTCCTCCGACCGATCCATGATGATGTCGGAGCGGTATGCTAAACAACGGACAGAGTATTGCGCACGATCCTCCCTTGGATTAACTGCCCCTAGTCCCATCCCTTCAAGAGGACAATATGTTGTATCCTGATTCTCCATGATAATGAACGGTCCACCCCCAGGATCTAAATACAGTCGACTCCGGTTATAGTGAACTTCTGGGGACTAACATGTTTGGTTCACTATATCCGATGATGACAAAATTAAATCGAATTTTTCCTTAATAACTGATTTTATTAATATACAGCAAAATTCACTGACAACACGAACTGAAAATTTCAATGTATTTATTTGTACGTAAAAATATTAAATATTTTTAATTGTGTGCTTCGTACATTTTTCATTAGATCCTTCTCCGGAGTTCCGTGCTTTCTCCGTTCTTGATTCTACATTGTCCTCTGTCTCTAAGTATGACAATGCACTCTTAACACCTTTCAAAGCCTATTGCACTGTTGGAACACCAATTAATTTCCAGGTTTACTTCCTACGTTTAGTATAGCCGAGGTTCACGTTCACTATAACCGAATCTTCTTACGCTTATTTATAATGCAAGTGAAACTGGATCAGTGACTTAAGTTCACTATAACCGAGGGTTCACTATATCCGATATTCACTACAACCGAGGGTTCACTATTCCCTATAACCGGAGTCGACTGTATTGGGAATACGCAATGTGAGGCTCCAGCACTGAATGGGGGCAGGCGCCGAAGGAAGAACTTAAAGTACGAAAAGGTCAAGGAACGTGCGGCAACATCCAGAGAGAGCGGGTCCCGCCGTCGCCGCATCCCGCGCGAATCCGCGCCTCCGCCCCCACCCCTCTCCGCGTGATTGACGCGTGAGAGAGGGCGGCCGAACAGAGCGGCCTTTGAGGAGGAGAGACACGCACCCGCCTGCCTCCGAGAGCGCCAGCCCGGCACTCGGCTTCAGCTGCGGCCTACCGAGGGAAAGGAGGCGATTCGCGGCGTGTCAGCAGCTCCACATTTCAATTCAGTATTCCATTTTTTTAACTGGACGTGTTAATTTTGCCCTCGCGGTTTAGCTCATTGGTCAGCGGGCTCGCTTACCAAGACGTGAGTCCGGATTCGATTCCCGGTCGGGCAAGATTATAATGGGCGTTTTCCTTGCAATGTCTCAGCATATGTTGCTGTGTGACGATGAGAAAGCTCACTTCTCAGGTTGAGAAGACCACAATACGGTGTGCGCATATCTTCGTGCTAACCACACGTACCTCCTTAACCTATGATCGCCAGGCCGGGAGGCTGCTGGTAGTCTATGGCCCGTACGTGGGCTGTCGCGCCAAGTGCAGACAGATAGACAGACGTTAATTTTAGTCGTGACGCTGGTTTAATTAAGATTTTCTCTAGATGTTATTGTTTAGGTGATGAGTATTAAAATTTATTGATGCGCGATACTTGCAGTGCGGCAACTTTTAAGTATTTTTTGAGAGCAGTTCTATAAGGACAATGGAATATGTTATACGTTTATGGATAGATGCAATATTTGGACATCTGATTTCACGTTCTT
The DNA here is from genome assembly GCA_011170035.1 of Teleogryllus occipitalis. Classification (NCBI taxonomy): domain Eukaryota; kingdom Metazoa; phylum Arthropoda; class Insecta; order Orthoptera; family Gryllidae; genus Teleogryllus; species Teleogryllus occipitalis. Next base: position 32,524 of record BLKR01000329.1, on the reverse strand, counting down.
AGCTGTAGTCAACACTATGTCACATTGTAGTGTGCATTGTACTAGAAAATAAAAAAATATACTATTTTTCACGCTTGAGGATTAGGCACATTCTATCTTATCGTTGCATCAAGTGCTAAACGTTTGTACTCGAGAATATAATCTTGTTTTCTCTCTCTCTCTCTCTGTACAATCGATTCTGGCCATTTTTTTCCTGTTTTTAATGGATTTTTGGTGAACATCAAATTTTACTGTGGTGCTTTTCTAAGTTTGTCTTGCATACTATTAAAATTAAAAAATTTTCATTTCTACATTATATTTTCGAATTAAATAATAGCATAAATTCACTGATAATATCTTTGCCTTATATGCGTACTAACAGAAAGTTGGGATCATTTTTCATGGCTATTCTGTAGTGCTATTCTACATGGCTATTCTGTAGACAAAAATATTTTTCATGCAATGAAAGAAAACAATAAATTGCTTGTCGTGACACTTACGCAACCGGAACTGGCAAAATGACAATTAGGCAGATGTTACTCACCTGTAAACAGACAAACATATTGCATCAGATACATGTCACAAAATTCACAATGTATACTCATACTACAAGGCAACTGAATATTTTGTTTACACCGGAAAAGTACAAGATTAGTATACACACGCGGGAGCATATTTATAACGTTCCCAGGGTAAATTATAACATCAACATTTTAACGTTTTTACTTTTAAATGCAAACGTGACTAAGGTAGCCTCTGCCAGTTCCTGAGTGAGGCAAACTCGCTGACAGGCAACCACCGACTGCGCAAGCATCTTCGATGACTGAACGGCCACCCGGCGGGGGTTGACAAATTCGCGAGCACGACGCGCTATCCAAATCATTAGATGTTGTTTCTCCGGCGGACAATGGGGGAACAGCAGCTTTCAGCGCCCGGCCCAAACGACCTTTCTCTCCCGGTAAACTGACCTGACGCAAAATAATGGGCGACGCATCGCTGCCAAGGAAAATACGCGTGCCTTGCCAGCCAGCCTGCCAGCCAGCCCGCCAGCCAGCCAGCCCCTCCAGACGGTCGCGCCTCGCCCGCACCGCCGAGCTAAGCGGCCATCTGCTCGACGCTCGTCCTGTGTCGAATACCTCGTAGGAAACGACCCGCGGGAACGAATGGACGCGTTATGGAGCTCACTCACCATCTCGTCCCCCGCGCCACGCTTTAGCATGCAGCACGACGTAAGGAGGCCTCGCTAATCGGGGCTCGGCCAGCACGCGCATAAACATTCCTCAAACACCTGCAGGCAAGCGGTTCTATAATATGCACGCCCAAGGCATTCCCGTGATAATTACGAAGCCTTCCCATGATTAGCGATTTCCTTGTAAAACAACCAAACCTCGATTCGCGAGAAAGTGTGGGGTAATTCTGAAGCGAATGGAATTAAGACAGTAAAAACACACCTCGAAACGTGCGTCTCGAATGAGAATCGGGGGGACGGGGTCCTGGAGAAGAGCAACCGCCTGAAGAAGGAGAGAGAAGACGTGGAAGTCATCGCTCCCCTCCTCAAGTGGTCAATTAGAGCGGAGGCGGAGGCGGCGACGGCGAGGGCGAGGGCGAGGGCGAGGGGGCAGGTCCAGTTCCGAGGCGCCGGAATGTAAATTAGGGACGCGACGGCGCCCGCCTGCTCTTTCCTCGCGCCCAGCATTTGTTATTTAAATTTCTAAGCAGTTTTTACGGCTCAAATGAGGAGCTCGCTGGGAGGACGCTAGTCATGGTGGCTGCGGCAGGGGTGGTGGTGGCAGGAGTTGTGGTGGAGGTGGGGGTAGTACTAGAAGTGTGGAAGTGTAGTGATGGTAGTGAAGATGGTGATGGTAATGATGGAAGTGAAGGTAGTGATGGTAGTGAAGATGGTGATGGGAATGATGGAAGTGAAGGTAGTGGCGGTAGTGATGGTAGTGGCGGTAGTGATGGTAGTGAAGTGAGTGATGGTAGTGAAGTGAGTGATGGTAGTGAAGGTAGTGATGGTAGTGATGGTAGTGAAGGTAGTGATGGTAGTGAAGGTAGTGATGGTAGTGAAGGTAGTGATGGTAGTGGTGGTAGTGAAAGTAGCGGTGGCAGTGAAGCTAGTGATGGTAGTGAAGGTAGTGAAGGTAGTGATGGTAGTGAAGGTAGTGATGGTAATGAAGGTAGTGATGGTAGTGAAGGTAGTGAAGGTAGCGATGGTAGTGAAGGTAGTGATGGTAGTGAAGGTAGTGAAGGTAGCGGTGGTAGTGAAGCTAGTGATGGTAGTGAAGGTAGCAATGGTAGTGAAGGTAGTGATGGTAGGAATGTAGTGGTGGTTGTGGTGGTGGTGGTGGTGGTGAAGATGGTGGTGGTGAAGATGGTGGTGGTTGTGGTGTGTGTTGATAGTAGTTGGGGCAGTAACAGACGGTGCGATGGTTGATCAACGCAGAGATTCGTATTTCGATACTGTTGATTATTAAGATAGTATCCAAAATAGGAAGGAAGTTAGTAGTTTCCAAATAGTTTTCAAGGAATTCACAATTCGTGAGCAAGACATGTGATGAATATTTAACGTTTTCAATGACAAATATCCGTGGTCATGGATCTGTTAATTCCATACGTCATAAACGCTCACGAGTTTTCTTCTCAGGGGCGAATAGGAAGAAATTCACTTCGTCGGGTCACCTCCTCTCTCTGCAGTCCACTCCGCGGTCACGACCGCATAATCCTAACTCCATACGCAAACACGAATGTTGAAATATTGCTACTATTCTGGGGGGGGGGGATGAACAGGCGACGGGAGACAGGAGCGGGGTAACTCGAAAATAAACTTGAACCGCCTAAACATATTACCCTTACTACAGTACGTGGCAAACACTCGATTACCGAAACAAAACAGCGCACCAAATTAGTATTTTATCATACCCTTAACTCAAAACCCATTCAGGCCGAATACACGAAAGTATTAAAAAAAACCTGGCGTACAAAATTCTTTGAAGAGCTGTCCGATTAACCGTAGCCCATTTGCGTACGAAGATGGCCCAGCAATTTACGAACGAGTCCCATCAGCAAGTGTTTCGCAGAAGATAATGGGCGAGGAGGAGCGCGGCGAAGGTCCGAGCAGCGGCGCTAATCTGTAACGGGACCTGCACATCACGCGCCACGAAGTAATAAAGGCCGCGGGGAGCGCGCACTGGGCACTTGAGGCGGCGCTGGGTCGCCAAGCGCAGAGAGAGAGTAGGGATGGCACACAAAAAAAACATCGAGGTTTTTAAAAAAATCTATATTTTCGAGCAGAAACATCGATTTTCTTCGTGTTTCCGGGCGCGTCCACTGCTTCGGTCATTAGTCCCGTTAGTGTAGTGCATGCTTTTTTGTTTTTTTGGAAGATGGCGATGATCTTTCCCCGCTGGATGGCGAGTTCCGGCGCCGACCTACCATCGGCTAGTGGGGCTTCCCCCTAACCAGGGCTCTCCCACCAGCGGGACGTCGCCCCAGCCGGAACAAGCACTAAGCTTCCGAGCGGTCCCCCGAAATATGTGGTAGTGTAGTGTATGTTAGTGTAAGTGCGTGTTTAAGGGGGGAGGATAGGACAAGGAAGAGGAAGGACACATCGCGCGCGGTCCGTGGCCCGTTTGGTAGGGTACTGCTCCGGCATTCCCCTGGTGTTGATCGGAGAAACCACGGAAAACTACCGATCAGAGCAGCCGGCCGCTAGAATTCTCCTCCAGACAGCGACTGAACTCGACCTAGCTGAAAAGCTAGTGTCGAAAGTCCTGCCGCTATCAGGACTCGAACTTAGGACCTCCCGGTCAGAGGCGCTGCAGTGACATCAGTTGATGCATTGCAGTGCAGATGCAGTTGCAGATGCAGTTATATTTTTTATATTAGGAATGGGAAATGTTTGGTAATTATAACGCCCTAAGGATAAATAATAAAATTTTCGTGACAATCAATGTAGCCTCACTATATACATAGCCTCCAAATCCTAAACAGTTACGTTAGTTTATTCCTGATATGTTTGAATAAACATGACAAAAAATTAATCATTAATTTCCTGCATTTTTATATTGGTAGTATGGATATTGTATTTTTCATTATTTCCATGCTCGTTGTGTGTTAGTGTTAAATTTGTATTTAGTGGTGGCGGCGAAAACTATGTAAAGTGTACGTTTGTCATAGAGCACAAAATAAGGAGAATGTCGGGACCCGACAATCGAAATCCCGTCATTTGATGCCGGCGCATGCGCACTACAATTCTCCCCAGAATTGTCGTGTTACGTCTTTCAAATCCACGACTTGCAAAAACTCTTCGTTATAACATCAATGTTTTCTTCAGATCGATATATTTGTCCAGAAACATCAATGTTTTAAAACAATTCTCATGATCTATATAAAATTTCCACTATCTATTTTATTTGTGGATTGCTCGCAATCAACAGCCATTGATAACTGTCACTGTTGTCGATTCTCAGGCGGCACGAAACCTTTATTACTCGCAACCTTTCACAGGTGTTGTGTCCTTTTTTTGTTATTTTGAACATGGTAATATTATTAAACTGCAATTTGATCCCGGACTACGATAAAATATGACAGCCAAATGTAAAGCAGAATATACTTTAAATTAATATTGACGTTTTGTGTATCACTTCAGAACCAGCACATTTACTTCGAAATGTGTCATTATATTTAAAACATCCATTTTATCGAAGTTTTCATCGGCATTGAAAATCTTTTGATGATGTATCGAAGTATCGATGTATGGAGGTTTTGCTAAAATCACTGGTCGGGAGGGCGTGGAACGAGGTGGCGAACGAATGCCCAGCAAGGCCTGCGCTAAAGACGAGGGATGCCACATCGATAACTAAACATCGATATTTCCAAACATCGATGTTTACTTGTCGATCGGAAAGTTAATATTTCATATTTTAACTTTTCCAATTATTATTGTTATTATTATTATTATTATTATTATTATTATTATTATTATAAGATGTTTTATTCATCAAACATCGATGTTAAAAAACCTCGACATTACTACGTGAATGCCTAAAACATCGACATCAATGTTGCATCTCAACCGACAAGGCCTGCGCAAAAGACAACCGCGCCGAGCGGCAGGGCAATCAATCAGAAACATTCTTCAATAATTGCCTCCAGCACCGCTCATGTTAATGACACATTCGCGGTAAATCGAATGAAGTTACGTGCTATCGTAAACTGCCGAGGTAAAGAGGCCTTTTGCTGCCCCACAGGAGATATTAAAAAATCAAACGAACATATGGCTACTATATTAAATGAAACCGGTGCTACTGCGAAATATACATGTACTCGAAATAAGATTCTTATCTACCAGATTATTATCTCATATAAAATAAAACTGGAAATGATATTTCATGAAAAGTAAACTTCATAATTTCACAGATGTTTTCGTTAATGTAACACACAGTGAATGACATCCAACGTATTCAAGACATACACGTATTCAATGACATTCAACGTATTTGTAATACTGAATTAATTACATTTTGTCAAATAAAATCAAAAGTAATATTGAAATTTGATGACCAAATAACTGCTAATAAAGAAACGAATATCCGTATTCGGAATCCCATCGATTTCCGACAGGTAGTTCTGCCTATCGAGTCACAGTGTGACGTCCCAGTTTCACGGGCAGGTATTATTCCACAGAGTAGAGCGCCCGAAAGCTCAGCGCGCGCGTCTGCAACGCTATCGCCCGCGCATCTCCTCTCCCCGCCCCCCGCCCCCGCCCCCCGGACGGGGCCCGGTCCCTCCGCCCGCCCGCGCCCTTATCGGTGTCTTATCGCCGCTGCTAAAAGAAAACCTTTATCCCATGTGTTTTCACACGTCGAGAGGTGTCAATCAAAGGTACTTAAGGGGAAGGTGGAGGGGACGGGGGACGAGCTGTGTTGCAGTCATCCGCCTCCACTCGCTGCCTTCCTTAAGCCTTCGTCGTCGCCCGCCCCGAGCGCCCGCTCGCCCGCTCCCCGCCTCCGCCCACTCCACCCCGCCCCGCCTCCCCCGCTGTCACGCCCCGGCCGCTCCCGACCCACTCTGCCCGCCCCGCCCGGTCCACCCACCCGGCCCTCTCCGCTTGCCCTTCCCGCCCCGCCCATCCCGCCCGCTCTCGGCTCGCTCCGTCTACCCCGCCTGCCCCGCCCACCCGCCCCGCTCAGCCCGCCTGTCCCCGGCCCGGCCCTCTCCGCTTGCCCTGCCCGCCCCGCCCATCCCGCCCGCTCTCGGCTCGCTCCGTCTACCCCGCCAGCCCCGCCCGCACCGCCCCGCTCAGCCCGCCTGTCCCCGGCCCGGCCCGCTCCGCCCGCCCGCCCCGCCCCGCTCCTTCTCACCCCACCCGCCTGCCTGCCCGAAGCACGCCCGGTCCGTTCCCACCTCCGCTCGTAACGATACAGCGTCATGCGAGGCGCCCGCGGCGTGTTGTTCTTTTGTTACAAATAAATTACTCTCTAAGTGGAGAGGGCGGGAGGGGGCGCCGGGCGGCCGGGTTCCGACCAAAACCCACACGGCCCGCGGCGAGCTGTCGGCGGCGGCGGCGGCGACGGCGATGGCGGAGAACCGGGGGGGGGGGCGAGATGGGCGGCGGAATTAGCGCACCCCGCCGCCCGCTCCCGCGCTTACGCCCGCGACAAAAGAAACGCGCGGGGCGCTGGGCAGCGGAGGCGACAATAATGATGATGATAAATGAACCCTCCAGCCCCGGGGGCGAGCGACGGGTAGAGCGAATCTGAAGCAGGTTTTCTCCGCAACCCATAAAAACCCATAGTTAATGCACCTTGCTAAACAATAAATCTACCTCCCAGCGAATCAGAAGCTTCTTTCTGCACCTCCAAGACACTGAATTTTGAAGCATTCTTACCACGGCTAGCAATTCAAAAAGGTATACGAAACTACAGATTAACAGATGTATACTACCACTGTGAACAATGAACAGTCACGATAGTGAAGTATGTTGAATAAAAAATGACTTCAAAATTTCATCCACACAACAAGACAATCCCATTTTTTACAAGGCGCAGATGTTTTTTTTATGTATTTGTTAGTTTACACACGAATGGCAAAACATTAAAACGTTACGTGCTCCACGTGTTCATTACTGAGTAAAACAATCAATTACATTTATTTTGTACAACATTTCAAGAACGGTTGTTGCTTCAAGTTTGTAAAAGCGCGTCACCGTGCCTCCATCAGAACATCTAGAAATATTTGGAGCCTTACGGGTCGCTTTCAAGTTTTAAGAAGCACAACCTCGAAAAGTGCATCCCAGAGTGTTATCACCAGAAACCAGCGCTTCAGCAGGGCGCCGTTTGAAGCGAGTGCGGGGCGGGGGGCGGGGGCTTTATCAAGAGCAGGCGGAGGAGGGCGGGGCGGGGAGGAGGGCCCTTCGGACAAAGCGCTCCCGAGGACGCGGCGCCCTCGAGGCAGCCGGAGGCTCCCACAGCCGCAGGCGCTCGTAAAACGGCGCCCGCAGCCAGGTCCCGGCCCCGGGCCCCGGGCACCGCCGCCGCCCAGCGCCCTCCGCGACAAGAAAAGCAAACACGACAATCTAACAATTTCATATTTACACGCCGGATGCAAAAAAGAAGCGCGCGCGACGCCTCGCCCCGCCCGCGCAGCGCCTCAGAAATTCGTTCGCTCCGGAAGACTTTCATTAGGCCACGTCGATTCCGTGTTTGTGTTAATAACGCACTCCCCCTGCCCACCCCGCGCACCCTCCTCCCGCTTCCGTCGGGGTAATTAATTTCTGGGAATGTTTGGACGCGGCGATGGGGGAGTTGAAGGCGGTGGTGATGGTGGGGAAGTGGAAACACTGGCTGTAGTAGTGGTGGCGGTGGTGCTGGCGGCGGCGGCGGCGGCGGCGGCGGCGACAGTGGTGGTGGTGGTGGTTGTGGTGATGGTTGTGGTGATGGTTGTGATGGTGGTTGTGGTAGTGGTGATGGTTGTGGTGATGGTTGTGATGGTGGTTGTGGTAGTGGTGGTGGAATTGGTGGTGGAGGATGAGTGGCGATGGTGGTGGTGGTGGCGATGGTGGTGGTGGTGGCGATGGTGGTGGTGGTGGCGATGGTGGTGGTGGTGGCGATGGTGGTGGTGGTGGCGATGGTGGTGGTGGTGGCGATGGTGGTAGTGGCGGTGATAGTAGTGGAAGCGGTAGCAGTGGTGGCGATGGCGGTGGTACGGGTAGTGGTGGAAGTGGTGGTAGAGATGAAGGCGGTGGGCGTGATGGTGGAAAAGTGGAAGCACCGTAGTGGTGGCGGCGATTGTGGTGGTGGATAATGGTGGCGGTAGTGGGGGAGAACGAGGAAGGAGGAGGAAGCGAGAGTAGTGACAGTGGTGGAAGTAGTGACGAAAGTGGCGGCGGTGGTACTGGACGAGGTGGCAGCAGTTATGGCGGTTGTTGTGGTGGTGGTAGTAGTTATGGCGCGGTGGGAGGAATGAAGGTGGTGGACGTATTGGGAATGGTGCTAATGGCGGCGGTGGTAGTGGTGGTGGTGGTGGTGGTGGTGGTGGTGGTGGTGGTGGTGGTGGTGGTGGTGGTGGTGGTGGCGGCAGTTATGGCGGTTGTTGTGGTGGTGGTGATGGTTTTGGCGCGGTGAGAGGAATGACGGTGGTGGACATATTGGGAATGGTGCTAATGGCGGCGGTGGTAGTGGAAGTGGTAGCGGTGGTGTTGAAGGCAGTGGCAACGTAGGTGGCAGTGCCACCAGCAGCTGCTATTGCTGGTTCGCCGCCACCGGTGTTGTCGCACCTGTCGCGGTTGTCCCTGGCTACCTGTCCCCCGGCCCCTAGTCTCTTCATTTCTAGTTCCACGGACTGAACAGGAATGCCGCCTTGACAAATAACGTCTCTCTAAGAAGTTCAAGCCATTGAGAATCTGAAACCCTCACCTGGTTCGTCTTATCACGAAATGGTTCCTCTCTCATAATCTGATAAATTACTCATTTCTTGAACTTCACTCTCAAATTTTTAGATCCTCAAGAACCCCACGTTTCATTTTAAATTACACAATGATGTTGGTACCTAAATAACACCAACAAATGTAGCTGAATGTAATAAAAACGTCCCATTAATACGAAGGAAACATAATCATTTTCATCGTGTATGGCCAAAGAACATGAATAGAAAAATGTATATTACATCAGTCACTTTCAATAAGATGTTTGACCTGGATCAATTTCTAACATTGGATTGAAGAAGCAGTCAAAACAATGAAGGCCATAAACTTATCACCAGTTTGTGTTGCGTTTTATGAAAAATGATGAAGGATTTTCAGTAAAAATAAATCCAAGGCCGTGTCTGTGTGTATCCGCAAATATTTATGTCCATATTTACACTACCTATGTGGAATTTGTATGAGGATCATAAATCATGATCCAAGATGATACCACAATATCTCAATGAAAGAAAAAAAAACACTCATAAAGCCTTTTGATAAAACAAAATGTTATCTCACAATTTGGAACTCAGTTTTAGAAGCTCAATACAGTAAGAAGAAAATGATGACAATGCGAAACCAAATATTCCAAGTTAAGGAATCGAATCTGACTGAAGTCAATCTCGAAATGTTTAAATATTATACATTTATTCCGAAAAATTAATTCCTTGAATATCTCATGTAGAATGGGTTAATTAGGTCTTATACGCCCCCACTGGTTCGTGTCCGCCAACCATTCGCACTGACCCTTCAAATAGAAAAGTAGGAATTATCCTATTTCCATTTTAATAGGAAAACATTGATTAAAACTTCCGTTTATTTATTTAAGTCCGAAGAACCACAGCTCAAACAGCTTCTAAAACGAATAAACGCCATTCTGAATTAGTATACATGGCTGCGAATGCTCGCCCACAGTTTTGTTCATGATCTGGGCTGTCCGGGTGACACCGCGTCGAAGGCTGGGGTGTCAACGTTGCAACCATCATATCGTGGTCTTCTTCAGGTCTATAGTACCCACTACAGCCCTACACATCGCACTACAGCCCTGAAGAAGACCACAATATGATGGCTGAAACGTCGGCACCTCAGCCTTTGTCACTCAGCCAGCCCAGATCATGCCTCCGCGGAAGCCTACGACATCACTTCTGTTGTTTTTTTGTTGTTATTTTTTTAAATAAACCTCCAGAGCCTATCTGGGTAGCCGAGAAGATCGCTAAGGCAGAGATGACGTGGCGATCTCGGACCGAAGGATCGCGGGTTCGAGTCCAGCCTCGGGATGGGTGTGTTTGTGGTACATTCATCCTATATTATTATCATCATTCCATATCCAATTCCTCCAGGGTTAGCAACCTTGGATACATAATGTTCGAAAATTTCAAGATTGACTTCAAGCAGATTCGATTCTTTAACTTGGAATATTTGTTTTCGCATTGTCTTCACTTTCTTTTTACTGTGTTGAGCTTCGATAAAAAATTGATTCAGCCTAAGAATGCTGATAGCCCCCAGCAAAAAAGGGAGTCACGTACACTTAACACGGGAAAACGTAACTGAGGCTCGGTCCGAACAGGTGTGGTTCCAGGTGACCAATTAAAAAAAAAGCAGACCTAATATGTCTGGACCCGCATAATCATCTCATTAGACGGTATACGCACTTGAAGCGAAATTTACCATAGTGTAGAAATCAATTGTCGCGAGGGAGTGCTGACACCCTGCAGAGCCAGCGAGCGTGCTAAGTGAGCACGCCGCCCCCGGCGCCTGCCCTTCCCCCCTCCCCCTCCCGCGGTCCACTCATCGCTGCATTAGTATCGCAGGCACGTACTTATTACTTTCCTTTCCGGCCTCAGAGCTGCCTTTCTTTCAGCCTCGTAACTGTAAAATATTTCCCAAACAAGGGGAATCCAGACAGACCGACAGCTGGAAAGAGGAAGGGACGGGCGCGCCGTCGGGTGCATAATCTTCCCGTCCCGCCGCGCCCTTCCTCGGCCCCGCCACCTCGCGTCACGCCCCTCCACCCCCCACTCCGCCCTCCAACCCTCGAGAAACAAAACCCACACGGGCACCCCTCCGCCGGGTCAAAATTACGGGTGACAGGGTGACCACCGTTCCCGCGTAAAATGTGACGCAAAGCCGACCCCTCAGCGCGAGCGAATGGAGGGGCGAGAGGAAAACGCCCCCCCTCCTTCTGTCCCTCACCCTCCCTCCTTCTCGGACGATCTGTTGGAGTGGAACGTCTCGAAAACCACAAGCCCATCAGCGAGAGGCACAAAAAAACGAAGGGGGACGGGCCAACACAAATTACTCTAATTCTCGGAAGAAAGTTCTCCCCCACCCCACCCCATCCTCTTGTCCCCTTGCTTCTGCCTTCGCCCGTGAATGGACAGCGCGAGTTCACCGCACGATTCCAGATAGCGCCTTTCCGAACCTAGACACAACCCCACCCCCCTTGAACGCAGATCCAAAGGCGAAACACTTCTACATTTTTTCCGCTTCTTTTTCCCTTTCTTTTGATTCACGTCAGATTCCACCATCTAACTTTTCATTCTCTGCAGCTGAAGCAGCCGAAGACGGGTTGACGGACGCGTGAGTTACGTATAGGGCGCGGCGCTTCCCCCTCCCTTTTCCCTTCCATCGCGCCCTAAAAACTCGCGCGCATAAACACGTTCCCGCTGCAACCCTTCATTACGCCCCGCGTCTACGCCTGCGCCGGGACGAGGCCGGGGCGGGGAGGGGCGGGGCGGGACACGGAAAATAAAATCAAGACGGTAATTTACAGGGTCGTTCACCCCCTTTCCGGGAACCTTAAAATCCATAGAGGGAGGATGCGAAGAGCTTCAGACAGAAAGAGACGCAATGGCTGACGCCCACGCATGTCTGAGAGGGATGTTGCGATTTCGACTGCGATAGGAACAGTATTCTTACCATTAACCGTATAAAAGAATCTCATATTATATAAAATGCTAAGGGATAGGTCGGTTGTGTACGATTTATAAGCATCCATCGACACAAAATTCCGTAAAAGCACTATGCTGGATAGGAAATTATTCCCCCGGGGGTGCATCAAACAAATTTAAGAGGATAATGTTTAATTTTATACATTATCTTGTGAAGAAATCGGGTGACGCATATTGAATGCGCATTACACGCATACTCTGCAGCAATTACGTTCATGTTCATCTCTAAAATGATGCCTCCGCGGCTCTTAAAATCCGATTTATTATGTTATAATCGTCAGAATGATACTTCTGGATCACTATTACATTTTTTTTGGTTTAGTTCTGCTTGGAATTTCCACTCCATTGTACGGGTTGGAAGTTAACTTGGTCTGGGAGCCCGAGTATCAAGAAAATGTGTGCAAATAGAACAAATAGAATGGCTCGAGCAGTGATTGGATACTTTGGTATAAATGACCCTGTATGATTGATTATTCAAAATCTATACCATCAGAGTAAACGTCACACTTATCGAAAGAATTGCAGATTCCCTAGGAATATCTCATAACCACTACAGGAAGGCAGCGGGAGGTGAAAATAAGCATTTTCGCGAAGGAAATCTACCTAAAGATATTCTCAGTAATGTGGAGTGTGTAAAGGGAATTTGAAGCAAAGAGAGGAAACAAAAGTGGGGCGAAACCTAAAGAGAGGAGGGATAATTGAATAACAAGAGAACCACATTCAATTCTTCTAATTTGGAACTTGTAAGAAATCTAATCTCAGTTATTATGTAAAATTATGAATGTCAGAGAAAACGATAACTTAATTAAAATACGGAATTGCAACAAATTTTCTTTCAGAGACAAAACAAAATGTCCTCAAGACAACCACTTAACTTGCAATTAGGACTCGTTGTCTCTATATGTAATTTTTCATAACAATTCATACAATGTGAAACAAGCTGGATGAAATCCCTAAACTGTTTGCTAGTAACTTCGCATCACGTAACGCCACATGTGAATCACCTGTGAACAGGGGTACACCGGAATTCTGCCAGTCGCGACCGCGTGGGCGTGAAACAAAGTACTCTAATTAGAAAACACGTAACGGCCTTAAGTATGAAGAGATACAGATTTATCTACACATTACCGGAAACAACCGGTCACAATAATCATTGCCATTGTGTAGGAACGTAGCCTTATCTAATTATGTCTTCGATTATCCAACGGCAGCACCTGCTGTGCATAGACCTTCTTTCACACTACAAACGGCCAGATGGCTTACTATGGGAGTCGGATTTCCAAATTATGACAAAAGAAAAAAAGTAACTCAGATCACAACGAACAAAAGTATGATATAAAAATTATATGTCAAATATATGACCGAAACATCGGCAATGTAAAGTGTCTGTTTTCTTTCTTGGAACCCAAACTCAAGAACCATTAGAGATATAATTCCAACGGGTCAAGAATCATTGAATATTATAAAAATTATGATCTACTTCAGCCAAATAACCAAGAAAGCCCAACAACCGAAATTCATTGGTAAAGACGCGTAAAATTACCTACAAACAAAGGAAAAGATATAAAGGAAAAACTTCCGCCGAGCAGAAAGTGCAGCGGGCTCGCAGCCCGATTTTGGCAGCGGCCGCGAGCGCCATAAAGCGCCAACAGGGCGCGCGGGCGGGGAGTTGGCCTGGCGCGGCGCCGAGCCGAGCGGCGTCAATGGGCCGCGCGCGATGTGACAACGCCGCTCCCGCTCCCGCTCCCGCCCGCGCGCCACTCGGGCCACCACTACCTGTGTTACCATCCTCCGTCCTCCCGCCCTCGCCACACCGCGCCGCGCCTCTCTGTTTGCTCTGTTGGGTCCTCCTCGCCTCCTCCGCCTCCACCTCCTCCGCAGCAACGGGCCACCGCTCCTCGCACACAAAGTTTCCGAATAAATGAGATGGAAACGAGGGGCGACCGCGGAGCGGGGCGGGGCGGGGCTGGGGCGGGCGCGGGGGGCAGCGGACGAGCGTGAACATCGAAGAATGGGCCGTGACGAGACTGTTGGGGGAGGCCCAGGGACAACAGAGGGATACCTGGGGGCCGCGGGCGGGCAGGCGCCCTCCCTCCTACCCTACCTGCCGGCGGCGGTTATGATACGCGGAGTGCGTGCCCCGCATAGCTGCGGCAGCCAGCGCCCACCCCCGCGCCGCGCGGGCCCTCTGTCGGGGGAGGAACGTGGAGAACGCGTCCCTGGAGGTCGGAGGTTCGAATACCACCCCCCCACTCTCGCGTCCCCGGAGGCGGCGAATGCCGCAATTTGGAATATGAGTCGCCGGGCCCGCGTTCCACCCGCCGCCGCCCGCTAATAGCGCGGGGACCGGAGCACGCGGGGGGCGGGGCCGGAGGAGCCGCATTCTCGACGCTTCTCCAGGCATCGATGATTAATAAACAGCGCACCCCGGCCCCGCCCCCGCCCGCAGACGAGGGAGCGGCGCGGCGCGGCGCGACGGGTGACGGAGGGCGTAAATCAAGCCGCTTCCGGCAAGCGACTTTTCGCCCCCGGAGCTTTCCCGCGGGCGGGGGCGGGAGCGGGGCGCCCGGTTGGACGCCATCCGCCAATGAGCAGCGTCTACGAGGACGGTCTGCGGCTCCTACACTTGCAAGCGCAGATCACAAGCCAGGCTTGCGCCCGGAAAACTGTTGCTAGAGCAATGCCGCTGCGACTGATTTACATAGGAGAATTCAGGCTTGCAAGGAGTGCTTTAAGTTGTGCGGAGCATTTAACGCATACAGTAGTTGGTGTAAAGTACAAGAACATCTCACAAGTCTACCTGTTTCAAAACAATGATAATCTACGCTTTAGAACGAAACTTGACAACGCAAAACTCACGAAATGAGTTATCTGATTACTGCTGTCTCGTACTCAACTTCTGACGTTTCACGAAAGCAAGCAACGTTTCCTTGAATAATGAAGTGAAAACTGCGATGAAATAAACATCATTTGCCAACAACTTCTGTAAACACATGGAATACTTTTTGTAGTGTCCTAGACATTCGGGGCTCTTTCTGTAATGACACTGGGGGTTTTTCTTCGAAACTTGCTATTCAAAACGGAGAAGACCTCGATAACCAAGCGAAAGAATCGAGAGCCATTACAATATTCAGAAGATATGCGTATATTGTGAAATGTATTTGTTAATTTACCTGCGAACACAAAGAACAAGTAATACTTCCATAAATCTCATGAAAATAAATTATTTCACACGTTTTTTTGCAGGCTGTTTAGGGTGGGTTTGCAATGTTTTATTTCCCATTAATGTTTTGCTATCCATTAAAGGAAAGAGGTCGTGAACCCATAATAAAACACATTAATTTAAAAAAAAAAAACCTTTTTCAGAAGCCTGTAGACCAAGATTATCTCAAACGGGTGCCAGCGGATGAACGCTAGGATGTCGGGCAGTGGATGAACAGTCTACAACGCAACTTTTGTAATACATACAAGTAAATCAGAAATTTCCTGGAGGAGGTCCGCAAAACTGAATATCATCTGTGCAAGTGGATACTTCCGTTCACTTCTACACAGCCATGTCAATATTTTTTCACTCACGTCAGCCAATCTATAGAAAACAGCTTCGTGAATTTCGACCTTCACAATTACCCTAACGAAAGGGTATTCAAACCCGAAAAGCAGACACACGAGAACACGACACATGAACTGGCATTTCTTAGGACATCTAACTGACCGCGGAAGGTCGGACCCCAATGTAATGCACACAGCACAGGGGCATTTTTTTTCCCGGAGCGTGCAAAGCAAAAGCAAAAGCAAAGCGCGGCGCGAGGGAACTTTTTTAAAAACGGAGCGCGCACTCCACATTGACCCGACCCCGCGAGGGCACGGCGGGGGCGAACCCTGGAAGAAAGCCAAGAAAATTAAAACCGCCCCTGGCAGCGCCAGTCGAAATAAATACCGCACTTCCTCTCTAAACAGCGCGCGGGCCGGCGCGCGGGCCTTTCTAAACACGGACTCCATAGCGCGGTCGCCTGTCAACGTGTCTTTGTACTAGGGCGCGGGAAAGACGCGAGGGAATAATAAATAAGATGGCGCTCGACGCGAGCAGAACTGGAGCGCGGGCGAGGGGCGGCGGAGGGAGCGAGCGAGCGAGAGAGTGAGAGAGGAAGGGAGGGGGAAGAGAGAGAGGGGAGGGCAGAGGCGGGGGCGACCCGGAATGCGCCCCCAGACGCCCTCCAGTGCGTTTGTTTGTTAGGGGTGTGTAAACACGTGCCCTCGTGCCCCCGCGCGCCCCCGGCGGACGCCCGGTCCCCGCCACGCCCCCCACGCCCCGCCACGCCACGCCACGCCACGCCCTCGCGCAGCCACTGGACCCGCTCGCTCGCACCCGCCGACGCTCCGCCACTTCACTGTCCGTTCGCGCGCTTCGACAACCAGCGTTCAATCCGAAATCGAGCGGTCGAACTGCGTCTTTACTTCACAACTACTAGAGATGTGTTTCTCTAAGAAGGAGCCACTTTGACAGGTCGGGAAACAAACGAACGTCATGCAGGGCAATGACATTATCAATAGTTAGTGACGAAGCCATTTACAAACGAGCTAAGTATAAACGAATGCATTGACAAAATGAGTGCATGAACATAACCTGCAGTTATATTGCTAGAAATGGCCAAGTAGTAGGTTTCAAAGCGGTCCCTTCTTATAGTAATTTCTCTTTGCGAAACCCACTCCTCCATTTTATACCAACATGATCTGTGCAGTTTGTGTGTGTGTGTGTGTGTGTGTGTGTGTGTGTGTGTGTGTGTGTGTGTGTGTGTGTGTGTGTGTGTGTGAGAGAGAGAGAGAGAGAGAGAGAGAGAGAGAGAGAGTGTGAGTGAGTGAGAGAGAGTGTTGGAAACCAACTTACTCAAAACCCGTATCAGTGTATTTAAAAATCTACACAATGCCTTCAGAGGCTTCCTTTTTCAAATCCCGAAGCAAGAAACCTCAGCGTCGGAGGCAAAGGGGGTCGAAAATACGATTAAATTCTTGCAGCCGAACGCCGTGGGGTTATAGACTTGCGAAGGGTACGGTCGTGTTCACCAAACCATTGTCTAATATGAAACATCAATTTTTTGAAAGAAAGTGGCGAACCACTACTGTGGTCATTTGCTCTCCCTTCGCTGGCAACCAGGTGCAATGATCAGGATCATCACTACGATAATATCACTACAGACCTGAAAAATATGTAGTATGAAACGTCAAAACATGTACATAAATATGTAATGAAAACAGTAAGAATATGTAATAAATATGTAAAATCAGGTATAATATGTAATATTAAAATATACAAATTATAAAACACATTAACCTAATTCGAAATTACATTTATCAAAAATTTTCGAAACAAATTCTAAAAATAATTCAAACGTTTTAAAAATCATTTGGAGAACACAAGTTGATGCACGTTTTGAACTTAACAACATTCCCGTCAGCAATATAAGCTTTATCTATCGCTATCCAGGACCATAGTTTAGCAGCCAAACTAGAGCAATAGAAGACCCCGTACAAACTGGCAATACTAGTAAACAAGCTGCAGCGTGAAGCATTCTCATCGACTTGTTACACGTCGGCGATCGCCAATGTTTTTCGTAAATTAAGGTTAAAGACACGAAACGCGACGTCCATAATACTTTTCACACCTAAAGGTGAAAATGATTTCAGTCGCGCACTTCCCATCACTGAGCTAACTTGAAGCAGGCGCACCGGACCGTAACATCAGACCGCGTCTTAACGTTGCGCACCTCGAGTCGACAGCACTTAGTATTTATGTAGAAAAAAATCTGAATTTTTAAAAATACCTTTTTCATTTAAAAAAATGTTTAAAAAATGAAAAAAGTTGATAGATAAAAAATATTTTGTGAAAATAGCAAAAAATGTAAAATAGGTAATATAGTACTAAATATGTAAAAATATGTAACGAAAAAAATTGATATTGTGTTAGGATGGCGACGATTCGCCAAGATTTCAATTTTGAGACCGGTAAATAGAAACTGGTTTAGTGGTGAGTTATAGTTGACATTTACATAATTGAAATGATTGAAGGCGTTGTCATCGTCAACAATACTATTTATTTCAATAAGTAAATAGAAATCCAATAAATATGTAATTACATAAAAATCCGGCTCTAAATATCACTGCGAGTTATGTCCATGCACTCATTTTGTTAGAGTGTTCGTTTATAGTTTGCGCATTTGTAAATGGCTTCATCACTATCTCTTGCAATGTCATCACCCTGCATGACGTTCACTTCATTCCCAACCCCTCAAAATTTTCTCTTCTTGAGATAACTCCTCTATATCTAGGGTCCCTAACCGAGGCAGCCAAGCTGCGCAGAAGGCAGCCGAATCCCAAATCCAAAAGCTCGGGTGCGCGCGGCGGGGTGTGCACGCGAGCGTCGCAGCGCAAGAAGAGCCCAGGCGCAAACGTCACGTTGCCAACTGATTATCCGCTGCGCTAAGTCCGCGTTCACGCTCGCCCGCGCGCAGTCGCCTGCGCCGCCTCTGAAAGCGAGGGCGGGGGGCGGGGGGGGGGCGGCGTGGGACACGAATGCGGCTGACAGGCGTCGTCCGAGGTGGCCACCGGACCGTGACTTCCAATCCCGGGTTGCAGCTCGCCGCCGCCCGCGCGGAGCGGCGCGACGCGGCGCGACACGGCGCGGCCCACGACGGCGGCGGCGGCCAAAGCCCCGCGGCGGAATACGATCCGCGGTCTTCGCTCGTCGCCCACCTCCCGCGCACGAGACTGAAATCCTATCCATGGCACGCTGAGAAGGACGAGGGTTGATTGAATGATTGGTGATTCCGAGGGCGGCATTTGCCAAGGTCATTAGTTTCGTAAGTGTAGTGCATGTTTTTTCTTAGAAGGTCTTCCTCACGCTGGATGGCGATAACCGGCGCCGACCTACTCGCCGGGTTGTGGGGTTTTCTCCAACCAGGTATCTCCCACAAGTAGGGCACCGCTCCAGCCGGGACCATTGTCCTGACTGGTCTCCTGACATGTGTGGTAGTGTGATGCATGTACGTGTATGTAAGTAGGAGTGGAGATACTAGGAAGAGGAAGGAAATATCGCGCGCGTTCCGTAGTCCGTTTGTTAGGTTACTGCTCCGGCATTCGCGTGAAGCTTGAGAAACCACGGGCCTACCGATCAGAGCAGCCGGCCGCTAGAAACCTCCTGCAGGCTGTGTGAATTCGACGTAGCTCTGCGGCTAAGGTCGAAAATCCTCCTGTCACGGTCGGGATTTGAAAATTAGGAGCTCCCGGTCGGAGGCGCTGCAGTAACATCAGCAGATGCCCTGAGCCATCTAAGCCGGTGGGAAGGAGAGGAGAAAAGATACCTTTAGAAAATCAAATTTAAAAAATAGCACTCTGCTTTCCGCGATATGTTTATAATTAAAACCGAGATTTAAATGTCAAGTGGACTATGCAGACATATTTTTGGTAGTAGAGTTGGCATTGGCAGAATTCAGATTGCCTGGAGGCAGAACTCAAATTTTAACATTTGCTTTCTAAATCAATGCCTTAAGCAAATTATGCTTAGGCGATTTCGTTGAAAACTTTCATCATGCTTTGCGAAATGTTGCACAAAATGTTTATTTGTTTTTGCTATTTGTAGAGATGCTTCGAAAGATAACTGGCTATAGAACTGGTTCAGTGTCTGCATGTGGTCGGTCCCTTGAAATGATTGACATCAGAGATTCACTGCCAGAAAAAACCTTCGCAAAGCATCTTAGCCGTCATGTCTGACGACTTACAGAAGTTGAAACGTCACGAAGGTGTTACTCTTAGAGAATACTGCGAATGCAGGGCATATCTCCCCTACCCAGAAAGCGTAGTTAGATTTTGTGATTACATCGCAATGATTGCATAACATCCGGAGAAATATTTCCATTCAGAAGACGCGGTCTTTTTTACTTCATGTGAATAATTTTTAACTTTTTTATTGATTCAGAAATATTTTTGGAGAAGGAAAACTGAAATTGCCCCTTCTCCCCTTCCTGATAAAACTTTCTGGAGGCGCCCCACGAGAGGTATAGAGAAATTACTCTAAGAGAGGTCATGTTGACAGGTCGGGAAACAAGTGAACATCATGCAGGGAGATGCCTTTGCAAGAGATAGTGATGAAACCATTTACAAATGAGCTAACTGTAAACGAATGCACTGACAAAATGAGTGCATGGAGGTAACGAATCAAACGAATACTTTCATTTTTTGTTAAATTATGCATATTCCTGCGCTTTCATTGCATTTTCAGGACTTTCATTTATAATAATAATAATAATAATTATTATTATTATTATTATTATTATTATTATTATTATTATTTCTTTGAATCCATTCTAATTGCGTTGATTAGGTCACACAATTGTTGATATTTTAATATATTTTTCATTTACATTCTATTAATATATTTCATTTATATATTATATTACTTTATTTCAATGGTATTATTGACACGTCGATCGTGGCGGATCGAGCCGATCAATTTGGGACCATCATAGATTTTGTTAAATAATAAATATATTTGTTATATTGTATATTGTGTTTGTAGCGTATATATGGTACTATAAAATATCATTTGTTTAAATAATTACATAGTAAATTCCATTCCAGGGTCCATAAATAAATATTTAAATCTATTTTGTCAAATAAAGGAAAGTAAAAAACGAACACTCTAGACTTTTGCGGGGAGGGTGATATGACCACTGTGCCACCCCCCCTGGATCCGTCTCTGCCCCCCGCTCCAGCCCTAACGCGTGGGTGGGCCGCGGGGCGGCGCGCGCGGCGGGGCGCCCAGAGCGATGGCCGGAGCCGTGTCGCCGGGCGGAGGCCCTCGCGGAGCGGCGAAGAGCACTCGGGCTGCGGGCAGTGGCCGGCGCGCGGGAGATCAGCCCGGCGCGGCGCGGCGATTCTTGGCGCGAGGCGGCGCGCAGGGCTGCCAACACGCTGATCCATAAACAGCCGCATCTGCCTGCGCCTTGCATACGGATCGCACGCGCGCTCCTGCCTCCAGCGCGTGGGAGACTGAGACGAGCCGCGGCCCGGAAGCCGTCACAGCGACGGCGAGTGCCTCTGTGACGCCACGTTCCCACGAGTGGCCGATGGCCACTCGGTAACCGAGTGGCTCTTCCAGACACTCGTTCGGGGCGTTTTTACTCCATATCGACACACAAAAGGCCTCTCAATATTACCTAACTTTGTACAATGTAATGTAACTAGTACACTACAATGTAATAAAACAATCCAAAGAAAACTTTTTGAAAATATTCAGCATTTCTGAAATTCCAAAAGAACACGCAAAACAAACCGGGAATTTGTGGTTCAGTGCTTTCCTTAAGTGACCTTATAGTTCATTCCACGATTGCTGATATCTAACAAATTTAATGGCATTGTTTAAAATATATTTATTTTATGTCGCATTATAAACAACTAAGGTCATTAGCGACCACTATTAATTTACATATCTATAACAGTTATTGTACCTTATAAAGATCAGAATTATTAAATAGAAAGATATACACCAGAGATACATTTTATAAATTATAACGAAAACGGCGGGTTTGTTAAGCTCAGTATATGAACTGGTTGTTTCAGAAAGGGTACACATCCATGACAAGTTTTTCTCTCAGAATTTTTTCGAAACTCGATATCTCCCTATAAGACAAAGAAAACAGAATCATACCTCGCAATCAGAACACTAGAGCCGTATCGTCTCTCACGAATATTTCGGAGCACTCAACTTGTGCGACTGAGTTGAATAAATCTGGGCCACAGTGCAACGGGGGTCGCCATGTTACTTCATCCCAAGTAGGACAAAACCGAATCACTCTACCCCTTCCCATTTTAAATAAACCGAGAGCGGTAGCTCAGTGCATCAACTGATGTCACTGCAGCGCCTCTGACCGGAAGGTCCTAGGTTCGAGCCCTGGCAGTGGCAGGATTTTCGACACTAGCTTTTCAGCTAGGTCGAATTCAGTCGCTGTCTGGAGAAGAATTCTTGGGGCCGGCTGCTCTGATCGGTAGTTTTCCGTGGTTTCTCCGATCAACACCAGGCGAATGCCGGGGCAGTACCCTACCAAACGGGCCACGGACCGCGCGCGACCTTTCCTTCCTCTTCCTTGTCCTCTCCTCTCCCCTTACACACACACTTACACTAACATGCACACACTACCACATATTCCGGGAGACCAGTCTGGAGCTTAGAGCTTGTCCCGGCTGGGGCAGTGCCCTGCTGGTGGGAGAGTCCTGGTTAGGGGGGAAACCCCACTAGCCGACGGTAGGTCGGCGCCGGATCTCGCCATCCAGCGGGGGAAGATAACCGCCATCTCCCGAGAACAAACATGCACTACACTTACGGGACTAATGACCGAAGCCGTTGACGCGCCCGGAAACACGAAAAACCCAACCAACCATTTTAAATAATGCGCTCGAATAGAGTTTCCACTTAAGACCGCATGGGGGCGAATGGGGCAGGGAGCGGTGGGCAGCACGCGCTATGCTAATGGTAAGAGACCCAAAGGAAATAAACTAATTAATTTGCCGCGTGGCCGCAATAGAACGGCGGAGGTGGGTCGGCCGGCCGGGTGGCGCGCCGCGATATGCAAATGCGCTAATGGCGGTCAATTGCTCGCGTCTCAGTGCACGGAGGCGCCGGCCACCCCGGCGAGGGGGCAGCCTGGGGAGTCACGACTAGAAACCCATGATTTCTTATATTAGACGAGAATGCCATCCGGCACTAATTACCTTCTCGGTCTTGCCAAGAAACATACGCTCACATTAACATATGCTTATTGAATACAGAGCGTATTGCATACATATTAATAGTAATTAATAGTAATTTTGATATTATAGCTTTGTTTGGGTTCAAAATCCTAAGAAAAACACCAACATGATTTGTTGCTTATGATACTATTCATAACACAAACATTCATTTCAAAATTTATTTTGAAACGACTGTCAAAATTTCAACCTCTTCAAGCAGGTAATAAATCTGAATTGTCAGCCCGATTATTTTGACCATAATGTATTACTGATAATTTTTTACCAAATTTCAAATTTAAAACAATCTAGAGGTGCAATGTTTTTATTTAAAAAATATTATTTTCTAAATGGCCGAGTGTGCAGTTAAAACAGAACCTTGACTTCAAGTACTTGTACAATATTGAAGGTACATACTATTGTTACGAGCCTTTGAATACCGTTATTCCATGTTATGAGCCTTTGAATGATACTACGAGCACAAGGGCAGCTTCAAGAAGTTTTTATGGTCGCAGAGGATGAAATGTTAATGTAATAAAAGGATTAGTTTCCGACATTACCTTTACTTTATGTATTTTCATATATACACAATTTGAAAAACGAATATGTAAATTATATCTTTGCACTCGTACTATGTAAATACTTCTATTAATACGACTTTTCTAAAAGAAAAAAGAAGAAAAAACAAATTAAAATTCGGAGGCAACGTTGGCAAAAAGGCTATTGCTTATATTATTAAAATGGATCGTAAATATATATCATTTTTCAGCATATTTATAATTATTAGGAGGCGAATTTTGATGACTTAAAACGTCACCAAAAATGATCAATAAAATGCTCTTAAAATGTTTTAAAAATGGCTTAAAGCCAAACAAAAATAAAAAAATAGTATCAACAGCACTTCGGATGAACAAATCAAGCTGTTGGATGCGTCACTGATGTAACCCAGGCTTCTTCCATTCGATCGAGTGAACTAACCTTGCAAACGTTTGGCTTGGACTGTTCTTTACCAGGAAATCTCTGTCTTTAGTTATCCTGAAATCGGAGGAACCGACAATGGCGCTGATATATACCTCATAAGAATTACATACTTACAAAGGCTGTCAAAACAATTTCTCAGCGAACAAATAGAATTGCTACTGAGCAAAGGCTAATGAGTAATTGTGTGAAGAACATTTGTTGCAACTCGTATATATTATTTG
Organism: Teleogryllus occipitalis; assembly: GCA_011170035.1. NCBI lineage: Eukaryota > Metazoa > Arthropoda > Insecta > Orthoptera > Gryllidae > Teleogryllus > Teleogryllus occipitalis. The sequence continues at coordinate 8,654 of BLKR01000329.1, read as the reverse complement.
AGGCAAGGAGCAGCATTAAAAATGACATTAAAATCTATGAAATCAGTAAAAAAATACATTAAAAACGACGGAAACGGTAAAAATGACATTAGTAGAAATCGACAAAAAATGCAAAATAATGACCTATAAAATTGGGTCATTTCCTTTTGTCACAACATAAAATGAACTTCTATACTAAACGGCATTGTTCGAAAGCGAAAAGAAAGAAAAAAGACATTTCATTAAAATCCGCCCCCTAATAATTACTGTTTTAAAACTCTTTTTTTTTTTAGGTCCTGCACTTTTCGTGGGTCAGGCGCTGGGCCGTCCGGCCCTGGCCTGGCCTCTTCGCGGCGCGCTGACGCTAGCGCGGGCGTGAGAGCAGTCTCGGGCGGGGGCGGGGGCGGGGGCGGCTCGGGGCGATTGCAGGTGCGGGGCGCGTCGCATCGCAGTGCGCGCGCCCGGCATGACGAGCGGCGCCGCGCTGCGCCGCGCCGCGTCTCATCTGTCTTATTTTGTCCCGGCTGTCGGCGCGCAGCCGGCATAATTGGATCGCGAGGCAGGCCAGGGCAGTCCGCCGCGCCGCGCCGAGCCGGTGCCCGCTCCGTGCATGTCCCCGCCGCGACCCCGCCCCCGCGGCCTCGCCTTCCGCTCCCGCCTGAGGACGTGCGGAAGAGGACGGGGCCTTACAAGGGCACGGACAGCGCGCGCGGGCCCGCCAGAGGAGAGAGACGCAAGAGGGCCTCCTTTAGAATGTACAGGATTAGAAATAATTGGAAATATTTATCCATCTGTTTCTTTATTGACTATTTGTTTGTATTCAAAAATAATATTGTCGGTTAACGTATTATTAACACATTCAATATTTTAAAAAAATAATATATTTTTTACATATTCAATATTTTAAAAAGAGCTGAAAGTTGAAATTGAAATTTATGAAATAAGATGCAGTAGTAGCAACATTTTTAAAGGATTAGGAATTTCTTTTAAAGGATTTAAAGAATTTTTTCGCAGGATTTAGAAATAATTTTAAAAGGTTCAAAGTTGAACATGAAATTTAAGAAATAAAATACAGTAGTAGGAGGATTTAGAAAAATACTGTTTACACGTTTTACATTCAAGGTTTTTCTTAAATCAATATTCAGCAAATTCAAAGAAATGCATAAATTAAATACATTTCCTACTTATCGATAAACATGAGTAGCTTCTAAATCATATAAATTACAAAAACGACTTGTTGAAGAAAGAAAAACAAAATTGAAAGGACGAAGAAAGAGGCATTGTACGGAGAGCTGTTGACTTGAAAGGGAAGTGTGGAGAACGTTAGGCGAAAAATGTTGTTGTGAGATTAAAAAGGAATCACTGAGCATTAAAGAAAGAGGGCTGCCGAAATTATGGCAGGGTAAAACACCCAAAGAGGATGATAACTTCCGAGACGGCACGCTAAGAGATAAACTGCCTAGATGAAGGGAAAGGTTGTCTCTCGACGTACGTACATAGAGAAAAGTGACTCTGAGGTCATGGGAGGAGCGTAGCTGCTGAGGGCTATCCAACGGCCAACTGGTGGTGAATTGTTTTATTAATATTTAAAGAAGCAATTGCTTATGAGTAGTAGTACCTACTTGAACCCGTCAGCAATTACCCTGTAGTAACTCATTTTCATTCATATTGCCCGTTACCGCATGAACAGTCGAACCTTTTTTTCGTGCTTGTTCAGCAACAGCGCGCCGTCCACTATTGTCTGAATGGTCGCGCCTCCGAAGAACGTAGTCGGTGGTTCTTGTTCGTGTAGCGCTGGGGCAGCGTACTGGAGGCTCCAGCTTTGGCGGCGACCAGCGAGGCGATCCGAGGCGGAGGAATGCGATTTCGCCAACAATGCACGTCAACTCTACCACTTACCCTAACACGATCGACAGCATTAAGAACAAGCAGGCGACGCGCGGCAACGTAGACAAACAAAACTGACGAAACCCCACCAATCGGAACAGATCAGTTAGAGAGCAATTACTCAATGTTCCAACTTTCACGATTTTTTTTATTAATATTTAAAGAAGCAATTGCTTATGAGTAGTAGTTCCTACTTGTACTCGTCAACAATTGCCCTGGAGTGGTAACATTTTTATTCATATTACCCATTACCTCATGAACAATCGAACCTTTTGCCCGGGCTGTTCAGCAACAGCGCGCCGTCCACTATTGTCTGAATGGTCGCGCCTCCGAAGAACGTAGTCGGTGGTTCTTGTTCGTGTAGCGCTGGGGCAGTCGAGCGCTGGGGCAGCGTGCTGGAGGCTCCGGCGGCGGCGGCCAGCGGGAGGAATGCCGCGTCAGGTGGAAGAGGGAGGGGGCGGCGGCGGCGGCGGCGGAGAGTGGGGGCGGGGAGGGGAGGGGAGGGACCGCAATCAGGCGCGAGGAATTAAGGGGATGATTAATGGCGGATCGGCGTGGGAGTGGGGGGCCGGAGGCGGGCAGCCGGTCACACCCAGGTAGCGAAGGCCTGTCGCCCGCCTGTCAGGGGCGGCGCCCCGCGCCCGCGCCAACACAGAGCTCGCGCTCACAGCTCGCGTCCGCCGCTCTCGCCCTCCGCCATACTCGCTTTCCAACTTCCGGGGACTCGCGCTCAAACATTTTGCAGCCTTGTCAAGTTTTGCTGCTGTCCATCGTTAAATTTACGTCATCGTTAAATTGCTGTATACTGAGGTTTTCACACGATTCGCTAGATGTGGTAAAATTTTACTTTCAAAGCTACCTTCTTGCGGACTGGAATTCGGAATTCTTCCCAACTGAATAGAGGTCCCGCAAGGTTCCATTTTGGCGCCAGACGTGACCCTGGAGTACTTTCGACTGTATTCTGCAGTTCTATGGTATTTATCGTACAAAGTATTTCACAAGAGAATTATTATATCCAATGCATCTATTGGAATATTCAAGTATTATGAAGTAATACGTGATAAATTCACTATACATTTTTTTTCTATAGTGGTCGATGTCTTTAGGTCATTGTTACACCTCCTGCCTTATACAACGAATATTTTAATTAATACGCAAACGTCCTTCTCAACAGTGCACGTGGCCTCAGAAATGTTACTTCTATGTGAAATTTTCAGTTCGTACTATTAATGTATTTTGCTACAGCTCTTTATTGATAAAATCAATAATTACGGAAAAATTATATTTCATTCTGACATCATCAGATATAGTGTACCGCGGATATAATGAACAAAATATGTTAGTCCACAGAAGTTCGCTATAACCGGAGTCGACTGTAATTTCCGATTCTCACCCACTCCACAAGAGAATGATTTTCAACACCCCAGCATCTACTTGCGGAGGCGCCTTCTCAGCGGCGGTCGCGGTGGCAGCGGGGCGCGGAGGCGGAGGCGGCGGCAGAGGGCCGGTTCGCAACCCGGCGGCGGCCGCGCAAGAAGAGCGAGTAGCGGCCACAAATCACGCGTGGACGGCCGCGCGGGATTGAGTGCCACCGCCGGATGATCGCACGCACGCGCGCCGAGGCAGCCGGCCTTGCCGCCGGCGCACGCGTGCAAAGCGCACGCCCGCCTCACGGCGGACACTCTCAACTTCAGCCGCCGCCCGTCGTTGGATTTAGAACTTCTTTGTAGTACACATCGTTCTCGAAACGTGTATTTTAGATTAAACAACTCGGAATCGTAGATCCTAAACTTTTTTTAGCGTATTTTCTTGCGTAATACGTGGCTTTTGTCTTACCTTCGCGTCTTAATGACCGATCGGACAAAGGAATAACTCACATTAGCTTTTATTATTTTTTATTTTATTTTTATTATTTATTTATTTGTTTATTTATTTATTTTACTATAACTTCTCTTTCGGAATTCTTGTGAACTTAACAGAGGTGCCGCAAGGTTCCATTTTGACGCAGTATTTTTTTTAACTTAATGACACTATGCTACTTCCCGTCAAGAAACCGAAAATTGACCCTTTGCGGATGACCCTACTGTTATTCGAAAAAACAAACAGAAAAGGTAAATAATGCTTCAAAAAGCACAATATTTAAAAATTAAACTGCACTTCAAAGTATCAGAATTTGAGGAATTAGTGATGAAAAATTATTAACTTCAAGACAAAATATAATGGGTTTTGAAGAGTTCATAACACAGCATGAACTGCGATAAGTTATTTTAAGTAATGGAAAAAAATAATAATAATATTCGATTCGGCATACCTGAGCTGTGCATTCAGAATGTTAAAAAAATACTTCAAAGAAAACTGGAACCAACTGAGGAGTTAATACATTTTGACTCCTCACATATCAGTTTCCAAAGGTGAATGTTTAATATTGCTACCAAACAACGACCATAATTTACAGGTGAACGGGCCAGTCGCGTGAGGTGCGAACTCTTCGCCGAGGCGAAGGCAGCTGTCAAGGCGGCGCGACGTCGGCACCCGTCAGTGCCCACCACCCGCGCGCCGCCCGCCACCTGTCCGTCGCCATGAGGAGCGGCGGCTCGCGACACATCACACCGGCCCCCACCGGCAAGAACGGGCGAGGGCGGCCGCGGATCACGCGCGGACGGCAGTGTCGGTGACGTCGCAGGCGGTGCCGCAGGGGGGCGGCGGGGGTGCCAGTGGCGCGAGCGGGCGTTGGTGGCGCGGGGGGCGGGGGCGGTGGGGGCAGCGCGGGCAGGTGGTTGGTTGGTTGGTGATTCCGGGCGCGTCAACAGCTTAGGTCATTAGTCCCGTAAGTGTACTGCATGTTTTTTCCTTGGGAAATGCCGATTTTCCCCCGCTGGATGGCGAGATCCTGCGCCGACCTACCATCGGCAAGCTGGGTTTCCCCCTAACCAGGACTCTCCCTCCAGCGAGACACAGCCCTAACGAGGACAAGCTCTAAGCTCCCGACCGGTCTCCCGGAATATGTAGTACTGTAGTGCACATTAGTGTAAGTGTGTGTAAGGGAGAGGATATGACAAGGAAGAGGAAGAAAAGATTGCGCACGGTCCGTAGCCCATTTGTTAGGGTACTGCTCCGGCATTCGCCTGGTGTTGATGGGAGAAACCACGGAAAACTACCGATCAGAGCAGCCGGCCGCTAGAATTCTCCTCCAGATAGCGTCTGAATTCGACCTAGCCGAAAAGCTAGTGTCGAAAATCCTGCCGCCGTCAAGACTGGTACCTAGGATCTGTCGGTCAGAGGCGCTGCAGTGACATCAGTTGATGCACTGAGCTACCGCTCCCAGTACACGGGCGGCGGCGGCGGTTGCGCGGACGAGTAGGCAATAAGAACCATTCCGCGCACGCCGTCGCCGCCGCCGCCCGCAAGAAGCCTGCAAGCGCCACCGCTCGCCCCGCCAGCCGAAGATTTAGAAGCGCATTTAAAATTTCCCACACGGGCCGGCCGGCCACCTTACGCATGGCAGCCGCGTAGCTTGTAAATCACGCGACGACGCGCCGGCGGCGGGCAGGGGGGGGGGAGGGAGGCGATAGGGGTGAGGCGGAGAGGAAGAAGGCGCGCAGGCGACGTTTGGGCCCACGGCGCTCGAGGCGCCACTGCGCCGGAAGTCCATCCAACACCGACATCCGTTGAACCGTTCCACCCCGCACGCTTCAACGGGGTTCATCCTTCCTGATCCAGGAAAATGGGCGTTCAAATGGTGGTAACAACACTTGTTTTGAACCATGCTTTCACTTTTTATAGCCATCCTTTATGTTTATTTACCACTTATATGCTTCTTTAACAGATCATTTCTTTAAGATTAATGAAAGCAATGCATAATTAGGCAATGATAATTACAAAAGGAAAAGAGGTACAAAATAGGCGTAAACTCTATTTCGAGATTCCGTGCGCGCCCTGTACTATGGACATTCGTCCAAAAATTGTGTATGCCGGAAAGTGGCACTGTTTCCCCTCAGTTACAATGTGAAACCTGACACCAGTTTATTCGTAAATTTTTGGGTTTCTCTCTCTTGAAGAATTTCTCTCACCGGCCTCTACAACCTCCAGATAGTGGCTGAGTTTGACCCAGCTAAATACGTGAAAAGTCCGCTACCGTGGGGATTGGAACCCTAGGACCTCCTAGTCAACGCCCCCGCAGAGCAAACTGCAATGCTGCCACTGGGCCATCTGAACTGGTACACACTTCGATTAAGGATCATACATAAATGCAAAATGTGAAGTTTGTTCTTTGTTAGGCGTGTTTGTTTCTCTTTGTCAACACGCAGCAAGATAACAGCAATCAGTACTTTGTCAAAAGTTTCCAATTTAACAGAGCGCATATTTATTCGTTTTCCCACGTCAATGCAATGGCGAAATTTGGGTGTTGGAAGCGATAAGAAATTGTGTGAAAGTTTACAGACTGAAGGTCGGAAGTCAGGAAGAGTGATAATACTACGCTGGAGATTAAGAAATTCAAAAGCCTTTTGATCCTCCTGAAATGTCCCTTTGTGACCTAGAGAAGTGTGCGAGTTTATACAGGCGGATGCCACAAACCCATCCGTTGTCATTGTAAGGAATCAGCATTTTCGCACAAACCTAACCATAATCTTCCGTTCTCTAACGGCATAAAATAACTATAAGTATTAGCATATATTCATGTTCTTGCTCACGATTCTCAGCAACTGCTGCACTATGCTTTTTCCCTCAAAAACAAATAAAGTAAGCCTCGCAAAAAAATTAACGACCAGGTGAAAACAAGTGAATTTTTTGCGATTATCTCCGCCGCAAATTACTGCACTGGAGCCGCGATATAAATATTCATCTTGAAATCAATGGCCTTTCGCTGTCCGCCGCCTCGTTAGCCCCGACGCACGCGCGTCTGGAGGGGGGAGCGGGGCGCGGGGGGGGGGGCGTAAGGCGAGCGGAAGGAGGCGGGGTATATGCCCAACCATTACACCCTTCATTATGGAGGCCCCTCGTTACACGTCCCCACTCCACGTTTTCTCTCTGTCACTGCAGCGCCTCTGACCCGGAGGTCCTAGATTGGAGTCCTGACGGCAGCAGGATTTTCGACATTAGCTTGTGAGTTACGTCGAATTCAGTCGCTGTCTGGAGAAGAATTCTAGCGTTCAGCTGCTCTGATCGGTAGTTTTTTCCGATCAACACCCGGCGAATGCCAGAGCAGTACCCTACCAAACGCGCCACGGACTGCGCGCGATCTGTCCTTCCTCTTCCTTGTCCTATGATCTCCCCTTACATACACACACACACACACACACACACACACACTTACACTAACATGCACTACATTACCACATATTCCGGGAGACCGGTCGGGAGGTTAGAGCTTGTTCCGGCTGGGGCGGTGCCCCCCTGGTGGGAGCGTCCTGGTTAGGGGAATCCTCGCCAGCCGACGGTAGGTCGGCGCCGGATCTCGCCATCCAGCGGGGGAAGATCACCGCCATCTCCCGAGGGAGAAAAGCATGCACTACACTTACGGGACTAATGATCTAAGCTGTTAACGCGCCCGGAGTCACTAACCAACCAACCCTGTCCGCGGCCTCGTTAGCCCCGACGCACGCGGGTCTGGAGGTGAGGGAAGCGAGGCGGGAGGGGCGGTGAGGGGAGGGCGTAAGGCGAGCGGGAGGAGGCGGGGTATATGCCCACCCATTACATCCTTCATTATGGCGGCCCCTCGTTACACGTCCCCACTCCACTTTCTCTCGCAACACAATTAGGAGGCGCAGATCGCAATCGCCGCGGCGCGGCGCAGCGGTCGCGGTCGCTCAGCGCTGCTTTACCTCCAGGTGGCCGCTCGCCCGACAGCGACAACGCCAACAGGAGCGGACGGCTTGAAGCGGCGCCGCTTCAGTGCTTCTGCAAGTTCGTCATGGCTTCAAGGCGGCTCCACACATTCGTTATTCGGCGAACACCGAGCAACCGCTCGCCGAATCCCGAGTAGTGTGGATGAGTTGTTTCCTATTTGCCGAGTGACGAATATTCCGTGTTCGCCCTACCCACCGCGTGTCGGTCTTTAGAACACACCAAAGGGAGTGAACATTCGCCGAACACGTCAGCTGCTCCGGATTGGGCGAGCACTTGCTCGCTGCTCGGCGAATGCCGAATGTGTGTTGCCGTCTTCACACGCTATTTGTATTTCAAATCCAAATTTTCCAAAGATATGCTTAACCTCCCTAAACTAATAATACGTTGCCTTTTCCCTTCTAATTGCTCGACAGGCAATCCTAACAGTTTATTCCCCCAAATCAAGATTAAAATTCAATAGCATCTAAAAGAAAACAAGTTATATAATTAAGCCAGAAAATTCTAACCTCAATTAGTCAAGGAAAGCCCAAATCTCAAAAATCAGTATGTAAAACTGAAATCCCTTTAAACACCTCAGGTCGAACGAGTTAAATAAACGTTAAAAAAATTTCTATCGCACTTACTGATTCAGGTGATTTCTAACCACTATTCCGCAAGGAAAAACATCCTCACACTTTCCAAGAATTAAGAAACCAAACTGCCATGATGAGGTAAAATTCGCTTCCCCTTTAACCCACTCCTCCATCACCAACCTCCCCTCCTTATAAAAACATTTTAAAAACTAACAAATAAAAAAGTACAGGAGCCCAATGGGGTTAATCTCAAATGTAAATAGTGCAACAAATGTCTGTTTTGTGTTATTTTCTGACACCATCAGATGTAAAGTCTTGTGAATGATCAATGAATAGAATAAAAATTAAAAAATGTAACTTATTTTTCCC